>CAUZXS010005999.1:40000-125000 GCA_963585895.1 Sepioteuthis lessoniana
GTCTGATAGATAGATAGACAGATACAGATAGATAGATAGATAGAGAGATAAGGAGGGTCTGATAGATAGATAGATAGATAGATAGATAGATACAGATAGATAGATAGATAGATAGATAGATAAGGAGGGTCTGATAGATAGATAGATAGATAGATAGATAGATAGATAGATAGATAGATAGACAGATAAGGAGGGTCTGATAGATAGATAGATAGATAGATAGATAGATAAGGAGGGTCTGATAGATAGATAGATAGATAGATAGATAAGGAGGGTCTGATAGATAGATAGATAGATAGATAGATAAGAGATAGATAGATAGAGAGATAGATTTTGATTTGTCTTTCTTTGTTTTCTATGTCAGCCAAATAGATTATTTGTTATTCTTCAATCAGTGAAAACTGTTTCTTATCATTTGAGTTATATCATTCGTAGCCCCTCCCTGCACAGGTAGGAGGCATGCATTATCTTGTTCTTCTAATGGGTGCTTAAGACTAATGACATTTTATATGTATACTGACCTAGATGGACTTTAATTTATGTTAAAACAGTCACGATGACATCCATTTTTTTAATGGATCTTTTTTTAAAAAACTACAATTTCTAATATAATTCTGCATCTTCTGAACTTTATACATCTTGTTTGTAATTCAGATCATAAAATACAGTCATTTATTCCAATTCCCGTGGCATAGTCACTAATGGGCTGGACTGCAACATCATAGGAAGTGAGTTCAAACTCCAGCCATGCTATTACATTCACTTTCAGACTAATACCCTTGGGAAAGATATAAACCCCTTTATTCATCACAGCAATAGGCTAAATAGTATCACTGCTCATCTTCTAAAGGGACGGCTTTGGCATTAGATAAGTCATGAAGGTTGATGTGCCATTAAAAACTATAAGTATAATTTAAATGATTAATGTTAATGATATTATCAAAAAATGAAGTTAAAAAATGGATATTATTTAATATTATCATCTTTGCCCAATTGGCTGGGGCTGTAGAATACACCGACTGCTTCTCTGCAGAAGGGTAAGATCTCCCCCAACGAGTGTCCTAGATATGACACCAAACAATCTGATGGTGACGTTCCAGTAATACTGGAGCTTTGAGGAATGCAGAGTACCCCATCACTGTCATTGCTCCCAGGTCTATGGGTCAAATAGAACTAAATTGTGTACTTATGCTAACCTGAGTTGTTTGAAATAGAACTGTTTGACTAAACTGAATAGCTTGAAATAGAAATGTTTTTGACAGTTAAACTCTGTACTTATGCTAAACTGAATAGTTTGAAATAGAACTGTTTGACTAAACTGAATTGTTTGAAATAGAACCATTTATTTGTTTAAAACTATATGTATGATTTAAATGCATTTTTAATGATATTATGATAAAAATGAAGTAAAAAATGGATATCAATAAATATTATCATTTTTAGATATTCCTTTGCATATAGTGTCTACAAAGAGATAGAATGGGTTCAGTCTACCAGAAATTCTACTATACAATGGAAGATTTTATGGAAATGGTTGAAAATGATTCTTTCCAAGCTTCAGTTACAGAAAAGTTTAAATGACCGGGAGAAAATAATCTGTACAGAAATACTTCACATTTTGAAGATGAAGATTGTGTACAGAGACAATAAATAATTACCTCATTTAGAGAATAGGTGTGTTTGTTGGGTGCCTCATGGCATGTCACATGACTGCTTCAGAAACCCATTCTCAGCACTTTTTGCCTGTTCTTTGAACAGGAAAGGCATGTATTGGACACTGCCAAGGGACAATAAAGCCATGTGATTATTTTACTTTTTTTTCATTAAGTAAGCTTATCTCCATTTTGTACCCCTTCTACATACTGCTTGTTCATTGAAAAATATTCCTTACTGTTGGGACACATTTGTGTATTTGTCTTGATACCATTTTTCTTGATATCAAACGCATCTATTTTTTCTTCTGTTGTGCTCAATTTTAATATATTATGGATATGCTAATACTAATTTTCGTTCTTGGTGCGTGGGGGGTTGACTAAATATCTTCCTTAGCATAAAGCATACTAATTGTAGATTTATGGAGAATCTAATTTCAGAGATGAATCAACTGTAAAAAGAAAGTGATCAGTAGTTGATACAATTATTACTGACGGAATAGGACCATTTTATGTAGAATGTAAATGCATTGTTAATGATTTTAATTTAGAAATGCATTGCAAATAATTTTACTGTAGAAATTCATTGAAAATCACAAAGAAATATCAGGAGAGATGAAGTAAAAGTAATTAAAAGAAGTGTTATTTATAGAAAAGGGCTATTCTAGATATTAATTGCACTACTTATTATAATAGATATTGGAAGGTGCCCGTGGTTATCGTCATAGAAAATAGATACGGCAACACAAGTTCAAATCCTGGACAAGACTGATAGCATTTCACATAGCACTAATACCCTTGGGAAAGGTATGAATCCAATTATTTTCCCTCCAGCTATGGGTAAATAGTAGGGCAGACTGGGTTCTTCAGCCTTGGTGTGGCAACTAGTCTTGGAGAAGGAAAACTCTGAATCCAAACCTGTTAAACTCCGCTTAAAAAATTGACCTTGTGTCATATCCTGCCCGAGTGGAAGGGTTTGGTAAATAGGATTATTATAGATATTAATTTTATCATTTATTATAACAGATAACAATTGTATCACTCATTATAAATGTTTAAAGAGGAAGACCAAAACAAATATTTATTCATAGGTCACTTACCTACATAAAATGAACTTTGTAGATTTTTAAAGTAGATCTAATTTTAGTTTTTGTGAAGTTGGTAATTCAGGCTACAGTAGAATATATTTTCACTTTACAAAAAAATATAAATCCTAATGAAGTACTAATTTCTTGAAGCCATATATGGATCATAAGTGTTCCGGTCTATGCTTTTTGAGGAGTTGGTAGCCATCTTGTTTTTAAGTGTTTTAACAGTTCCTATTTGTATTTTGTTTTTTTTTTGTTTTGTGTGTTTGTGTGTGTGTGTGTGTGTGTGTGTGTGTGTGTGTGTGTGTGTGTGTGTGTTTCCTCTAAGTCGAACAGTTTTCAATGTCTTTTCCTCAGACTCTTTGTCTGTCTTTATCTCTATCTGTCTCTCTCCATCTGTGTGTGTGTGTGTGTGTGTGTGTGTGTGTGTGTGTGTGTAAAACAGGAGAATATTTTGTGGGTGTGGTAGTAAAACATGGGCCCAGGTTCATTTAGACAAGTCTTTCATACTATATTCATTCTGCCTACGACTAAATGCAGCTTGATTTCTTGAGGGTAGATTAAGTGACATCTATGATAAGTGCTTCCAGAAGATTTTCCAAGACAGAATTTCAATTTAAATCAGGATGAAGATCAGATCATATCATTTGAGACACTGGCTTAGAGATAAAGACAGGAACTAAACACACACTATATATCAAATGAAAGAAATTCAGACGGTTATTGGTATCAATCAAGATTTGGATTGATAAGGATTTGAATACCGTTCGTCACTTATGTTAAGGTTATACTCTTTTCTTAAAACAGTTATTGGGACTGATTAGATTAATTCTGATATGCTGTTGTAATTTAATACTTATGATCATAGATCTAAAAAACTTAAAGAAATGATTGGGAGTAACAAAATCTAAAAGTTATCCAAAATAAATCTATAAAAACAAAAAAAAACAGGCTATGCTGTAAACCTGTCAAATACACTAATTGACTTCCTAGTACTATAAACAATATAACTTTACAAATCTACCACTTATCAAACTGTAATAACAAACATATTATTTACCTTTTAAAATGCACTCATTGCTTCAAACAATAAATAGAGAAATTAGAATGGTTTTTCAATTTCAGAATTAACAACTATACACAAAATAAGATCATTAAATCATAATAAATAACTTCTAGTTGAACAAGATTTCCACCTGGCAGAACATAATCCCGACTGAGATATTAAATTCACTATAATAGAGAGGATAGAAAAAAAAAACTATATCTGATGATACCACATCAATACTAGAAACCCACTATAAAGATTCCTGAAGATTATGCTAAGAAATCCTAACTTCTAGAAGAATTAACATATTAAACCACCCAAAAAATACATTTGAATCCTCAAGAAGCACTGATACCAATATCAAATCTTAAAAATATTCTTATTATATATGCTCATTTTTCTACCTTAAAAGACAGAGCCCAGTCTGCTTGGGCAATAGAATACATCTCTACAGAGGTGTAAAACTCTCCCAACTAGTGTCCTAGATATGACATTAAACCATCCAGTAATGCTGGAGCTTTGGTAAATGCAGAGTGCTCCTTCATTGCCATTGCTCCCAGGTCCACTCAGGCCCAGAGTAGTAGCACCTGAAAGGGTCCTATCTATGGATCAAATAGAAGTGTTTGACATTTAAACTGACTGCAAACAAATGACATGCTAAATTGAATTGTTTGAAATAGAACCGTTTGATGATTTAATTGTGTGTAAACAAATGAATGATGTTTAAATGAATTGTTAGTAATACATAGCAATACTTGGAACCATTTAACTTTGTTTACAGATCATATATCTACTATATATAAATAAACAGGAGTCAGTATTAAATAATCTATAAGGGTTGATATTCCAATAAATCAAACCAAATCTTACAATAACACTCGTTTTGATACAGTTATAATCATAGAGAATGGACCCAGTGACCAGAGTTCAAACCTGAACAAGGCTGTTTGCATTACATTTCATACTAATGCCTTTTGGAAATTCATGAAACCATCTCTTCTCCATCCAGCTGTTTGTAAATAGTTGAGCAAACTGGATTTTTTAACCTTGGTAAGGCAACCAGTCTAGGGGTTGTCCTTGTGTCACATCCTGCTTAAAGTGAAGGAGTCAGGTTAAAACATACAATAACATCCTTTATGAAAAAATTGAGATAAAATTTGAAAATTCAGGCAGTATGTATTTACAGTTCAAGCAAACATAACTCCTATAAAAAACATCAAGCTTGCTAATTTGCAATTGTCAAGTGTCCAGAATCCATTGCTCTTTTTATAAGATAGTTTATATTTTATAAAAGCTTCATTGTTTGAAAAAGGTTCAAGATGTTTTGAACAACTGAAAAAGTTCATTCTATTTTAAATCAATAAATAATGATTTTTTGCTGATTTAGAATTGAAAAGTTATGATGTCCTTCTGTGTGTGTGCATGTGTGTGTATGTGTGTTTGTGTGTGTGTATGTGTGTATATGTGTGTGTGTGTGTGTGTGTGTGCACAAATTAACAAAAAACCAAAATATTCTGAAATAATGACAAAATGATTTATCTTTCAAATGGAGGACTGCCTTGTTGGCATGCTTACTTTATCCCCTGCAAAGGGTTAAGACCCCTCCAAAAAGGGGGTATCCTAAATATGCCACTAAACTGCATCTGGGAATGAGGTTCAAGTTCGAGATCACTGGAGAGTGAGGAGTCACCCCTTCATTACTATTACCCTCAGGTCAGCTATAATCCAGGGTGGTAGTATCTGTTAGGGTCTCATTAGATGTTTGA
Source organism: Sepioteuthis lessoniana (assembly GCA_963585895.1). NCBI lineage: Eukaryota > Metazoa > Mollusca > Cephalopoda > Myopsida > Loliginidae > Sepioteuthis > Sepioteuthis lessoniana. The sequence goes on from CAUZXS010005999.1 coordinate 45,555, forward strand.
AAACTATTTGTATTTGAGAGGAATAATTGATAACATGTATTCAACATATATTCAGCATGTATTTAACATGCATTCAATATGTACAAAAAACTTTTGAGAAACTATGCAAAACGTGTAAATATAAACATACAATTCCCTAACCTCTTTACATGAAAAAACCCAAGACAGATTGACATGCCATTAAAATCAGTCAACCTGTTAGTCTAATTGAAGACCCAGTTTAACTTATCTAATTGATATAAAGAAAATCATATATTATATAATATTATATTATATTTCATCATATTATATCTAAATGAAACAAAGAACAAGTGGGATTAATTTAATGTTTTTATAATGATGGCACTGTCGATGTCTGCCAGTGGAAACAATGTGAAAATTTTATTTTTTAAGCAGAAGGAAAAGCAACTGTTTTTATTTCATCATTTATCTAAATAATTTAAGCACAACAGTTGCATTAATTCCTATGATTCTGGCAAAATATCAGTATGAAAATACAAATAGCATAAATGTAAGCAGTAATTTCCAGAAATGTGTTCTAAAATGCTGCTAACAGAATTTGCCTTGCTTAATTCAAATGCACAGCCTGTCTTCTAAACAGCTACAGCGTTTTTTCCTACATTGACTAACAGTGGAACCTCTGGTGCTACTAAAAGTCTTAATAAACTTCCAGTATTACCCTACAAAACTGTATATTGTGTGCGTAAATACTTTATTTAGTTTTTTAAATTAATTTTGGAAACTCTTTTTATAGACAATATTTAAAGAAATATTTAAAGATTATAATATTGTTTCTTTGTTTGTTAGGGTTTTATGGCATATCAACCTTTGTAGGTTATTTAATGCCAAATCCATTTTTATACAAATAAACAGTTCTATTTCAAACTATTCAGTTTAGCATAAGTACAGAGTTTAACTGTCAAAAACATTTCTATTTCAAGCTATTCAGTTTAGTCAAACAGTTCTATTTCAAACAATTTAGTTTAGCATAAGTACACAATTTAATTCTATTTGACCCATAGACATGACCCTATCAGGTGCTACCACTCCAGGTCAGAGTGGACCTGGGAGTAATGGCAGTGAAGGGGTACTCTGCATTCCCCAAAGCTCCAGTATTACTGGAACCTTACCATCAGATTGTTTAGTGTCATATCTAGGACATTCGTTGGGGGGTCCTTACCCTTCTGCAGAGAAGCCAATTGGGCAAAGATGATAATATTAAATAATATCCATTTTTTGACTTCATTTTTTGATAATATCATTAACATTAATCATTTAAATTATACTTATAGTTTTTAATGGCCCATCAACCTTCATGACTTATCTAATGCCAAAGCCATCCCTTTAGAAGATGAGCAGTGATACTATTTAGCCTATTGCTGTGATGAATAAAGGGGTTTATATCTTTCCCAAGGGTATTAGTCTGAAAGTGAATGTAATAGCATGGCTGGAGTTTGAACTCACTTCCTATGATGTTGCAGTCCAGCCCATTAGTGACTATGCCACGGGAATTGGAATAAATGACTGTATTTTATGATCTGAATTACAAACAAGATGTATAAAGTTCAGAAGATGCAGAATTATATTAGAAATTGTAGTTTTTTAAAAAAAGATCCATTAAAAAAATGGATGTCATCGTGACTGTTTTAACATAAATTAAAGTCCATCTAGGTCAGTATACATATAAAATGTCATTAGTCTTAAGCACCCATTAGAAGAACAAGATAATGCATGCCTCCTACCTGTGCAGGGAGGGGCTACGAATGATATAACTCAAATGATATCTATCTATCTATCTATCTATCAGACCCTCCTTATCTATCTATCTGTATCTATCTATCTATCTATCTATCTATCAGACCCTCCTTATTTATCTATCTATCTATCTATCTATTAGAATAGCATAGTCATAGAGTCAACACTGCTTCATAACTGTCAATTTCTCAACTTTGTGATCATTGGACCAAATCAGATTAAGTCCAACAATTGTATAGGTAAGAAACTGAAAGTCTCCAAGCACCAATGACTCTGTGCCCTTGCCTTTCACAATTAGGCATTTATCCTCTACCAATGACATTGAGCACTCATCATTTATAAGTAAAGTAAAGTTGGCAACTGTAGTTGAAGGCAACCAGGAGTCTCTCTTTTCAAGAGCTACTACACTGAGGTGTAGGGGAGGGCACTACTCCTTTTCCTGGATTGCTCCACTTTACCCTTGATACATACCTTATATCACTGTGTGTTATGCAAGGAGGTATCAAGTACCATTTTTAAAGTCTTTGGTATGATGCGATCTGGGATTAAACCCAGGTGTCCTGGACCATTGGCAAACACTCTACCCACTAGGCCAACGAGCAAATTTTATATATATATATATATATATACTCCTGTACATCCACATACATAAATATATATATATATATGGTGAGGCTTATTTCTCTTTTGAAAGAGTGTCTTTCAATCACAGAATTGTCACAGAAAAGATACATCTGAATCTACACAGGAATACAATACTAACAACCAAAACCACACACTATGCTCTTCAGGAGATATCTGAAACACTTACTCCAAATGACGAATATGAGAACTTTGTCAATGCCAACATGGAAGCGGCAGCAGAATGCATACCTACCAAATTAAGAATCAAAAACAGACACCTGTGAGGGACATTAGCAGTTAGGAAAAAATTAAACAATGTGAAAACAGCATCCCTATTTGATTAAAGGAACCCAACTCATACCTATGCTCAGAAGATAAAGTAAGCACAGGGAGAACTAATCAATACATACCAAAAAGAACAAATAGAATACATTTAAGGTTGGATCAATAATATTAGAAATTTGGTAGAATATTGGCATGGTAGATAGTAAATGAAGTAAATAAAAAGGATATCACCTCCAGAGCTAAACCAAAAACAGCTAGAAGAACGAATACATTTGTGGAAAAAAGATTTCAAGAATCTGCTTGGAAAATCCCTTAAAGTTACAGATAAACCTATCACAAAAATTATTAATAATCATTTAGACATCAAACTGGGACAGTTTACTCAAGAAGAACTTGACATAGTACTAAGAAAATTTAAAAACAGGAAAGCTGCCTGTCTTGATGAAATACCACTGGAATTATGGAAGACAAGGAGATTCGATGACCTACTGCTCTGATACTGCAATGCTGTATATAACCAGAACACAATAGAGAGATTGACAAAAGGCTGTATCCTCCCTTTCTCCAAGAAGGATGACCTTGGAATGGCCAAGAACTACCAAGGCATAACCCTTACTTCCATAGTAGCTAAAATTTATAATGTTCTGTCATTCAACTGCATCAAACAAGAAATTAAGAAAATTCTTAGGAAGAATAAAAATGGTTTTCAGAAAAACTGATCCACAACATCACAGATTTTGACAATCCATCGAACTTTAGAAGGAGTTCATGCAAAAAACTTCGAGGTGACACACTTATGTGTAGATTTCTTCCAGGTATTTGACTCCATATACAGAGGGCAGATGGAGTAAGGTCTTTCCAAAGAAACTGTTGCAACCATAATGATGCTCTATAAAAACAACAAAGTAAAAGTTTGCTCACTGGATGGAGACATAGAATTCTTTGACATTGTTGCTGGTGTTCTGCAAGAGGATACATTAGCCTCATACCTGTTATAATCTTGCTAGACTACATACTTTGAGTGTCAACAGATCTAATGAAAGAAAATGGTTTTACACTAAAAAAGGCAAGAAGTAGACAATACCCCACATAAACTATTATACTATTTACCAACCCCTCTGCTCGGGCAGGATATGACACAAGGTCAATTTTTAAGCGGAGTTTAACAGGTTTGAATTCAGAGTTTTCTTTCTCCTAGACTAGTTGCCTCACCAAGGCTGAAGAACCTAGTCTGTCCTACTATTTACCCATAGCTGGAGGGAGAATAATTGGATTCATACCTTTCCCAAGGGTATTAGTGCTATGTGAAATGCAATCAGTCTCGTCCAGGATTTGAACTCGTGTCGCCGTGTCCAATTCCTACGACGATAACGACTACACCACGGGCACCTCCACATAAACTATTATAGACACAGACTTCATAAATGACATAGCACTTCTTGCTAACACACCAACCCAAGCCGAATTTCAGTTGCATAGTCTGGAGCAGGCAGCAGGTGGTATTGGCCTCTATGTGAATGCAGACAAAATGGAGAAAATTTGTTTTAATCAAAAAGGAGACATCTCCACACTAAATGGTGGTTCTCTGAAATTAGTGGACAAGTTCATGTACCTCAGAAGCAGCATCTCATCTACTGAAAATGACATCAATATGTAACTAGGGAAGGCATGGACTGCTATCAATTGGTTATTAATTATATGGAAGTCAGAATTATCTGATAAGATAAAATGCAATTTCTTCCAAGCAGCAGACATCCATTCTACTATATAGATGTACTATGTGGATGCTGATTAAGCGTATAAAGAAAATGCTAAACAGGAACTGCACAAGAATGCTATGAGATATATTGAACAAATACTGGAAGCAACATCCCACAAAAGAGAAGCTGAACGGCCACTTACCTCCTATCTTTAAAATCATCCAAATAAGATGAACAAGTCATACAGGACACAGCTGGAGAAGTAAAGATGAACTCATATGATATTCTCCTATACACCCCATCACATAGTTGTGCAAGTGTTGGCTGACCAACAGGAAATTATCTACAACAGCTCTGTATAGACACAGGATGTAGTCTAGAAGACCTACCAGTGATGGATGATAGAGATGAATGGTGAAAGAGAGTCAGGAAAATCCAGGCTAGTTGTATGACATGATAATAATAATGATATATATATATAAACACATATATCAATAAGTATAGATAGATAGATAATTAGATTTATCAATAGGTAGTAAAAGATGGTGATTGATTGATAATAGATAGATAGATAATGGAAACTTAATGTAGATAGATATGGCTGGATTAAGATAGATCAATAGATTGATAGATAGATCAATAGATAGATAGATAGATATGAAGAGATAGAAAAAGATTAGCAGATGTTATTTTCTAAGCTTTTTTTAGTCAAGCACATATTTCATTTACAAATAAGTAAAAAGTATTGTAAAGTTGGCGACCTTAGTCGAGGGTTCCCTTTTCAATAGCTATCAAATGAGGTGTAGGGAAGGGTGCTACTCTATTCCCTGGACTGCTCTACTTTATCCTTGATCCATACCTTATAATGCTGAGTGTTAAGCAAGATGGCCACAAGTACCATTTTTTGAGTCTTTGGTAACCCCAGTCTCTCAGACCATTGGTGAACACTCTACTCATTAGGCCAATGGCCTGGTTTGCAAATAATATTACATAATGTTACAAAATGATACTGAACATTGTAGCTTAACTTCTTGTGGGAACCAGTGCTTTAAGCATGCCTCTAAAGTCTCTAAAAAATAAAGAATTTAGCTTGGGCAAGTATCAAGCACCAAGTGAGAATTGAACTAATCATTCAGTTGTCATGGGTCAACAAGTCTAGCTTGCAGACCCTCACCAAAACAAGGTGTGATAGATAAATCGATAGATGCCAATATGTATTAGTTTATATTAAATTCAGTTCTGGTAAAAACTAGGATATCAAATAGTGATTTTCAAGACTGGAACACCCACAGCATCTTGGTAAGAATGTATATAGATATGTATGTATGTATGTATGTATGTATGTATCTATCTATCTATCTATCTATCTATCTCAGTCTTTTCATATGTATGTATGTATCTATCTATCTCAGTCTTTTCATATGTATGTATGTATGTATGTATGTATCTATCTATCTATCTATCTCAGTCATTTCATATGTATGTATGTATGTATGTATGTATGTATCTATCTATCTATCTATCTATGTTCATATGTATGTATGTATGTATGTATGTATGTATGTATGCATGTATCTATGTATGTATGTATGTATGTATGTATCTCAGTCTTTTCATATGTATGTATGTATGTATGTATCTATCTATCTATCTATCTATCTATCTATCTATCTCAGTCATTTCATATGTATGTATATATGTATGTATCTATCTATCTATCTATCTATCTATCTATGTTCATATGTATGTATGTATGTATGTATGTATGTATCTATCTATCTATCTATCTATGTTCATATGTATGTATGTATGTATGTATGCATGTATCTATGTATGTATGTATGTATGTATGTATGTATGTATGTATCTATCTATCTCAGTCTTTTCATATGTATGTATGTATGTATGTATGTATCTATCTATCTATCTATCTATCTATCTCAGTCTTTTCATATATGTATGTATGTATGTATGTATCTATCTATCTATCTATGTTCATATGTATGTATGTATGTATGTATGTATGTATGCATGTATCTATGTATGTATGTATGTATGTATCTATCTATCTATCTCAGTCTTTTCATATGTATGTATGTATGTATGTATGTATGTATCTATCTATCTATCTATCTATCTATCTATCTTTGCTAATATCTATGTATGCTTGCATGTATATATATATATATATATATATATATATATATATGAATTGATCTATGTAGGAGTTTACATGGCTCAGTGGCTAATGTCATGAGCTGTGACATTGTAGTAAGTAAATTTGAACTCCAGTTGTGCTCTTACATTTATGTATGTATGTATGTATGTATGTATGTATCTATCTGTCTGTCTCAGTGTTTTCATATGTATGTATGTACAGGGTGGAATGATAAAATTGTCGCCCTAGAAAAGACGACATGATTCCATTTCCATTTAATGAAAACCGGTTTTCTTTTTTGTTGCAGACCATCTACTAGTTAGCCAGTTGTGTACAGATCCCAAGAGCGATAGGAGCCTTCTATCATGTCTGAAAGTCAGAGATGCACAGCTGTACAACACATGCTCTCTACCGATCCAAGTTATGACAATAGGACCATTGCCTGCACCCTCAAAATGCAAATCTGGATTGCCACGAATATCAGGGATGTGCCCAGGGTGATGAAAACAAAGTTTCTGGCTATGGTTATGGTCTTTGGTGTGGTTTCAAGTGAGGGCCACATCATGCCACCTCACATTTTGAAGTCGGCTTGAAAGTCAACACCAAAGTGTACTTGGATGTGCTGAAGAGTGTGGTGATCTCCTGGTGCAATCAGGTGGCTGGTGGTAGACCCTGGGTGTGGCAGCAGGACTTGGCGCCGGTCCACAAGTCCAAAGAGACCAAGGCTTGGCTTCAGAAGGAGTGCTATGCCTTTGTACTCTTCTCTCACTGGCCGCCTCCTCCCCCGACCTGAACCCGCTGGACTACTTCGTTTGGTCATATGTTGAGAACATCACCAACATGACCTCCCACAACACCAAAGCCAGCCTGATCACTGCCATCCACTGAGTATTCGCCGAGCTCCCGCCGGCGCTTGTAGAAAAGGCACGCTCCCAGTTCCGGATCCATATCAAGGCGGTGATTGAGGCTGAAGGCAGTTACATTGAATAGATGTCAGCTATACTACATAATCAAGTTACCTGAACTGATTTTTTCAATAAAAGTTTTAAAATAAAGCTGTAGTGTTGTTTTCTTTAGGACGACAATTTTATCGGTCCACCCTGTATGTATGTATGTATGTATCTATCTATCTATCTATCTTAGTTCACATCTATCAATCACTCTCTGTTTTTATCTATCTATCTAACTATCTATCAATCATATGTATGTATGTATGTATGTATCTATCTATCTATCTATCTCAGTATTTTCATATGTATGTATGTATGTATGTAGTATCTATCTATCTATCTATCTATCTCAGTTAACATCTATTAATCACACTCTGTTCATATCTATCTATCTATCTATCTATCTATCTTTAGTGGGACTCTACATAGTGTAGTGGTTAATATACTGGACTGTGACATTGCAGTCACAAATTCAAACTCCAGTCATGTTATTATGTTGACTTTTGATCTAATACCTTGAAGAAAGTTTTAAACTTCCTTATCCCCACCAGCAATGGTTTATATAGTCTTTCTACAAGGTTGGCTTTGGCAGAAAATACCCCATGAATATTGATCTGCCATTAAAACAAAAAGAACAAAACTTTTCAATCTCTCTCTCTCTTTCTCTCTCTCTCTCTATATATATATATATAGATAGATAGAGAGAGAGGGGGAGGGAGGGAGAGAGAGGGGGAGGGAGATAGAGAGAGAGAGATAAATAGAAATGCATACATTTTTCCCCTCTCTCCATTTGTCTTTCCTTTAGATTTTCTCTCATCTTCAATGTTTTTTCCTCTTTCAGTTTTTGTGACTGCTTCTCCCCAACCCATACCACTGACTCTTCATTGTGTGCCCAAAGCATGAAGAGCATGTGCCCAATGAAGTATGTGTTAATCAGGCAGCCTGGTTGCAGTCTGGTTGCAGCCTGGTTGCAGTGTCATAAAAGAAAGTAGAAACCAGAGCAGCCATTGTATGACTCTGGCGGAAGTCCCAGATATCAATGAATGAGTGAATGTCTTAATGAATGAATTATTGTGTGGGAAGAGAAAAGGAGTGAATGAGTAAAAGAAAAAGGGAGGAATTGAGTGAGTAAAAGTGGAAAGAGTTGAGGGAAGAGAGAAAATAAAGAAAAACAATAGATAACAATGATGTAGTGTTGACAGAAAGATACGAAAAACAAAGATTGGATATTAATTTAGGTGTGTTATAGTTTGTTTTTTTATCAATGAAAATCATTTTATTATTTTACTCACTTTTTGTTGTTGTTGTTGTTGCTTTTTCATTTATATTTTTTATTTCATGTTATTCTTTTTTGTTAAAGTCTTTTTAAACTTCAATTCACTTCAATAATTGCTAACATAAAAATATTGATTAAAATATTGATTAGAATATTGGCCTGAAGGTCGTATTGTTATAGTTATTGTAATCTTCATGAGCTTTTCTCACCAGTGTCTGCTGGTGGTCATTCACTGGAGTCTGAGTGATAGTAAGTCTCCTCAGATCTCCAGGACTTTTCTCAGTATTCTGGTTGTAATGCTGTAATTGGGATGATTTCACATCGTTCTCTGATTTCCAATTCTTCTAGTTCCCCTTCAGAGCTTTCAGGGAATTGTTCCAAGCATACCAACAACAATTAGTATCACTATCATACTCATTGGAATCATTTTGAGATGAGTCTTCTTAATCTGAGAATTGATTTTTATTTATTGCGGACTTTTTTTTTTTCCTCATCTTGGTAGTTTTTTTTGTGTTGTTTCTTCTTTCACTATGGTTCCAGGTGAGCATTGTCAGAAGATAGCGGTTTCAAATCCTACCCAAGCCGGCCAGAGGTTTACTTGGTCAAAAACGTGGTGCGATAGACAACAACTATGGAAGGCAGTAATTACTGGGGATACGGTTACAAGACTCAGCATTCCTATCCAAGGTCGTGGTAAATCACCTGAAGAAGGCCAGAGGTGAAATTTGGCTGAAACATAGTGAAAGAAGAAACAACCCAAAAAACTACCAAGATGAGGAAAAAAAAAGTCCGCAATAAATAAAAATTAATTATAATACTCATGTTCCACAGCTTTTTTAGTTCTCTAGCAAGGTCTAAGTATTTATCTATCTTTTCGCATTCTTTGATTTCAATTCTGTGGTCCACCAAAATGGCATAATCCACACAACAGCTACTTCTTTTCTTCTTGTTAATTAACACAATTTTCTCTTCAGCTATGAGTAAATGATAGGGTAGACAAGACTCTTTAACTTTAGCAACCTGTCTAGAAGAAAGAAAATTCTGATTTCTCCTATCACTCGTCTATTGGTAAAAAATAGGGCAAATGTACTCTTTAGACTTAGTATAGCAGCTAATCTTTCGTTCAACCTCCACCTATGGATAAATAGTAGGGCAGACTGTTTTCTACAGTCTTGATAAAGCAACCACTCAAAGAGAAGGAAAATTCTGATTCTCAACCAGTATTACTCTGCCAAAAAATTGACCTTGTGTTATATCCTGTCTGTGCTGGATGGGTCGGGTAAATCATCAAGTCATGCTGACAGCACAGATTTATCTGACTCTCTCTCCCCGTCTGTCCCTATCATCCATCGCTCCTGGCAGTTCTTCAAGCTACATCCTGTGTCCGCATAGAGCTGATGTTAATGAATTCTTGCTAGTCAGCTAACATTGACATATCCATGTGTAGGAGTCCATAGTAAGAACATCACATAGGAGTTTTTCCTTGCTTCTCTAGCAGTATCCCGCATGACTTGTTCATCATACTTGGATGGTTTTTGAGATGGGAGATAAGTGGCTGTACAGCAGTTGTTTCATGGGGTGTTGCTTCCAGAATTTGTTCAAAATAGCTTGTAGCATTCTTGTGTAAATACATTTGAATATAAATTTCATACTGCAAATGCAAGAATTGTTCTGAGAGAGTAGCATGATTTTTATTAATACAAGGGTCATTCAATAAATAAAGGGAATCTACTTATCTATCTATCTATCTATCTATCTATCTACAAGAATCATTCAATAAATAAAGGGAATCTATCTATCGATCTATCTACAAGGATCATTCAATAAATAAAGGGAATCTATCTATCTATATATCTATCTATCTATCTCTCTATTTATCAACAGGGGTCATCCAATATATAAAGGGAATCTATCTATCTATGTATCTATGTATCTATAAGTGTCATCCAATATATAAAGGAAATTTATCTATATCTATCAATCTATCTACAAGGGGCATTCTATAAATAAGAGGAATTTGTCTATGTATCAATCCATGAGGGTCATTCAATAAATAAGTGGAATATTTATCTATCTACTGGTCTATTGGTCTAGTGGGTAGAGTGTTTGTAAATGGCCCTGGAAGACTGGGGTTCAATCTAATTAATTTTTTACCTAACATGTTTCACTGTATTGCATAGTATTTTCAATGGCATATATATATATATATATATATATATATATATATATATATATATATATATATATATATATATATGTGTGTGTGTGTGTGTGTGTGTGTGTGTATGTATATATATGTGTGTGTGTGTGTGTGTGTTGTGTAGGATTAATAACAAACTGGAAAAAGTTTTAGTAAAAGATCTTTATTTTTTACCAAACGTGTTTCACTATATTGCATAGCATTTTCAATGTTATATATACATATATATATATATATATATATACATATATATATATATATATATATATAATACTATAGGAATATGTGGTATCTCTTTTTTATGCTGTATTCCTATACTATTCTATTTCCATTGATAGATTTCCCTTTTTAAATAGTGTTCCCTTTTTAAATACATCAGTTACCCTGTTTTATCCAACACTGTGTTCCCATATTTTTGTTATGGTATAAACTTTCAAAAACTTTCAAAACTCTTTTAAAAAACAAACACACCTTACACAAGCAAGCAAGCAACCCCTGATGATGGCCTATGAAGGGTCTGAAAGTGCTCAGGACAATTTTGGGAAATTTTACAATGGAGGTGCTCGTGATGTAATGGTTATTGTTGTAGGAAATGGACATAGCGACATGAGTTCAAATCCTGGACGAAACTGATTGCATTTCACATAGCACTAATACCCTTGGGAAAGGTATGAATCCAATTATTCTCCCTCCTGCTATGGGTAAATAGTAAGACAAACTGGGGTCTTCAGCCTTAGTGAGGCATTTAGTCTAAGAGAAGGAAAACTTTGAATTCAAACCTGTTAAACTCCATTTAAAAATTGACCTTGTGTCATATCCTTTCCAAGCGGAGGGGTTGGTAAATATATATATATACTATTTTACAAGCCCAGTCTGGTAGCACTGAGTCCCTTGACTCTTTCATGGCATCTGTCTTTGTTGTCTGTTGCTCTTGGCAGGTCTTCCAGACGACATCCAGTGTCTGCACAGACCAGGTGAATATAGGTTTTTGCTAGTCAGCCAACACCAGTGTGTCCATGCATGTAAACCCACAGGAGAATTTCACAAATAAGTTCATCCATGCTTCATCTGCAGATTCCAACATATCTTATTAATCTTACTTGGATGGTTTGTGAGATGTGAGACAAGTAGCTGTACAGCTGCTATTTTGTGAGGTGCTGCTTTCAGGGTTGGTTAAAAAAAAGCATGCTGCATTCCTGTGTAGTTCCCACCTAGCTTTTTTCTTCAAGCACTTTGTTCAGGTGGTGCAGATGAGATATTGTATGTGAAATGGTCTACTTATTTTAGACTTTTCATCTAATGTAGAGATGACTCTATTGTTTTTAAAACATACAAATTCTGTTTTGTCTGAATTCATGGTGATGCCAATGCCTCTTGCTGCTTGTTCCAGGCTATCCAGCAGACATTCGGTTTGTACTGGTGTATATATGAGAAGTAGTAGATCATCTGCATAGTCTGCATTTGTGATAGTTTCTGCTGGATATCATCAGCTCATTACCATCTATTTTCTTTCATTAGATCTATTGATGTTCATAGTATGTAATCTAGACATTATATATAGATATAACCATAGACATTTGGAATAGATATGAACATGAAGACATTATAGATATAGAAGACATTATAGCTAGATATAAACATGTAGACATTATAAATGAATATAAACATGGAGACATTATAAATGAATATAAACATGGAGACATTATAAATAGATATGGTGCTAATGTAACTTCTTGTAAGACTCCAGCAATAATGTCAAAGAAGTTGGTGTCCCTATTAGGTGAGTGAACCATTTCTTTTGTGTTTTTGTAGAGCAACATTATAGCAGTAACAGTTTCTTTAGAGAGACTATATGCTGAATGTATTTGCACCATCTTTTCTCTCTATATGGAATCAAATACCTTGGAGAAATCTACAGACAATAGAGTTGCCTCAAAATCTTTTGCACATACCCTTTTATTGATTTGATTGAAAGTCAGAATCTGAGAAATTCTGATTTTTCCTTACAATTTTCTCAACTGTAGGTTGGATATCAGCAACAGCAGTTAGAGTTACTTTTCTTGGAGAAGGGGGAGCAAAATTTGTGTAAGTGAAGTAAACCCACTTCCTTATAATTGCCAGACTCACCCATGAAACTTTTGCTTGTTTCCCAAACTGAAAATCCATTCCAAGAGTAGGATTTGAAAATATGAAGGACATCAAAAGAATTACAACTGCACAGTTTTATACTATATCAGAAGAGGTATCTTAAAGGTGCTTAGACAAATATAAAACTCACCGGATTAAGTGTGTTGAATGTCAAGGGGACTCTTCTGAAGAAAATTAATTTCATTCTATGATCATTTCTGTCATGGTAAATATTGCTTCAGTCTCAATACTTTTTGAAAATGATATGTATTCTTCAGACAAACTTCCTTGTGTACATAGTATTTTTACTATGACATTTTTTAGTCATTCTCCAGCTATTATTTGGTTTGTTGTATAATCCATAAGAAAAAAGGGTAAAAAAGTCCCATTTTCTTTACAAAAAGATGAATGAACTTGAAGAACATCAAGAAAGATTTCTAAAACTAAATTTCCAACATTTATAACTCTTCTCAAAGACATTTTAAACAAGTTTAAGTATTCTTCAGTTAGAAATTGTGAAAGAAAAACACTTATTGTTATAAATAATTTTATAATAGCATAATGATAGTCCATTGAGTTTTTTTCCAATTTCTATTACAGATATATTTGCTCTGGATGAGATTATTATAGATTTTTATAATTATATATTAGTAGTCAAACATTGAATTCTCCTGGAGAATTATAAAAAAAACCCACTCATATATTATGTTAGATACCCAACTGGTGAACAGTAATGGCTATGTCCCAGTCCTCATAAATACATTGGACACTATTGTGAGGGCCAGTCATTTGCTAACTAAGCAGTCACACTAGCAGTGGTTTACCTTCTTCATGCTGTTGACAAGTATTGTATTTGTTTTATGTTATAAAGATTTCTATTTCATTTACAACCTGCATTTTGGTTATTTCTCATTCAGTAACCATTTGTTGGGTTACAACATATTATCAAATTGAATAATTCCGAACTCATCATCTCTGGACATTTATTTCATATAATTTATGTGTGTGTATATATATATATATATATATATATATATATATATATATATATATATATAAACAAGCAAACACTGATTCATTAATTAGATGGCCAACTTTTTCTTATATGAATTTTCCCTTCCTATTTCTAAACATCCACTGTTAATTCAACATCACTAAAATACTTCCCTTACAGTCCTGATGATGGTTTATTAGAACCGAAACGCTATAATGTCAACTTGGCTTCTCAATAAATCTCTCCTTCTACTTGGATTACCTTGTTATCAATTTTGCTCTCTCTCTCTCTCTCTCTCTCTCTCTCTCTCTATATATATATATATATATATATATATATATCATATCTATAACAAAAAAAAAAGAAAAAATTTATAAAGACAAATATTTTTGGATATGATTATAAAGTAAATTTTCATTTTATTTTTTAAATGCTACAAATTATTGCTGAAGTAGAAAGAGAAGAAGAAAAAGAAGAAAGAATTAATCATCCCCCTTCTCTTTTTCCTCCCCCTCTTCCTCCTTTTGCACCACAACTACCAACAATTAAAAAAATTGAAAAAAAAGCAACAACAATTATAAAAGGAAGAAAGGCCTATCAAAAAGGAATAATGCCAATACTTCATCTAAGAAACATAGTCTTAAGTCTATTATGTCTGTTAATATTACAAGCAACACAAAAAATCAAAGAAAAACTAACAATTATTATTACTACTACTACTACTACTACTACTACTACTACTACTTGTAACAGAAATGAAATGAAAGAAAAATGATATTGTCTATGATCAGAAAATAATGTGTGCATTACTGCCAGATTTTACTAGGTTGAGTGAAAAGTTCATATGATGTCATCATATCTGCTATTGATGACTTTTTTGACCAGTGAGATCCAAGCAATGCAATACTGATGGAAGAAGTATGTGGACCCCAAGAAGTCCTGTGTTGTTTAAAGAACCACATTTGATCATATTGGTTGACAAAGGCAATGCTACTGTGATAATGGATAGGGTGGAATACTCCAACAAATTGGCAGACTTGATTGGCAACAGTGGCTATAGTAAAGTAAAAAAGGACCTGACCCTGAAGACAGAAAGGAAGCTCTCACAGATCCTCAGTTAGAACAAAGGTCTTATACCACAGATGAAAAAATATTGGCAGCTAAGTCAACATTACAATTAGCTACCACACTTACATGGCCTTCTAAAAATACATAAGGATAGTATTCTATTAAGACCCATTGTCAGCAACTGAGGTTCAACATGTCACCCATTGAGCCAATTTCTTGTGGAGACCACCAGCCAACTAACAGACTAACTCATCATATGTCTAGAACTCTGCCCACTTTGTAGAGAGAGTCAGTAATGCTCCTATTCATTACAACCAGATAGTGAATCTGGACATAGTAAGTCTGTTCACAAAGGTACCTACTGATGAGACATTTGCTGTGGTATGGGATAAGCTGGCTGCAGGTCACTTGCTGGAAGAATGCATCTACGTCTCGATAGATAATCTAATGGAAATTACTTTCTGCATGAAAACAACTTATTTCTGGATGGGATCTGATATATATTGACAAGAAGAAAGACTGGCTATGGGTTCACCGTTAGATCTACATCACTAAAGCCATCTATGTGGCTTAGATACATAGATGATACATTTATTCTCTGGTCTCATCAGGAAGATGTTCAAACATTACTTGATCACATTAACTCAATCTGACCATACATAAAGTTCACTATAGAGAAAGAACAAGATAATAAATTACCCTTCCTTGATGTGTAAGTAACATGTACAGAGCAAGAATTCAGGTTATCAATGCCTACCTTCACCGGAAAATACCCTTGGGAAAGGTATGAACCCCCTTATTCTCCCTCCAGCTATGGGTAAATAGTAGGACGGACTAGGTTCTTCAGCCTTGGTGAGGCAACTAGTCTAGGAGAAGGAAAACTCTGAATTCAAACCTGTTAAACTCCGCTTAAAAATTGACCTTGTGTCATATCCTGCCCGAGCGGAGGGGTTGGTAAATAGTACCTTCACCGGAAAATACTTCAATTTCAACTCCCATCATTCATATAATGTGAAGAAAGGAATCATCTGTTGCCTACAACATCAAGCAAAAGCCATTAGTAGTGATACTGATGCATATCAAGAAGAAATGATTAGTTTAAGACACAACCTCCATTGCAACAACTACCCAGAGAGCATAACATTGGCTCCAAGAAATCTGGATGGGATGACAGAGAATGATACCTGAAAACTCACCACAGTATGTCTACACTATATCAAAGGCCTTGCTGAAAAGATCCAGAAGACACAATCTCCATCACAACTACTACCTAGAGAGCATAACATCGGTTCCAAGAAATCTGGATGGGATGATAGAGAATGATACCTGAAAACTCACTATTAGTTGGAAAGGTCTGAGCCAATCAATCAGCTGGTCATGTCAAGCCCAAATTGAAAAGAAACAACCAACCCTTTTTATCTTAAAGGTGCCATAATACAGTGGCTAAGAAAATGGTTTCAAGTATTGCTGATCAACTTAAGTAGAAATACTTGAAACCATTTAAACTCTGTGTAAATGAATGATTAATGTTAAGTGGAATTATTAGTCTTTGATAGAAATACTTGCAACCATTTAAACTGTGTGCCAATGAATGATTAATATCAAATTAGATAGGAATACTTGATAAATAAAATTACTTAAGTTGATCAGCAATACTTGAAACCGTTTAAACTCTGTGCAAATAATATGAGCTCTCACTCATTTAAAAAAAAGTTACCTACAAATTATTTACTTATAAATTATATATATATATATATATATATATATATATATATAATTTACTTATATATATATATATATATATATATATATATATATATATATGTATAAAACAGGATTCAGCATCAAATAACAAAACCCAACAAACCAATCAACCAGCCAACCAACCATCAACCTTTGTAACATCAAGACTAACTGCTGACTTTGACCATCAGATGATATTGGTATAACAGTCATCAGCTTAGGAAATGGACTCAACAAGCTAGGTTCAAGCCCTAGATAAAGTTGTTTGTGATTTACTTTTGTGCTAATGCTCTTGGAAAAAGCAGAAATTCTTCTCTTTTCTTCTAAACCAAAGGTAATAGGATTTTATTATTTTTAGTGGAACATTATACAATCAAAATAGATATTATTAGCTATTATTTACACTATCACCCATAAATAAGTACACCCCTAACAATTTTTGATAAAAAGTTCATTTTCTTCTAAACCAAAGATCATCATATCGCGCTGGTAGCACGGATATCCCTGACCCTCTCTCGCCACTCCTCCCTATCGTTCATCGCCCTAGGTAGGTCTTCAGGACAACATCCTGTATCCTCACATAGCTGTTGAATGTACGTTCGAGCTGGTCGTCCTGCTTTTGCGCAGCCATGTGTGGGGATCCATAAGAGTACATCACTTATGAGTTCATCTCTGCTTCTCCAGCAGTGTCCTGCATGTCTGGTTCGTCTAACTTGGATAGTTTTCGTGATAGGGGGTAGGTGGCCGTACAGTTGGTGTCTTGTGGGGTGTTGCTGCCAGGACTTGTTCAGGATTGCACGTAGCATTCTTGTGTAATTGCCATCTAGCTTCTTCTCCAGTCGTTTTGTTGGCGTCCATGTAGTGCATCCATATAGCAGTATCGATGTGACCGCTGCCTGGAAGAAACTGCGTTTCATTTTATCGGTTAGGTCTGATTTCCATATAGTCGATAGCCTATTGATAGCTGTCCATGCTTTCGTTAACCTCGTTTCGATGTCCTTTTCGGTTGATTCGACGCTGCTTCCTAGGTACGTGAATTTGTCTACTAGTTTAAGTGGGGTTCCTTCTAGAGTGGAGATGTCCCCCGTTTGGTTATAGCACATATATTCCGTTTTGTGTGCATTAACATAGAGGCCTATGCTTGCTGCTGCTCGTTCCAAACTATGCAGAAGTGTTTCGGCTTGGTCAGGTGTATTTGCCAGTATCGCTATGTCATCGGCGTAGTCGGCATCGGTAATTGTTGTTGCGGGGTATCTTCTGCTTCTTTTCTTCGTCAGTTCGAAGCCATTCTCTTTGATTTTGTCAATCGATGTTCTAAGTACGTAGTCTAGACAAATGATAAAGAGGTACGGGGCCAGCGTGTCCCCTTGTAGTACTCCTGCTACAATGTCAAAGTATTCTGTGTCTCCATCCGGTGATCGTACTTTTACTTTAGTGTTTCTATAGAGAATCGTTATTGCCGCTACGGTTTCTTTAGGTATGCCGTACGCTAGTAGGATTTGTTCCATCTTTCCTCTGTGAATGGAGTCGAAAGCCTTGGTAAAGTCGACAAATATTAATGTCGCTTGTAGGTTCTTTGCCCGTACACCTTCGAGGATTCTGCGGATGGTTAATATTTGTGAGGTCGTGGATCTATTTCTTCGGAAGCCATTTTGGTTTTTTCTAAGTATGTTGTCGATTTTGGGTTCTATTCGGTTTCGTAGTAGGGCATTGTAGATTTTGGCAGCTATGGATGTAAGTGTTATGCCTCGGTAGTTTTTGGCTAATCCGAGGTCCCCCTTCATCCATCTATCTATCTATCTATCTATCGGATTTTGATTGTATACTGCGTTGCAGTGTCGGAGCAGTATGTCGTCGAATTGTCTGGTCTTCCATACTTCCGGGGGAATTTCGTCCAGCCCTGCAGCTTTCCTATTTTTAATTTTTCTGAGAACCGAGTCGAGTTCTTATTGTGTGAACGGTCCTAGTTTAATGTCTAATTGTTTGCTAATTATTCTGGTGATTGGTTCATGCGTTATTTTTGGTGGGTTTCCAAGTAAGTTTTCGAAGTGCTGTTTCCACAGTTTCCCCCCCCCCAGTAGACCGCCTCCAAAGCTACCTAAAATTTCAGTTGTAAATAAAAGTCAAAACGAAAAAGAAGCATTTGAACTCAGGAGCCAACTGGAAGAAATATATCAATATTGGTCAGTATGTCTTTAAGTCCTATCAATTTAAAATGCTGGATTTTACAAAATGTTATGCTGTATTTTGTTTGTGAAATAATGCTTAAACTATGCGTTTTAAATGTAAAGACACGCTTACTCTACTATAAAGCCAAATTGATGTTAGTCTTTCCAAAAGTCAGCGAACAAGGCAGAATGTTTTTGAATCTCTTCTATCGAATAATTTAAAAATACGTAAACAGTAGTTTAGAAGAAAAAGAAAAAGTCTAAAACACCTAATGCTACTACAGCCCCCCCCCCCCGAGAAAGGGAAAAAGAAAAAAAAAAAGAAATGAAATGAATTCCCCCCCCCCCCAGTAGACCGCCTCCAAAGCTACCGAAAATTTCAGTTGTAAATAAAAGTCAAAACGAAAAAGAAGCATTTGAACTCAGGAGCCAACTGGAAGAAATATATCAATATTGGTCAGTATGTCTTTAAGTCCTATCAATTTAAAATGCTGAATTTTACAAAATGTTATGCTGTATTTTGTTTGTGAAATAATGCTTAAACTATGCGTTTTAAATGTAAAGACACGCTTACTCTACTATAAAGCCAAATTGATGTTAGTCTTTCCAAAAGTCAGCGAACAAGGCAGAATGTTTTTGAATCTCTTCTATCGAATAATTTAAAAATACGTAAAGAAAGCCCTAACAGTAGTTTAAAAGAAAAAGCCTAAAACACCTAATGCTACCACAGCCCCCCCCAGAGGAAAAAAAAATTTAAGCTCTATAATTCCTGAAGCCTGCTAGGTTCCCAACTGTAGTAAAAAATAAAAAAAAAATAAGATAAATAAAAAGCCTAGGAAAAGTCCAAATACAGCAAAAAAAAAAGCGAAAGTCAGTACCAGTGAAAGTCATACGAAAGTACCTTAATGTTGGACTTTAACTAAGTTAAAACTTAAACCAAAATTACCCCCCCCTTTCCCTTTTTTTTTTCTTTTTTTTTTTTGCGTACACATGGGAAGCAGCATGATGTACGTAAAGGTATTTGAATAAACCCATGGACGACCAAACTCAATACCTAAACGGGTCCTGGACGTGAGTTTGACGACTTTACGCTCAGGATCGTTAGTTCGATCGGGGAACTACTGCTGCTCCTCTATAAAAGTGGCTTCTATAGAAGAGAATAAAACAGCCATCGAAAGATAACCATGACCCACACTCAAACCACTTACACAAACCGCATCGCTCTTCGCGCGGGTAAAAAAGGGGTGCGTCCTGCTGAGGTTGGAGCCCTGGCCTCAGTGTTCGAAAAATCAGCTACAGAGCTCAAACAATCAAAACTACTAAAATGCAAGCAAACACTACAAATAGCCACATTTAACGTAAGAACCTTAAATAGAATAGGACAACTCCCAGAGCTAATCGCATCGGCCGAAGAACATAAGATAGACATAATATGCATACAAGAACACAGATACACGCACTCCGAAGATATCAAATATCACGAAACTGGCAATGGCTGGTCGCTCGCCACTGTATCCGCATGGAAAAACTCTGTCAACGCTGCAGTAGGAGGGGTAGGATTACTTATAGGACCTAGAGCATTAAAAACGCTTAATAGCGTTGAGAAAATACAACCTAGAATGATGGCAGCTACATTTAACGGAAACCCCAGAGCAACAATCATCTCATGCTACAGCCCCACCAATGTTAGTGAAGAAACTGAACTAGTCACCTTCTACGGTGAGTTATCCTCATTAGTGCGTAGCATCCCGAAACACAACATGTTAGTCATTGGCAGAGACATGAATGCCCAAATCGGGAAAAACGGAAACAACAAATACAGCCTCCACAACACGTCAAATAGGAATGGGCAACATCTAACAGATTTCATGATAGAAAATAGATTAGCATGCCTCAATACAAACTACCAAAAAAGAGAGGGCAAACTATGGACATACACGTACGCAAACAATACTAAAGCCCAGATAGACTACGTCCTTATAAACAAGAAATGGAAAAATAGTGCACTGAATTGCGAGGCATACTCCTCTTTTGAGGGTGTGTCCACCGATCACCGAATAGTCACGGCGAAAATACGGTTAAGCCTACGAAAAAACGCCAAACGAACAGCGACCACCAAACACTATGACTGGGCCCTATTAAACAACAAAGATATAAGAGATAAATACGTATTAGAATTAAGAAACAGATTCGAAACACTACAAGAAAAGACGGAAAAAAGTACACCAAACGACGAATACGAAAATTTCGTCAATGCACACCTCGAGGCAGCAGCAAAATACATTCCAACAAAAATTACAACTAAATATAGAGTCCCATGGGAAACTTTAGCGGTGAGAGAAAAACGTGCACTAGTGAAAACAGCCTCCAAAAACTATCGAAAAAAACCAACAAACACAAATGCCTTAAAACTAAAAACGGCACAATATCAATTAGCAGGCATATATATAAAGGAACAGACAGAATACATTCAAAATCAGATAGATAAGATTAGAGACTCGGTGGAAGATAGACAATCTAGAATAGCCTGGCAAACAATAAACGAAGTGAGCAGAAGAAAGAACACAGCCAAAGCAAAACTTAAAGCAGCAAACCAACAAGAAAGAATAAAACTGTGGAAACAGCACTTCGAAAACTTACTTGGAAACCCACCAAAAAAAACAAAAAAACAAAAAAAACAAAAACAAACAAAGATAGCAGGATTTTATTATTTCTAATGGAACATTATACAATCAAAATGGATATTATTAGCTATTATTTACACTATCACCCATTAATAAGTACACCCCTAATAATTTTTGATAAAAAGGTAATTTTCTTCTAAACCAAAGATGGCAGGATTTTATTATTTCTAATGGAACATTATACAATCAAAATGGATATTATTAGCTATTATTTACACTATCAGCCATAAATAAGTACACCCCTAACAATTTTTGAAAATAAAAAGATCATTTTCTTCTAAACCAAAGATAGCAGGATTTTATTATTTCCAATGGAACATTATACAACCAAAATGAATATTATTTGATATTATTTATAGTATCACCCATAAATAATTATATCCCTTACAATTCTTGATAAAAAGGGTAGATTTCTTCTAAAATAAAGATTGCAGGATTTTATTATTTCTTGTGGAACACTCTACAATCAAAACTGATATTATTAACTATTATTTAAATAAGTACAATCCTAACAAATCTTTTAGAAATGTTAATTTTCTTTTTAGCCAATGATACAGTGATTTTATTATTTCTAGTGAAACTTTTACAATGAAAACAGATATTATTAGCTATTATTATCAACCTCTTCAGTATTGAATCTCTAATACCCAAAATATGAATATATCACAATCCAAAAATTGCTGCATTTCATATATGTGATTAAATAATTTTATTTTTGGTTGCTGTGCTTCAATAATTTTTCAGGACATTCCACAAAAACCTTCTTGGTTTAGTGTGTGGCATATGGTAGACATTAAAATCATGACTCCAAATTATTTCAGGTCAGTTTTCAGCTATTTGAATCTATTTCGCGATTATTTTTTCTCACAGATCAAAATATTTCAACCACCAACAGATGATATAAAGGAAACAGTATGTCCACCTTCCTCTTCAAAGGACTTTGTAAAGACTAAGTCTTGTCAACTCTTAAGACCACCTACCAAAGTTAACTTTTAAACAAAACAAAAAAAAACAACATTAATAGTGGTCCATTAAAAGATTCATGAACACCAATCATTATTTAACAGTCACCCAAATGTTTGCAGACACAAATAATATAAAAAGTGAGATGTTATGTTATTAATAATATTTTGTAAATATATTTAGTGACATCCCTTGAACTATGTCACAGCCTTGTTATAAATAAAACTATGACTTATACCATATTGACCATATATACATAAAACTATGACTTATACCATATTGACCATGTATACATAAAACTATGACTTATACCATATTGACCATATATACATAAAACTATGACTTATACCATATTGACCATATATACATAAAACTATGACTTATACCATATTGACCATGTATACATAAAACTATGACTTATACCATATTGACCATATATACATAAAACTATGACTTATACCATATTGACCATATATACATAAAACTATGACATACCATATTGACCATGTATACATAAAACTATGACTTATACCATATTGACCATATATACATAAAACTATGACTTATACCATATTGACCATGTATACATAAAACTATGACATACCATATTGACCATATATACATAAAACTATGACTTATACCATATTGACCATATATACATAAAACTATGACATACCATATTGACCATATATACATAAAACTATGACTTATACCATATTGACCATGTATACATAAAAAACTATGACTTATACCATATTGACCATATATACATAAAACTATGACTTGTACCATATTGACCATGTATACATAATGCACAATAGCTTCTGTTATTCATTACGTATAAAAACATTAAACATTTCACTTGATATCTTTTCTCACAGTTCCTAACAAACTTGAAAGTCATCTCTCAACCATTTTGTTATTTTTGCAGTTGCATGCTAAGCAATATTTTAAGGAAATTATTTACTGTTAAAAAAATGAATTAAAGGCAAAACTATGTGTTGATCATGGAAAAATTCCAAAAAAAGACAAAAGAAATTAAAATCAAAATAGAATTTAAAAAAAAAACTTACAAATATTTATCCAAAACAACAATAACTCAAAGTGTACAAGAAATGCTGTTACATTTTTATAAACAAAGAAAATATATAAACAAAACTGAAAGAAGATGGACTCGGGGGTGAACAACAAAACAATTAAGTTTACAATACCACGATACACTGTCCACAGGAGGCAATCCCCTTTCTATCCCTCAGGGTGATAACTTTGATATTCTTTTGTTAGGTCTGATAACTAACAAATGCTCATAAGTTATTGCCTTGTATCTATATGGACAAAATCTACAACAGATAAAAAGAACACAATAACACTTTTAGATAGAGCAAGCTTTCAACTAAAATCTTTATAAATGGTCTTGTAATCAAAGAGGTTTTGTATTTTATGATAATATCACTCTCAGAATTTTCTTGGTCACTGTGAAAATAGAAAAGAATCATTCAAACCCATTTTACTGAGGGTCAATTCCAGAAAATCCTCAAATTTTTTTCAAAATTTCACTATTTTTGGTATCCAGGTGAGAAGTAAATTGTGAAAATTGCAGAACAATAGCCTTAATTGTTCTTATTTTATGACTATTTAAAAAGATTTTAGGACTTTTGGGTCAGACCCAAGGTAAAATTGGTTAAAATGACCCCAAATATTTTTTAATGCTATTGTGAAAAATATTAGTAGATGGGCTGGGTAAAGATACATGTGTATGAAAGGTGGGTTGGGTAAAGATACATGTGTATGGAAGCTGGGTTGGGTAAAGATACATGTGTATCATAGATGGGTTGGGTAAAGATACATGTGTATGGAAGCTGAGTTGGGTAAAGATACATGTGTATAGTTGATGGGTTGGTAAAGATACATGTGTATGGAAGCTGGGTTGGGTAAAGATACATGTGTATGGTATTCTATGTGCATGTGTTTAGGGTTTTTGTAAAAGTAAAACACTAGATGGGAACTACACAAAAATGCTACAAGCTATTTTGAATAAATACTGGAGGCAACAGCCTATGAAACAACAGCTGTATGGCCACTTACCACCCATCTTAAAAATCATCCAAGTAAGATGAACAAGATATGCTTGACACTGCTGGAAAAACAAGGAGAAACGAATAAATGACTTTCTTCAATGGACCACAACACATGGACATACCAGTGTTAACTGACCAGCAAAAACTTATTTATATCAGCTCTATCCTAACATAGGATGTGGTTTATAAAACTTGCCTGAAAGAATGGATGATAGGGACAGATAAAGAAAAAAAGAGTCAGGGAAATCCTTTCTGTCAGTATAAATTGATGATGATAATGAGGTCTGTACAGTATTAGTATGTACATCTCTGTGGATGTATAATGTACAATTCATTGTGAATATAATGCTTTGTGTGTTCATACAGTATTAGTGTGTTTCTCAGTCTATATGTGGTGTGTATATTTTTTTAAATATCAAGATTTTCATTATATATGTTTCATTATATAAAATTTTCATTATATAGGTTTCATTATATAAATTTCTTTTTTTTTTATTATATAAGTTTCATTATATATAAAGATGGTTGTTGTAGGTCCAAAGAAAGAATAAGGGTATATTTTAAAATAAGAAGGTCCATGAAGAGATTTGTATTTTTTGAATTTATTTAAATTCAAAAAATACAAATCTCTTTGTGGACCTTCTTATTTTAAAAAATAGGTTTCATTATATAGAATTCTTTTTATTATATACATTTCATTATATAGAATTTTCATTATATAGGTTTCTTTATATAGGTTTGTTTACATCTGCATTATTTTTATATGACATTCATTAACACATGGGTTTGAATATAAGTTGATGCAGAATACATGCACACACACACACACACACACACACACATACACACACACACACACACACACACACATATATATATATATATATATTTCCTTATGTCAGTTACATTGAGCTCTTTACCAGAAAAAATTTAAATGTTCATAGTTGAATGATTTTTTGTCCTGATGGAATTATTCCAGACTCCAGTTTAACTGGACTGAATTATACACACACACACACACACACACACACACACACACACACATATATATATATATATATATATATATATATATATATATATATTCATTCACAGACAGACTGTTCCATTGTATCACAACTTTTCAGTGTGGCTAGACATGCAGGCCACTTCAAGCTGGGATTGAAACCCGCCTAACTTTACTTTAGACTTAGTATCTAACCACTCAGCCATTTCGGTGACATACATCAATTCAGGAATTATAAAGCATATGAATTAACTTTCGTTTGTTTACATTTTGTGCTATCAGATACAAGAGTGCTCAATTTGTTAGAAGAGCTTTGCATTATGCGGTTGGCGGCTATAAATTCCTTCACCAGAGTGTGCATATATTGTCATTCACAGACAGACTGTTTCCTTGTATCACAACTCTTCAGTGTGGTTAGACACACAGGACACTTCAAGCTTGGATCAAAACTCACCTAACTTTATGCTAGACATGGTATCTATCTGCTCATAAGTATATGTAAGTTAGGATTGCATATTGGCTTGATGAACCGGAAAGGCAAGAAACTGACAGTCGCCAAGGACCATTGGTTCTGTCTAACGTAACCTAACTCAAGGTTTGGTTTAGTTTCTTTGTTCAATGCCATATCAACATTTGTGGGTTATTTAATGCCAAAGCCATTTTTATCGAAAAACAGTGGTGATACTATTTAACCCATAACTGGGAGGGGATAAGGCTTGATTTGGTTTCTTTGTTTGATGGCATATCAATCTTCATGGGTTATTCAATACCAAAGCTATCCTTGAAGAAGAACAGTTGTTGTACTATTTAACCCATAGCTGGAAGAATAAGGGGTTCATCCCTTTCTGAAGGGCATTAGTCCAAAGGTGAATGAAATAATGTGACTGGGGTTTGAACTCACTTACTACAATGTTGCAGTCCAGCATGTTTGCCACTGTGCCACGGGGACTCCCCCTATCCTAACTTAAATACATACACTCTATCAATGATAATGAGAACTCTTTATTTATAAATATAGTAAACTATTTTAAAGAAAGCTAAATGGAAACAATGCAAGAATGCTACATTCTGTATTGAACAAATCCAGGAAGTAACACCCCATAAACAGTAGCTGCACAGCCACTTACCTTCCATCTCAACAACTAAGTATTGAAGTAAGTATATATAAGTATATATATATATATAAGTATATATATGTTAAAATAAGAAGGTCCACAAAGAGATTTGCATTTTTTGAATTTGTTGAATTTATTAATTTTGTTCTTACATACGTGTTATATATGTGTATGTTTCCAGCTTGTTGCTTTTGTCAGAGAAGATATATGGCACAAGGCCTGGTTAATGGGGTACTCAATGAGACTTGAACTCACTCTTGTTTCCAGTTTGAATGACCTTTGGTTGGTCAGGGGTTTATATAGGGGTTATTCTCCCTCTTTCTTAAAGTGTGTTTACTTTGGTCTGCTTTTACCCCTCTTTGATATTTGATATGTTTATAGCTGTGTGTGTATGAGTGTGGGGGTGCACTGGCATTGGAGTTGTTTTGGGTTTCACTAACATTTTTTTTCTTTGCTGAGTGTGTGTGAGTGTGTGTAAATTAAAAAAAAATTAAAAAATACAACTCTCTTTGTGGACCTTCTTATTTTAAGGTATATTTTTATTCTTTCTTTGGACCTACAACAACCATCTTTATATAAAAGTATATATATAATAAGTCTATCTAAGTAAGATGAACAAGACATGCTCAGCACCATTGGAGAAGCAAACTCCAAAGCGACATTTTATTATGGACTCTGACACATGGATGTGCTAGTGTTGGCCAACCACTAAGGACTTACATATATCAGCTCTGTATGGCTACTTACCTCCCATCTCATAAACCACCCTAATAAGAGGAACAAGACATGCTGGGTGTTGCTGCAGAGGCAACAAGATAGAGATAGACTCTGAGAGAGAGTCAAGGAACTTCCTGAAGTTAACACAACTTCACAGTAATGATGATGATATATACTTTCACACACACACACACACACACACACACACACATACATATATATATATATATATATATATATATATATATATATATATATTGTCATCCACAGACAGATCTGTTTTGTTCTATCAGAACTCTTCAGTGTGGCTAAATAGGCTAGATTCCCGAAGCTGGGATTGAAACCTGGTTGACTCAAACGCCAATCCAAGATTCTACCACTCAGCCACGAGTAAACTAACGCAAGCGAAGGAAATTTAAATGGTTATGTATCACAATTGCTTTTGTTTTTACATATATCCGCTTAACAGCTACCGAGAGCTCGATTCATATGAAGAGCCTTGCATTACACTAATGGCAACACATTTACTTCCCTCACTAGAGAGCTCAACCCTACAAGGGTAGGGGAGAATATATATATATATATTGTCATCCATCGACAGATCTGTTTCGTTCAATCAGAACTCTTCAGTGTGGCTACACAGGCTAGATTCACGAAGCTGGGATCGAAACCCGGTTGACTCAAACGCCATATATATATATACTTCTTTAAGAAAAAACAATTACTCCCAACTCCGGTTTAACTGGACCAAGAATACTATATATATATATATATATATATATATATATATATATATATATATATATATATGATAAATATATGATAAAAATAAGTAGAAAAGTGAATAAACCAAATACTTACATAGGGTTTAGTAGTAATATTTCATTTTTTATTCAAAGAAGCAAACCCATTGTAAATGTTTGGTTTATCCACTTTCCACTTATTTTCATCATCTGCTCAGATTTACCAAAATCTACCATTTCTCCATATATATATATATATATATATATATATAAGGAAAAGTGGAAAAAACAAATAATCCAAAATTTGATGAATTTATAATGAAAGTCACCATTGAACATTTTGGTTATAATAACCTTCTTCAGGATTTTAAATTCATGAAAAGTGTTGTTAAAATAGCAACGGATATTTGGTGAAATAACAGGAGAAAAGAAAGTGTATATAACTTCCATATGTATATAG
This sequence comes from Sepioteuthis lessoniana, assembly GCA_963585895.1. Taxonomy (NCBI): domain Eukaryota; kingdom Metazoa; phylum Mollusca; class Cephalopoda; order Myopsida; family Loliginidae; genus Sepioteuthis; species Sepioteuthis lessoniana. Next base: position 74,369 of record CAUZXS010005999.1, read on the forward strand.
ATAGATAGATAGATAGATAGATAGATAGATAGATAGATAGATAGATAGATTTATGCATATAGAGTATTTGCCTGTTTGTATATGATGCATGGGTATTCAGAATGTATATTAAGTATTTATATATTACAATTTTCTGCAAATGTTTAAAATTCTTGAAACGTAATCACCTGCCATAGTACATGAGAGAGGCTTTTAAGTTGTGACAAAATACACATATATGTGCACACAGACCAATTTAATACACTAGTATATTTGAATTAGTTTGTGTAAGCATCTCCCATTAAATCTAGTAGCCTACCCCTGAAAACCCTGTTTTTCCTGTGAAATAAATTTACCTAAGTGATTCAGGAAATTTGTTTAAAGTTAAGAAAAAAATTCTTACTGTATCATCCTATTGCCTTACAATTTAATTTTTGTAAATTTGATTTTTATAAAATTTAATTTTCTTCTCTACTGGAGAATTCTAATATGGGACACATGCCCTTCAAGGAGAGTAATTTTAATATTTTGGGATGCAATTTGGACTTTCAGAGAGATTAGCAAAAAGCATTCTACGGCTTATAACCGGCTTTGGTTAACGCCTGTGGGATTACCACCCTTGTCTGTCAAAGCATTCTACTACAAAATAAAAATCTTCAGATTTATTCTGATATTTTTCAATTCTACAAACTGTGTTCTTGCTCAGAAATTTGTTTCATAAACATTAAATAAAAAAAAAGAAAAAGTATAATTTTTCAAAGCCCAATCCACTGGAGCTGTAGAATACTTCGACTGCATCTTTGCAGGATATAACATTAAACACCATTAATATCCAGGATATAACATTAACACCATTAATATCCAGGATATAACATTAATACCATTAATATCCAGGATATAACATTAACACCATTAATATCCAGGATATAACATTAAACAATCTGATGGTGAGACTGTAGTAATACTAGTGTGTTGGGGAATGCAGAGTACTCGTTAACTACCATCATGTACTATGGGGGTGTCCTCGTGGTGTAATGGTTAAAGCGATGAACTGCGGAATCGTAGTACGCGAGTTCGTACTCCAGTCGCGCTATTACGTTCACTTTCGGGCAAATACCCTTGGGAAAGGTATGAACCCCCTTATTCTCCCTCCAGCTATGGGTAAATAGTAGGACGGACTAGGTTCTTCAGCCTTGGTGAGGCAACTAGTCTAGGAGAAGGAAAACTCTGAATTCAAACCTGTTAAACTCCGCTTAAAAAATTGACCTTGTGTCATATCCTGCCCGAGCGGAGGGGTTGGTAAATAGTACCATTACTCCTATGTCCATTTTGGCTCGGCATGGTAGCAACTGATAGGATTGTACCTATGGGCCAAATAGATCTGTTTGACATTTAAACTGATTGCAAACAAATGACTTGTTAAATTGTTAGAAATAGAAATCTTTGACCATTTAACTGTGTATAAATATATGACTGTCTAATAAAATTTTTAGTGATCCATAGCAATATTTTGAACCATTTAACTTTGTTGACTTTTGCTAAACTGAATTGTTTAAAATAGAACTGTTTCATCATTTAACTGTGTATAAACAAATGACTAAACTCTATTTGAATTGTTAATTATACATAGCAATACTTGAAACCATTTAATTGTGTGAAAACGAATGGGTAACATTTAACTTTGTTGACTTTTGCTAAACTGAATTGTTTAAAATAGAACTGTTTCATCATTTAACTGTGTATAAACAAATGACTAAACTCTATTTGAATTGTTAATTATACATAGCAATACTTGAAACCATTTAATTGTGTGAAAACGAATGGGTAATGTTGAATAGAATTATTAGAGTTCAATAGCAATAATTAAAACTCTTTAACTGTTTACCTAAACTAAATTATTGGTATTACATAGGAATCATTTAACTGTGTGCAAATTAGTGTTGAATTGCAATCATAATCATCATGTCGTGCCACTAGCACGGATATCCCTGACCCTCTCTTGCCACTTCTCCCTATTATTCATTGCTTTTGGCAGGTCTTCAGTGCTACATCCCGTATCCTCACATAGCTGCTGTATGTATGATCGAGCTGGTCGTCCTGCTTTTGCTTGGCCATATGCGGGGGTCCATAGGAGTACATCACTGATGAGTTGGTCCTTGCTTCTCCAGCAGTGTCCTGCATGTTTGACTCATCTAACTTGTATATTTTTCGTGATGGGAGGCAAGTGGCCGTACAGCTGGTGTCTTGTGGGGTGTTGCCGCCAGGACTTGTTCAATATTGCTCTCAACATTCTTGTATAATTGCTGTCTAGCTTCTTCTTCAGCTGTTTAGTTAGCATCCAAGTAGTGCATCCATATAGCAATATCGATACAACCACTGCCTGGAAGAAACTGCGCTTCATTTTATCGGTCAGGTCTGATTTCCATATGATCGAGAGCCTATTGACAGCTGTCCATGCTTTTGTTAGTCACGTGTTGATCTCTTTATTGGTTGATGAGACGCTGCTTCCTAGGTAGGTGAATTTGTCTACTAGTTTCAGAGAGGTTCCGTCTAGTGTGGAAATGTCACCTGTTTGGTTGTAGCACATATATTCGGTTTTGTGTGCATTGACAAGGAGGCCAATGCCTGCGGCAGCCCGTTCCAAAGTATGCAGTAGCGTTTCGGCTTGGTTAGGTGTATTCGCCAGTAACGCTATGTCATCGGCGTAGTTGGCGTCGGTAATTGTTTTTGCGGGTTACCTTCTGCTTCTTTTCTTTGTCAGCTTGAAGCTATTAGCAATACTTGCTTGAAACCATTTAACTGTGTGTAAAGAAATTGAGCTCAGGCTTGTTTAAGAATGCTATCAACAAAATGTGCTTAAAAATTATATATATTTAAAATATATTTATGTATAAGGAGAATTTGACATTAAATAACCTACAATGATTGATATACCATAAAACTCATCCAAACTAAATCATATATATTCAATATATATGTATATATATATATAAACAGGATTTGGCATTCAATAACCTACAATGGTTGATATGCCATAAAACTTAACCAAACCAAATCATATATATTTAATATATATGTATAAGGAGAATTTGACATTAAATAACCTACAATGATTGATATACCATAAAACCCATCCAAACTAAATCATATATATTCAATATATATATATAAACAGGATTTGGCATTCAATAACCTACAATGGTTGATATGCCATAAAACCCAACCAAACTAAATCATATATATTTAATATATGTATATATATAAAGAGGATTTGGCATTAAATAACTTACAATAGTTGATATGCCATAAAACCCAACCAAACCAAATCCTATATATTTAATATATATATATGTATAAAGAGGATTTGGCATTAAATAGCCTACAATGGTTCATATGCCATAAGACCCAACCAAACCAAATCCAATATATCTAATATGTATGTATAAAAAGGATTTGGCATTCAATAACCTACAATGGTTGATATGCCATAAAACCCAACCAAACCAAATCAACTTCTTTAGTTGCACACAGGCTTTTTGATCCCAAGAAGGCTATGAAAAAAATTAGAGGGAACATTGCTTTCGGGAAATGTATATATCCTTTTTTCACCTAAACTTTGGATAAAATTGGGCTCTCTAACTATGGTGATGGGCAACCAATGCAGAAGGAATACTCTGAATACAAATCAAAGAGAAGAAAATTGTAAACCATTTCTTCTTTCACCCCCCCTCTCTCTTTCTCAAGAACATTTTACAGTTTTCTGATAAAGAAAGCCAAGAAGAGACATGACTACACAAGACCTGAAAGTATATCATTCTTTTCAATGAAATGCACCCACAATATATAAGATCTATTCAGTAATTATACAGTTATTGGGTCAGTAAAATGGTGATTCCTATGTATGAAGTGAGTGAGGGAGAGGCTCTCTGTGATTGGATATACTAATCACGTGATGAACCCAGAAGTCTTGGCGCAAAATCCAAAATCCAGTCAGATAGATTCCAGCAGGCATTCAGTCAGGCAGTAACATTGAAAGCTCTCAGAGAGACAACCCTAAGATACCAGATATCTTCTTCAGCACACTGGTAAGACCCTCAAACTCAACTTTATACACAGGAAGGACTGTATATTGTTATTCATTGTTTTACGTGCTGGTTAATAAATTGTTAGAATTAAACAAAGTATTAATTCATTTATTTGTTGCTGTTAGCCTTAGAATAAACGCTGTACTAACACAATACAATCATTTAATATTAAAAAAACAAATAGCCTACATAGGACAATGGTGCCTTTGTTTGGTTCACTTCTCCCCTTTTGATATTACATAATTATCTAAGCTCTCTTTCCAATTTTTGAGGAGGAGTCCTCATGGGATAATGGTTAAAGTGCTGGACTGCAGCCTCACTGTAAACAAGTTTGAACTTCAGACATATTATTTCATTCACTTTCAGATTAATATCCATCGGAAAGGCATGAACTCCCTTATTCCACCTCTCAACTATGGGTTAAATAGTACCACTACTTTTCTTCTACAAGGATCACTTTGGCATTAAATAACACACAAAGGTTGATATGCCATTAAACAAAGAAACCAAACCAAACCTTATCCCCCCCACTTAACTATGGGTTAAATAGTACCTCTAGTGTTTTTCTTTAAAGATGGTGTTGTGATTAGATAACCCACAAAGGTTGATATACCATTAAACAAAGAAACCAAACCAAACCTTATCCCCCCTAACTATGGGTTAAATAGTACCTCTAGTGTTTTTCTTCCACGATGGCTTTGGCATTAAATAACCCATGAAGATTGATATGCAAAAAAACAAAAAAAAAAACTTCCAATTTTCAAAAGTCTACTGTATCCTCTTTCAATATCATATACTACTTTCTCATCCTTAGTGTTTCAAAAATGTTTTTAGTTTTGTCAAAAGTCAAAAGAAAATAGAAGTGAAACTTTAAGAGTAGAAAGAGAAGGTGCTGAATGACCTAAGTGACATAATATTTTTCAAAGAATCTGTTTGTTTATCATGAATCCAACAATTATACAGTACACATGGTCATTCAATTGCACTCATTTCTGACTGAGTGACCAAAGAAGAGAGTGTCCCTTCATGCATACTCTGTAAGGTCCTCTCTAATTAGTTGTCAAGTTGCATGAAGTTTGTGCTGACAGTTTTTAAGGGATTCAAAATTATTGGATCAATTACAGACTTAATCAATATATATATATATATATATATAATATATATATGGGAAAACTGGAATTAATCTTAGAATATGAAAATGTGCAAATATGGAAAAACAAAGTCTTCAGTGGAGGATTTTATTTATATTTTGAATTATTTGTAAATGTTAAACATTTTGGTTTTGAAGCCTGCATCAGAGCATGTGAATTTTTAAATTAAATGAAAAAAACAAGAACGTTTTTAAAATTTTATTTCTATTGGCAATATTCTGTTTCAAATCTATGTGATGTAACTAATGTTTGAAAATTTATTTAAAAAACAGGACATATTTCCAAAAAAAAATCCTCATGACATCTATCTATGTTCATATTTATATTATTTTGTTCACATCTGCCTATTTCAAACATTTCCATAATCTTCTCATATTCTAGTAAGTAAAGTTAGTGACCATAGTTGAGGGTGATCCGAAAATGATTTGGCAATATATATATATATATATATATATATATATATATATATATATATATATATATATATATATATATATGAAAAAAATAGAAAGACAATGTGTTCCATATGTGATGAATTTATCATGATGTAAAGTCAACGTTAAAACATCCATTTTTGTTCAAGCAACATTTTTTGCCATCTTAGAGTCATGATGAACATTTATTAAAGCCAAAACATTTTAACGTTGACTTTACATCATAATAAATTCATTATATACAAATATATATGAAGAACGAGAGAGAGAGAGAGAGAGACAGAGACAGAGAGAGAAAGAGAGGGATCAAACAGACTGAAATAGTTAGAATGAAGCCGGCCAATATTTATGGAGATAGATGGATGTGATATGGAATGTTTAAAATAGGTTGATATAGACAAAATAATAAAAATATGAACCCCCCCCATATATATATATATATATATATATATATATATATATATATATATATATATATGTATATATATATATATATATATTACAAATTTATTTCCATCCTGTTATGTGTTTTTGATAAAATCAAAAAACACGAAAAAAAATTAACAGGACTTTTTTTTTTTCGTGTTTTTTGATAAAATCAAAAACACATAACAGGATGGAAATAAATTTATAATCCTAATGTGATGGTTTTTGTTTTTTCTTAAAAAAATTATTGCTCTGTAATGTCAGTTACATTGAGCTCTTTACCAGGAAAATTTAAATGTTCACTCTGGAATAGGTTTCTTGTCCTGATGGAATTCCTACCAACTCCGGTTTTACTGGACCGAACAATATTATATATATATATATATATATATTATATATATATATATATATATAAAAGATATTATTCAATCTGGAGTAGGGAATAATTCCAATCAGGACCAATAAAATATTCAAGAATAGAATATTAAATTTAAATAATCCTGATAAAGAGCTCAATGTAAATAAAATCCACAGAGCAATTAATTTTCTCTTCTAAAAAAAAGAAAACCAATAAATAGTCACATTAAGGTAATAAATTTATTTCCATCATGTTAAAAGCATTGATATAAATCAATGCTCTAAAAAATTAACAGCAGTTCTTCAGATCAAACAAGTAATGAATTAAAATAATTTTTTATATTCACAACCATACTAAAAAGAAAAAAAAATATTCAGACATATCTAATTTTAGTACATCAATTTTCAAATTTCTATCATCAAAATGTAGGCATAAAAATAAATATAGACTATTTTCAAAAATAAGTGAATAAATAAATAAACAGAAAATGAATAACTAATTAAATAGATAAAAGAATAAGAATTTGATTTTATATTAGTGATTTTTACCATATTATTTCAATTTGGGATTTTTTGCCATAATTAACTTTAGTTTTAGACTTTTTTAGTTCATTTTAATGATAAAAATTGATATACTAAAATTGAAAATTGATGTACTAAAATTAGATATGTCTGAATAATTTTTTTTTTAGTCTGGTTGTGAATGTGAAAAAAATTTATTTGAATCCATTTCTTGTTTGATCTGAATAAGTCCTGTTAATTTTTTAGAGCATTGATTTATATCAATGCTTTTAATGGGATGGAAATAAATTTATTACTTTAATTTGACTGATTGTTGTTGTTTTTTAAGAAAAAATATAGACAGACAGACAGACAGATAGATAGATAGATAGATAGATAGATAGATGTGATATAGATGTTTTTTAAGAAAATAGATTCTGTTTGGTTTTTTTAAATAAATTTTTGAAGACTATTTACATCACATAAGTTTGAAACAGAAAGTCACAAAAACTTTCTTATCTTTTCCTTTCATTTAAAAATTCATACGCCCTGGTGAAGGTTTAAAAACTGAAATATTCAATGTTGGCAAATAATTCAAACTATAGATACAATCAACTTCTGAAGACCTTGTGTTTTTTTCATATTTATACATTACACACACACACACACACACACACACACACACACACACACACACACACACACACACACACACACACACACACACACACACACATATATATATATAAATATATATATATATCATCATCATCATCATCATGTCGTGCTTTCAGCACAGATCTCCCTGACCCTCTCTTGCCACCCGTCTCTATTGTTCATTGCTCCCGGGAGGTCTTCAAAGTTATATGCTGTATTGGTACAGAACTGTTGTATATAGGTTCTAGCTGGTCATCCTGTCTTTGCTCGTTCATGAGAAGGGGTCCACAGGAATTAGTCGCTTATTAGTTCATTCTTACTTCTCCAGCAGTGACCTGCATGTCTGGTTCATCTAACCTCTGACTGTAATCAAAGACAACTTGAAGGCTCCTTTTTCTATAGTTACTACATTGAAGTGTAGGGCAGGGCACTACTCTTTTCCCTGGATTGCTCTATTGACATTGATACATAACTTATAATGCTGAGTGTTAAGCAAGAATGCATCAAGTACCATTTTTTGAGTTTTTAGTATATACTCGACAGGAGATTGAACTCTATTGGTGAATATTCTAACCATTATGGAGTGTTTTGGATGAGTCTTAATGATGTTTTGGCTTTGAAGGCATGACAGACCCAAAATACATAATCAATAAAGAGTTTATTGAAACCATAGCTATTGTTATGTTTGTTTTTTACAGCACGTTAGATGCTGTGTGTCTAAAACCGAATATGTTTATTGAACAGGTTTACTATGTTGTTATACTATCTTCTACTATTTTTCAGACAATTCAATAATTCTATCTTCTCAGTACATTTTAAAATCTTTCTCATCAAAGAACTGCTTTTAATGAGTTTTGCAAAATTTCTGGTAACCAAATTTCTTTCATTAAGACTGGAATAAATGTGGGCAGTTTGATAGAGTGATTGGTTGGTTTTATGGCATGTCAACCTTTGTGGGTTATTTTATGCTGAAGACAGTTCAGCACTTATGATCTCCAATTATGTAAGGAACAAAAATGTATCTACAATCATTTTAAATACTCAGTTGCAATATCAGTGTTATAAGAGCCAATGTAATAATGTTTGTTATCATTATAAACAGGTAAACAATTCATACTTAGTTGTAATATCAATGTTTTAAGAGCCAATGTTCTAATAAAGTTCACAATCATTTTAAACAGGTAAATACTTCATACTTTGTTGCAATATCAATGTTTTAAGAGCCAATGTTCTAATAAAGTTCATAATCATTTTAAACAGGTAAATACTTCATACTTTGTTGCAATATCAATGTTTTAAGAGCCAATATTCTAATAAAGTTCATAATCATTTTAAACAGGTAAATACTTCATACTTTGTTGCAATATCAATGTTTTAAGAGCCAATGTTCTAATAAAGTTCATAATCATTTTAAACAGGTAAATACTTCATACTTTGTTGCAATATCAATGTTTTAAGAGCCAATGTTCTAATAAAGTTCATAATCATTTTAAACAGGTAAATACTTCATACTTTGTTGCAATATCAATGTTTTAAGAGCCAATGTTCTAATAAAGTTCATAATCATTTTAAACAGGTAAATACTTCATACTTTATTGCAATATCAATGTTTTAAGAGCCAATGTCTTAATAAAATTTACAATTATTTCAAACTGATAAATACTTTATACTTAATTGCTATATCAATATTTCAAGTGCTAATGTATTAATATATTAATATTTCAATTGAAAATATTGTTTTATTTAAGTGCTATGATTTATTGGCATGGTGATGTATATATTTTACCATACATATTGGCTATTTTGGCAAAAATAATATTCTAACAAAATAAAGTTTAGCTGTGATTTTTTATATTCAACATTCAAACTACCAGCTGCAGCAGCAGCAGCAGCAGCAGAATGATTTAAAAACTGATTTAAAATTTACTTAATTTAAAATTTACATAATTTACTTAATTTATTAATACTTTTAGATATTTTAAATTAATGATTTAAATTATGAATGAAGCATATTATTAATATTTGTATAATATCAATATTCTATAATATTGACATTAATAATATTTTTAATATTAATATATTTAATATTGATATTTTTAATATCTTATAATAATTATTAAACTGAATTATGATATTATAAATTAAATTGTCATATATTTAATAATTATTAATATTAGATTATAATGTTATAAATTATAATCATAAATTAGATTATATTATGAATTAAATTATAATATTAGATTAAGGTTTAATAATTATTATTAATTATTTTAATATTTTTGATATTAATAATATTTTTGTAATATTAATATTTTAAAAATATTTTTATTAATTATTAATAAAAATTTATCAATGATTTAAATTATAAATTATGATAGCACTAAAAGATTATTTTGAATTAATATATTTTTGAATTCCAGTTTCAAAATATTTTTATAAACTTATCTATCATTGGCCTAATGAGTAGAGTGTTCACCAATGGTCTGGGAGACCTGGTTTCAATCCCAGGTCTAGTCATACCAAAGACTCAAAAAATGGTACTTGATGCCACCTTACTTACTCAGCATTATATGGTATGGATCAAGGGTAAAGTGGAGCAATTCAGCGAAAGGAATAGCACCCTCCCCTACAACTCGGTGTAGTAGCTATTGAAAAGGGAGCCTTTGGGTTACCCTCGACTAAGGTCGCCAACTTTACTTTTTATACCTTTTCTATTCCCTTGATAATTTCAGTTGTAATATTTTCAAATACTTTTGCTAAAAATATCTTGCAATATTTTTCAAATTTTTTGGTAAAAGAACTAAAAATTAAAGAACATTTTAAGACTCTGAGGAATAGCATTGTTTTAATGAATGAGGGAAAAAGATATTTTTTTGTAATGTCCTTGCATTATTATACAGAAATTTTTATCAAGGTATTCTTTATATCTAAATTTGATTCATTGTTTACTGGATTCATTTAGAGTAAAGATTTTATTGTACCTTTTGGTTGCACAAATTATAGATATTTTTTAATCACAAGGTTAAATAAATCAGATGTCACAAGGCCATATATTTTAGAGGGCTTCTTGAGGATTAATGAGATTAACATACAAATCAATATACTTTGATGAATATGTAGATTAAGACATTGTTTGCCAATGGTCTGGAAGACCGGGATTCAATCCCAGGTCGAGTCATACCAAAGACTCAAAAAATGGTACTTGATGCCGCCTTGCTTAACACTTAGGTAAGGATCAAGGGTAATGGAATAACATCCTCCCCTACACCTCGGCGTGGTAGCTATTGAAAAGGGAGCCTTTGGATCACCCTTGATTAAGGTCGCCAACTTTATAAGTTGAGCATATTGTTTTATTTAAAAGAAAATTCAACAAAACATGTGAAGTCTTACATGAGGTTATTATCCAATATAGAAAAATTATGAAAGTATTATCAATAAGCTCTCTCTTAAAAGCCACTTTCACAGTCATCAAAACATATTGAGGCATATACTATTTATAGAATTTATAATTTTGCAGTCAATGAATAAAATTTAACTTTTGTAAAAACTTAATATTAAGGCTGGATGAATGGTCATCTTCTGGAAAATAAAATAAAAAAGAATAAGTAGTTTGAGATTGCAATGGGTTAAATTATCTTTAGAAATCATAGTATTTCATTAAAAAAATTAGTTTATAATGTTGGCAGTCAAATTCTAGGGTTTGTGAAGTAAATATTGGTTTCATCTGAACAATGAGGAGTAGAGAAAAGACAATTGCTTCCAAGACTTTCATGGAACAGGTTATCTAAAGAAGAAAGAAACAGACTTGTTATTGAGATGAAAGGAACAATGACTCCCCTACAACAGAAATTGCATGAAATGAAAGATAAATGGTGGAGAAATAAGTCTGATGAGATACAAACTGCATCAGATTCCCATGATACAAAGTGATTATATAATCTACCAAGAGAAGTATATAGTTCATATTCTTTATCAGTAATGTTCCTACACTCCACAGATGGAAAGAAACTTGTCTGCAACCCAACTGGTATCTTGAAAAGGTGGCAGGAACACTTTGATGACCTTCTAAATCATTTCCGTTGTTGACAAAGGTTTTATGAACATCTTAAATAACCCAGTGAAAGATTAACTGGCAGAACCACCCTTATTTGGTAAGGTTAAAGCAAGTGTAGAAAAATTAAATATTTAAAAAATCATCTGGGATTGATGGCATTAACAATGAATTATTGAAATATGCCTGAGAAAATGTTCTTTGTGGTCTGAAAAAAAAAAGAAAACGAGTGATTAAATAAGTATGACTGAAAATTAATTATGAAACCTAGTTATTTATTTTTAATTACATTTTTTTAACAACTGGTTTTCTTTTCAGTTTTGATAATCCATGTCTAAAGTAAAATATTCAGATTAGCTAATCCAATTTGGAAATATCTTTTGTCTACTTATATGATATTAGCACTTTTCATGGTGCAAGGATTAGTGAACTAAGCTTACAGACCATTGTTAATGAGTACCACAAACTTCTGCTCTTGTACCAACTTAAGCTAAGCTTAGTAAATGATTATTCATACATATATCACTTGAAGTAGGAAGAAATGGTTGTTTTGGTGACACAGTTTTATGTAGAACCCAATGAATGATTTTCAGATTAAATGTAAGTTTCCTTTTGCTGTCATCTATGAATCATTTACAGAAAACATGACAGTCTAAAAGTTTTTATATATGCCAACAACGCATTTTGTTCCAAGTCCAAATAAAGAATAAAAGATATAAATAAACATATAATCTATCTCTATCTGTTTTCATTTAAAGTATTATGACTCCTTCAGTGTGCTGAAGAAAAGGTTGATTAGATGGCAATATATATTAGACGGCAATATATATTAGATGGCAATTTATACAACCCATCTTCTTGAGCAGGATGCAACACAAGGTCAATTTTTAAGTGGAGGTTTGAATACAGAGTTTTCCTTTTTCTTAACTGGTTGCCATGCACAGGATAAAGAGCCCAGCCTGCCCTATAACTGGAGGGAGAATAGTTGGATTCATGCATTTCATAAGGGTATTACTAGATTCATATCTTTGTATGCCATTTTGTAGTAAGATCAAAATTCAATCTCTTGCAGAATTTCCCGTGGATAACATTTCCTACTCAGTTGTATTGAGTCTTGAACTCATTTTTTGGAAGTTTAGTTTACAGCATTCTCTTTCTATATGATTTATAGTTTATTCTCTTTTCCACATAGCTATTATCAATTTTTGCTTAAACATAATTGACCTTTATGTTGTTTTGAGCTGCTATGAGAAGAGATTCAGTTTCTCTGTTAAGGTTTCCCTTTCTCAGTCATGTCCAAGTCTTCTCATGTGAGATTTTGCTTGTTTACCGCTTGAAATATTCATAAAATTGCTATTAGAAGAGATTCAGTTTCTCTGTTAAGGTTTCCCTTTCTTAGCCATGTCCAAGTCTTCTCATGTGAGATTTTGCTTGTTTACCACTTGAAATATCCATCCTATTGCTATTAGAAGAGGTTCAGTTTCTCTGTTAAGGTTTCCCTTTCTTAGCCATGTCCAAGTCTTCTCATGTGAGATTTTGCTTGTTTACCGCTTGAAATATTCATAAAATTGCTATTAGAAGAGATTCAGTTTCTCTGTTAAGGTTTCCCTTTCTTAGCCATGTCCAAGTCTTCTCGTGTGAGATTTTGCTTGTTTACCGCTTGAAATATTCATAAAATTGCTATTAGAAGAGATTCAGTTTCTCTGTTAAGGTTTCCCTTTCTTAGCCATGTCCAAGTCTTCTCGTGTGAGATTTTGCTTGTTTACCGCTTGAAATATTCATAAAATTGCTATTAGAAGAGATTCAGTTTCTCTGTTAAGGTTTCCCTTTCTTAGCCATGTCCAAGTCATCTCATGTGAGATTTTGCTTGTTTACCACTTGAAATATCCATACTATTGCTATTAGAAGAGATTCAGTTTCTCTGTTAAAGTTTCCCTTTCTTAGCCATGTCCAAGTCTTCTCATGTGAGATTTTGCTTGTTTACCACTTGAAATATCCATACTATTGCTATTAGAACAGATTCAGTTTCTCTGTTAAGGTTTCCGTTGCTCAGCCGTGTCTAAGTCTTCTCATGTGAGATTTTGCTTGTTTACCGCTTGAAATATTCATAAAATTGCTATTAGAAGAGATTCAGTTTCTCTGTTAAGGTTTCCCTTTCTTAGCCATGTCCAAGTCTTCTCATGTGAGATTTTGCTTGTTTACCACTTGAAATATCCATCCTATTGCTATTAGAAGAGGTTCAGTTTCTCTGTTAAGGTTTCCCTTTCTTAGCCATGTCCAAGTCTTCTCGTGTGAGATTTTGCTTGTTTACCGCTTGAAATATTCATAAAATTGCTATTAGAAGAGATTCAGTTTCTCTGTTAAGGTTTCCCTTTCTTAGCCATGTCCAAGTCTTCTCGTGTGAGATTTTGCTTATTTACCGCTTGAAATATTCATAAAATTGCTATTAGAAGAGATTCAGTTTCTCTGTTAAGGTTTCCCTTTCTTAGCCATGTCCAAGTCTTCTCGTGTGAGATTTTGCTTGTTTACCACTTGAAATATCCATACTATTGCTATTAGAAGAGATTCAGTTTCTCTGTTAAGGTTTCCCTTTCTTAGCCATGTCCAAGTCTTCTCATGTGAGGTTTTGCTTGTTTACCACTTGAAATATCCATACTATTGCTATTAGAAGAGATTCAGTTTCTCTGTTAAGGTTTCCCTTTCTTAGCCATGTCCAAGTCTTCTCATGTGAGATTTTGCTTGTTTACCACTTGAAATATCCATACTATTGCTATTAGAAGAGATTCAGTTTCTCTGTTAAGGTTTCCCTTTCTCAGCCATGTCTAAGTCTTCTCATGTGAGATTTTGCTTGTTTACCGCTTGAAATATTCATAAAATTGCTATTAGAAGAGATTCAGTTTCTCTGTTAAGGTTTCCCTTTCTTAGCCATGTCCAAGTCTTCTCGTGTGAGATTTTGCTTGTTTACCGCTTGAAATATCCATACTATTGCTATTAGAAGAGATTCAGTTTCTCTGTTAAGGTTTCCCTTTCTTAGCCATGTCCAAGTCTTCTCGTGTGAGATTTTGCTTGTTTACCACTTGAAATATCCATCCTATTGCTATTAGAAGAGATTCAGTTTCTCTGTTAAGGTTTCCCTTTCTTAGCCATGTCCAAGTCTTCTCATGTGAGATTTTGCTTGTTTACCACTTGAAATATCCATACTATTGCTATTAGAAGAGATTCAGTTTCTCTGTTAAGGTTTCCCTTTCTCAGCCATGTCTAAGTCTTCTCATGTGAGATTTTGCTTGTTTACCGCTTGAAATATTCATAAAATTGCTATTAGAAGAGATTCAGTTTCTCTGTTAAGGTTTCCCTTTCTTAGCCATGTCCAAGTCTTCTCGTGTGAGATTTTGCTTGTTTACCGCTTGAAATATTCATAAAATTGCTATTAGAAGAGATTCAGTTTCTATGTTAAGGTTTCCCTTTCTTAGCCATGTCCAAGTCTTCTCGTGTGAGATTTTGCTTGTTTACCACTTGAAATATCCATCCTATTGCTATTAGAAGAGATTCAGTTTCTCTGTTAAGGTTTTCCTTTCTCAGTCATGTCCAAGTCTTCTCATGTGAGATTTTGCTTGTTTACCGCTTGAAATATTCATAAAATTGCTATTAGAAGAGATTCAGTTTCTCTGTTAAGGTTTCCCTTTCTCAGTCATGTCCAAGTCTTCTCATGTGAGATTTTGCTTGTTTACCGCTTGAAATATCCATCCTATTGCTATTAGAAGAGGTTCAGTTTCTCTCTTGAGGTTTCCTTTTCTTAGCCATGTCTTTTCATGTACAATATCTCCAGTTTTTTAGTTGAAAACCCAATATTGTTGTTTTTCTTCTCATTCCTATTTCTTTGTTTTTCCATCTGAACTTAAGTTGTCAATGCAGTTAATGGCTGCTGTAAATAGTCTTTCTTTACACTAATTTATGTTGTCTTTGTATTGATGTATCTACACAATTCTCAATGGGGGTGTCCTCGTGGTGTGATGGTTAAAGTGATGGACTGCGGAATCGTAGTAAGCGAGTTCGTACTCCAGTTGTGCTATTACGTTTACTTTCGGACAAATACCATTGGGAAAGGTATGAACCCCCTTATCCTTCCAGCTATGGGTTAAATAGTACCACTACTGTTCTTCTAGGGGAATGGCTTTGGCATTAAATAACCTACAAAGGTTGATATGCCATTAAACAAAGAAACCAAACCAAACCAAACCAAACAATTCTCAATGCTGGTAAGTCCTCTTCCTCATTCTTTTCTTGATACACATATTTTATGGATGTAAGTCCTTGTGCATAGTTATCAACTTTCTTGTCCTTTGATCAATTCATCGGAGTTCCTCCCTTGTCTATTTTAGGAATGGTCCTGAGTACTTCCTAAGATGGTCTACCCAGGTGTTTATCCCTTTGATGGGATTTCTTATGCAGAGCTTGGTTTCAAGAAGATTTCTCATTTTTCTGAAGTACTCTTTTCTTATTTCTTTCTTCATCTCCACTTGCTTGATAGTATCTGCTTCTAATATTTCCAAGTACTTGTAATGATCCTTCTCTCCAAACATCCGAATACTTTCCTCATTTGGCAGTACTATTCATTCTGCTGTTTTTCTTTTCCCACTTTTGATAGCATCATTATTATCATTATCATTATTATTATTTTTCAAACCAGTGTTAGCTGATGGTCTTTCACTGGAGTCTGAGTGACAGCAAGTCTCTTCAGTTCTCTAGGACTCTTCTAAGTATTCTAGCCTATTATTATTATTATTATTATTTCACTCCTTGCATGTTTTTATACCAGTTTTAACTGGTGGTGTTCCACTGGAGCCTGGGTGACACCAAGTCTCCTCGGGTCTCCAGGACTTTTCTAAGTATTCTAGCTTATTATTATTATTATTATTATTGTTATTTCACTTCTTGGGAATTTTTCACATCAGTTTTAACTGGTGGTCTTTCACTGGAGTCTAAGTGACATCAAGTCTCCTTCAATCACTAGGACTCTTCTCAGTATTCTGGCTGATGCTGACAATGCTGTTGTTCGGATGATCTCAATTTGTCCATCAATTTCCAACTCTTCCAATTCTTTTGGGAACTGTTCTGAGTGTACCAATTTCAATCAAGATCACTGTTAGTCACATTCCACTATCATCATTATTATTATTATTATTATTATTATTATTCTCATTACATTATTTTTTATATTATGTATAATTATCATATTGTTGTATTATCATATATATTTGTTATATTATCATATTATTACTTGTTTTCTTTATTTAATGGCATTTGAGCTTTGTGGGTGATTTAATGTCAAAGCCAGGCTTGAAGAATAGTAGTGGTGGCCAGAAAATTATATTTTGATCCTTAGTAGAATGCACAGATAGAACACTGATCTTTATGAAAAATCCTGAACTTTTCATAAATAATAATGTCATTTTTTTACAATAATAATAATAATAATAATAATAATAATAATACACTAACCCTGTAGAGAACCGCTCATCTCTCTCAATGTGACCGAAAAATATCCCCCAAAAGAGGTAGCAAGAAACGTAAATACGTAGAATACATATAATCACTATCTTCCCTCAACTTAGGACTTGTGTAAATACTCAGTGAAGGATTGTAATAAACTGAAAGTAAAGCTGCTAATAATAATAATAATAATAGTATCCCTTGTAAGATATTCAGGACCCTTCCTAAAATTGACAAGGTAAGAATTCTACATAAGGTCTTTCCCTGGATGTATAATTGAAACAGACTCTATGTATGCAAAATATGAGGAATTGTGTAAAAGAGTAAAACTAGGCTAGATGGACAAATAGTTTAAGGACAAATCAGAATCTGTTCTAGAATATAAAACTCATGAAATTCTCTACACTTTAGAAAACAAACAAATCACCAAATCTCAGCCAGGCTTAGTGTTAATTAAAAACAATCATTTTTAGTACCTCTTGTGGTTTTAATTTAAACTAAGTTTGTCGATTTAAGTCAAGGGTGACCCGAAGGCTCCCTTTTCAATAACTACTACATTGATGTGTAGGCAAGGGTGCTATTCCTTTCTCTAGTTTGCTCCACTTTACCCTTGATCCATACCTTATAATGCTCAGTGTTAAGCAAGGTGGCATCAAGCACCATTGTTTGAGTCTTTGGTATGACTAGACCTGGGATTAAACTCCAGTCTCCTGGACCATTGACGAACACTCTACTCATTAGGCTACATTACTATTGATTTTGATTCTCATTAAGCACCTCATACTTCTGGTCTAGAGACAAACTATACTAAGCATAGTAAATTACTTACCTATTATGTGGCCCATATATATAAGTAAAGACTCAAAAAATGGTTCTTGATGCCACCTTGCTTAACACTCAGCATTATAAGGTAAGGATCAAGGGTAACATGAGCAATCTAGGGAATGGGGCAGCATCCTCCTCTATACCTCGGTGTAGTAGCTATTGAAAAGGGAGCTTTAGTGTCACCCTCGACTACAGTCACCAACTTTACTTTTATTAGTTTACTTTTATTAATTTAATATATACACTGCATTTCAATCATTAATGAGGTGTAATTTTTTTATTTTGTCCAAAAACTACTTTTTAGAATTTAATGAATTTTTCACAGTATAATGAGAATAGGTATATGCACAGGCTGTATAAAAACTGTATTGTTCTGTGCAACAAGAAACAAATAGTGGCCATTTGTAATATTAACATTAATTAAAGAAGTGTTCTAGACTATAAAAAAGTGTCATTATAATCATACTATTATGGGTCGCAAATGTGACTTGATCCATTTTTAGAATGATTTTATAACTGTTAAATACAAAGAACTCAGACTATAACACTCTGCATACGGAGACGTCTTTATTACACCCTACTTCTCACACATTCCCATAAACCAATATGGCCATTTGTTTACTTCCGGTCCTAGCAAAACACTTTCTTTTCTAGAGAGTATCAGGGGAGATCACTAGCATGGCTTAACAATAACATTTGAACTTTTTAAAGGAAAATCTACATTAGAAATATTCAAAATAATTTGAGGATATCACCAAACTGTAAAAATATTTGTTGCAGCTTGTACATAAGAAGGTTGATAAGAGTCACTCGAGGGTTGTTTACTGATATTCTTTGTCACAAATAAAACATGAAGCTGTAAATAACTCAGGTCTGATCAGTGGTGCATTTTCAGGAGTATTGGAGAAGGAACAGTGTCTAGAAGTACTCACTATCTTCTTCCGTAAAAGGTTGAGACATCAGTGAGACCAATGACAAAGTCTCAATTGACAAAAGTACACATTCTGTTCATAGATGAAAGTCATGTAACACTTGATGGCCCTAATAGTTGGAGCAAAGGTTGAGTCATAAATAGATTAGATTGTCATCAATGCTTGATGATGTTATTAAAGGTTTCATGGTTGGTCTGTGGACAGTGCCTGATGGTACAAAAATAACTGCAGATGTTTATATAGCCTTCCTCAGTGAGTATCTGGAATCATTGTTAAAAAGGCAAAAAATCACTTTCAGGAGAACCATTTTATTTATGCGAAAAAATGCTCCTTCACATTCAGTGCATAAAACTACAGAGTATCTGCAGAAATTTGGCTTTTGTGGGTCTTGGAAGAATAAAAAAAATATATAACTAAGGTTAGTGGGTTGTCTCCTGTAGTCGACTCCTCTATCTAAATGAAATGTATGACACATCCAATTGCTGGCTTCCAAGATGTTGGTGCCAGATATCAAAGACATGTCTAACCCTCTTTCTACAAACAAGCTCACTAACAAGCAGCCGTTAAAATCGTTTCTGCAAAAATTCTTGGAGTGAATCAGAGCAGTATGAACTACATTAAACTTTCATATATACGACATGAGGATTTCAGTTAAGTTGACTATTATATGCTTATTTTGTATAATATTATATTGTTATAAAATGGTTAAGTTGAAAACAGAAGAAAGTTAGTATTGAGAAAAACATGAACTCGTTGGAATTTTAAAGTATTATCTTACTGTTGCAAACAAATTGTTCTGTTTGCAGCTATATAATATTATACAAAATAAACATGCTAGCACCTATTTCTCTGATTCTCTCTCTTGCCATTCATCTCTATCATCCATCACTTCCAGCAGATCTTCTAGACTACATCCTATATCCATACAAAGGTGTTTTAGATAAGTTCTAGTTGGTCATCCAACATTTGCATGTCTATGTGAAGAGGTCCATAGGAAAATGTTGCTTTTGAGTTTGTTCTTGCTTCTTTCACTGAGTCCCACATATCTTGTCTTATTTGTACAGTTTTAGAGAGGGGAGGTAGGTAGGTGGCCGTACAGTTGCTGTTTTGTGGGTTATTGCTTCTAGGTTTTGTTCTGTATAGCACAGGTAAACAAGAGGCATGTTCTCCTGAGGTTAGAGCCCTGGCTCTAGTGTTTGAAAAATCAGCTACAGAACTCAAGTAAAGCTGGTGACCAGAGTCGAGGGCTACCCGAAAGCTCCCTTTTCATTAGCTACTACACCAAGGTGTAGGGAAGGGCACTACTCCTTTCCCTGGATTGCTCCATTTTACCCTTAATGCGTACCTTATAATGCTGAGTGTTAAGCAAGGAGGTGTCAAGTACCATTTTTTGAGTCTTTGGTATGACTCAACCAGGGATTGAACTCCAGTTTCAAACTCAAACAAAATTACATAAAATTACTCACATATTTCATATTGACCAAATCCACTATCCTTTTGAAACTCTGTTTGATTTATCATTTTGATTTAATTTCATATTATTAACAGTATGTATTCATAAAAATCTGTAAACGAAGCAATTAAAGTGTTATTTTTTATAGGGGTTTTTATTACACCTCACTAATAATTTAACTCACTAATGAGTTAAGTAAATTAGATAAATGACTAAAATTTCTGTTCATTTTTCTATAACCTTACAATTTTGACAGATTTTGTATATATATATATATATATATATATATTTTGTCAGACTTTGGGCCATCATCACTTTTGTAATAGATCCTCCCCTGATGATGGCCCAAAGTCGGGCAGAAAGTACTAGGGATACATACAACTATGGACAATACATAAATCAATTCCCTCTGAATATGATAAAAGTAATACAGAAATTCGAACGGATCCAGAAGAAAATATGTAGACATAAAATGTCTATTATTTTTAATGAAATTTGCATTAACGAAGAAATGCTGCCTAAATATACATATTTTAAACTCCATGATCCTGCAGCTCATAAATATAAATCTTCAACGGCAAAGACGCCCTTACACAGTAGTAATATGCTAAAACAAAAGTTACATCACTTTTGTAATAGATCCTCCCCTGATGATGGCCCAAAGTCGGGCAGAAAGTACTAGGGATACATACAACTATGGACAATACATAAATCAATTCCCCCAGAATACAATAAAAGTAATACGGGAATTCGAACAGATCCAGAAGAAAATATGTAGGCATAAAATGTCTATTATGTTTAATGAAATTTGTATCAATGAAGAAATGCTGCCAAAATATACATATATATATATGTTGTCATCATTCTCTGTTAATTTTGTTAAATTCCAACCTCTAGTTTTGGATAGGATGGAAAAGTGTCACCTCATTATTAATTTGAAATGCAGTGTATATGTATAAAGAGAATTTGGTATCAAATAACCAGCAAGGGTTGATATGGCATAACACCCAACAAAACAAAATTATATATATTTAATATATATGTAGAAAGAGGATTTGATATTAAATAACCTACAATGGTTGGTATGCCATAAAACCCAATCAAACAAAATCCTTTATATTTAATATACGTGTATAAAAAGGATTTGTCATTAAATAACCTACAATGGTTGATATGCCATAAAACCCAACCAAATGAAATCATATATATTTACTATAGATATATAAAGAAGATTTGGCATTAAATAACCAACAATGGTTGATATGCCATAAAACCAAACCATACCAAATCATATATATTTAATATATATGTATAAAGAGGATTTGGCATTAAATAATCTTCAATGGTTGATATGCCATAAAACCCAACCAAATGAAATCATATATATTTAATATTTATGTATAGATAAGATTTGGCATTAAATAACCAACAGTGGTTGATATGCCATAAAACCTGTTATGGAAGAGCAAGGTAAATTTGTACTCTAAATAATTGGAGTCCGGAAAAATTTAGAAAATTCCTGGCATAATAGTTAATGAGTTATGCTAAATCCTGACTAGTGAATTTGATTCCCACTGAGTGTCCCATACTTTGTACTAAACTGACTGAATAATTATTAGGGTGTCTTGAGTGGCATAAGCAGTAGTGAGCTAGATTACAGTACATAACTTAAGAGTTATTGGTAGAGTGTTGGCCAATGACCTGGGAGACCATGGTTCAATCCAAGGTCAAGTTATACCAAACACTCAAAAAATGGTCCTTGATGCCATCTTGCTTAACACTTAGCATAATAAGGTAAGGATCAAGCTTAAATTGGCACAATCTAGGGAATAGAGTAACGCCCTCCCCTACACTTCGGTGTTGTAACTAATGAAAAGGGAGCTTTCGGGTAGCCCTCGACTCTAGTCACCAGCTTTACTTGAGTTCTGTAGCTGATTTTTCAAACACTAGAGCCAGGGCTATAACCTCAGGAGAACATGCCTCTTGTTTACCTGTGCTATTCTGAACAAAACCTGGAAGCAACAACCCACAAAACAGAAACTGTACGGCCACCCACTTCCCATCTCTAAGACTGTGCATTGAAGACAAGATATGTGGGACTCTGTGAAGGAAGCAAGAATGAACTCATAATTGCCCTTGACTATGGTCACCAACTTTACTTTTTACTAAAGAGTTTAATTTCTACTGGGTGCCCCATAAATCTGGTATTATGCTCAAACTTATCAAAGTTTATTAATCAGGTCCCCTCATGTGATGCAATGGCTAGCAAGTGAGAATAGCAGACTCTTACTAGTGAGTTTGATTCCAACTGTGCACCTCATACTTCTGGCCTTGTGTCACAACAAAGGAAAGCTGAGTAAATTCTTGTTTCCTTGCATGGTATAGTAGTTATCAAATTAGGCTATCAAACTATTGCTTGTGAGTTTCATTCATACTGGGTGCCCCATACTTCTTGCTTTATGCTAAGCTCAGCTTAGCTTGGTAAATAATTCCAGTACCTCATATGTTATTATAGTTAATGAGCTCAGCTAGCAGACTATTAGTGAGTTTGATTCTCACTGGGTACCCCATAATTCTTGCATTAAGCTAAAACTTATCTTGACTCAGTAAAAAATTAGGGCATTTCATGTGATGTAATGGTTAGCAAGCAAGATTAGTTAACTATAACTACTAAGCTTGATTCTCACTGGGTGGGCTTATTCTTCTAGCCTGGTGCCACAACTAAGTTAAGTTTTGAAAATAACTTGGGTGCCTTGTATAGTTTAATTGTTATCTATTTAGACTAAAAGACCATTACTGCTAGGGTGAATCCCCATGATATAATAGCTACTGTGCAGGACTGCTGCTTCATGATAAACAAGTTCAAACTCCAGTTATGTTCACTTTCAGACTAATATCCTTGGGAAAGGCATGAACCCCCTTATCCCATCCAACTATGGGTTGAATAGTAACACTACTGATATTCTACAAGTATTGATTTGGCATTAAATAACTCACAAAAGTTAATATGCCATGAAAGAAAGAAACAAACAAACAAAGATTATCTATGAGTTTGATTCCCACTGTGTGCTTGTTACTTCTGACCTTGAGCCACAACTGAGTAAAGCTTATTGAATAATTTGGGTACCTCACAAGGTATACAAGGAATTAGGAGATCAGACAGTTACTAATGTGTTTGATTCTAACTCGGTACTCCTTATTTCTGGCCTTGTGTCTCAACTAAGCAAGACTTTGTAAATTATTGTTTTTACCTTTGTAATGCATAGTAACAGAGTTTGTACAATGTTCTGTGTGTGTGTGTGTGTGTGTGTGTGTGTGTGTGTGTGTGTGTGTGTGTGTGTGTGTGTGTGTTTAAGTTTTTGGCTCTTATCCAGTTATTTTATGGCTTAAAGTAGCCAGCAACATTCATTTCTTCTTTAGTGCAGATATCACAGTTCTGAGCCAACTTCCTTTCCTTCCTGTAAGTAGAGAAGCATCCTCTGTGTTTACAAAGCATTTAACAGTCAAGGAAAAAACCAGAAATCTGCAAGAAAATTAGAATTTTCTTTTTTTTCTCTCCCTCATATTAGAAGTATGCATTATCAATTTGAATAATCATAATGAAATTAATGGCACATTTGCATTGAATAAAAGTAGAATTTATAATAACTATTTTGTATTTACCCATGAATAAATGACCATATGCTAGACTAAGCTTTGTAAATATAAGTATGACTCACAAATAAGTGCACCACTAACTTTGTTTTTAAATAAAAAGTTTTCTTCTAAACCAAATATATCAGAATTTTATTCTTTCTAATAAAACAGGAAACAATCCAAATGGATATTATTAGCTATTATTTACATTATCACTCATAAATAAGTACACCCCTAACAATTTTTTTGTAAAAAGTTAATTTTCTTCTAAACCAAAGATAACAGGATTTTATTATTTCTAGTGGAACATTATACAATCAAAATGGATATCATTAGCTACTATTTACACTATCGCCCATAAATAAGTACACTTCTAACAATTTTTGATGAAAAGTCAATTTTCTTCTAAACCAAAGATAGCAGGATTTTATTATTTCTAGTAGAATATTATATAATCAAAATGGATATTGTTAGACATTATTTACAGTATAAACAATGACTAAGTACACTTCTAACAATTTTGATAAAAGGTAGATTTCTTCTCAATTAATGATATCAAAATTTTCTTATTTCTAGTGGAACACAATACAATCAAAATGAATATTATTTATAGTATTACCAATAAATAAGTAAACCCATTACAATTTTTATTAAAAACTTAATTTTCTATTAAAAAAATTATTTCCACAGAAAATAAATAAAATTAGATATTATTAGAAATTATAGTTACTAAACTCTACTCTATTGAAATTCTGTACGCATAAAATTGTATAGATATTGAAATAGAGAATATAAATATGTATAAATTGTATAAATATATATATTTGGGTGCTGTTATTTTTTGACTGCTATATATTCATATTTTTCATTACAGAGGTGAGACTAAAATAATATTGTTTGCATTACTATTAACAATTCTTATCTTCCTCATGTTCAATAGATTTATATCATTTAACCTTATTCTATTATTAAATCCTGACCATTTATAATCCATTTCTGCTTGACTTTTGGTTTGCTTTCTTAGTTTTAATGGTGTATCAATCTTTCTGGGTTATTTAATGACAGAGCCATCCTTGAAGAATAACAGTAATTTAACCCATTTACATTAATGAGTAGTAGTAGTAGTAGTAGTAGTAGTAGTTGTACATATAATCATCAATATAATCAACATCATGGTTTGTAGTAGTAGTATGAGTTGTTAGTTTTTCTTTGAATTTTTTTTTTTTGTTGCTTGTAATATTAACAGATATAATAGTTTTAAGTCATCTATGTTTCTTTGATAAAGCATTGCCATTATTCTTTTTTGATAAACATTTCTTCCTTTTATAATTGTTTTTGCTTTTCTGATAATTGGTGACTTTGGTGGTGGTGGTGGAGGAGTAGGAGGAGGAGGAGAAAAAGGAGGTAGGAGATGATGATGATGATAATGTAGAAGATGATAATGAAGATGATGATAATGAAGATGAGGATGATGATGATGACGACTAAAGAAAAGAAAAGAAAAGTGATGATAAATTATTTTTTTCCGTTTCTTCTTCTTCTCTTTCTACTTCAGCAATAATTTGTGGCATTTAAAAATAAAAATAAGAATTTACTTTATAATCATACCCCAAAATATTTTTCTTATATTTATAAATTTTCTATCTTTTTTTTGCATATATATATATATAAGTAAAGTCAGTAAAGTTGGCGACCATAGTCGAGGGTGACCCGAAGGATCCCTTTTCGATAGCTACTACACCAAGGTGTAGGGAAGGGCGCTACTCCTTTCCCAGGATTGCTCCACTTTACCCTTGATCCGTACCTTATAATGCTGAGTGTTAAGCAAGGAGGCATCAAGTACCATTTTTTGAGTCTTTGGTATGACTCGACCTGAGATTGAACCTAGGTCTCCCGGGCCATTGGCGAACACTCTAACCGCTACGCCAATGTCAGCAGGACACATGGCGTAATGGTTATAGGCGTTGATTCCCTGAGCTTCTGAGAAGACAATCATCTGAAGGTTGCAGGTTCAATCTTCACTACAGGCGAGTAATATACAGGAATATTTAACACTTGTATCCGGTTATGGCAAACGGAATCAGAACAGGCGACCCCCGTGGTTTCAGTAAAGGATGTAATTCGAAGTTCCGTGAAGGTTCCTGAGTTTGACAAACTCCTGAAGAAGTCTGGAGGATATATCGACCGAAACGTTGTGGAAATAAAGATGAAGACAATAGTCCGAAAAATCTTAATGATAAAAATCAACAAACTTCGTCTCAGAAATTTAGACAAATTAAGTATATATATATATATATATATATATATATATAAAAGTGAGTAAAGTTGGCAACTGTAGTCAAGGGTGACCAGAAGGCTCCCTTTTCAATAGCTACTACACCGTGGTGTAGGGGAAGGTGCTACTCCTTTCCCTGGATTGCTTCACTTTACCCTTGATGCATACCTTATATTGCAGAGTGTTAATCAAGGAGGTATCAAGTACCATTTTTTGAGTCTCTGGTATGACATGACTTGGGATTGAACCCAGGTCTCCTGGACTATTGGCGTGCACTCTACCCACTAGGCTAACGGGCCGGGTAATATATATATATATATATATATATATATATATATATATATGTATGTAATATATATATATATATATATATATATATATAAATATATATATATATATATATATATATATATGTAATATATATATATATATATATATATATATAATATCAAAGAAAACTCAACAGAAACTATGCCATTATCTAAGGTTTTTTTTGTATTACAAATGTATATTTTCTCTGTACGAGAGTTTTTCTATATAATTCTATATTCTATATAACGGAATTATTCCATATAAGTCATTCTTGGACTTTAATTTATATGAATGATATATGTATATGCATGTGTGTATGCATGTATATATATATGTTTGTATATATATATATATATATATATATATATATATATATATATATATATATATATCTTTAAAAAATAAACAAAACCGGTCACATTAGGATTATAGATTTATTTCCATCCTGTTATGTGTTTTTGATAAAATCAAAAAACACGAAAAAAAATTAACAGGACTTCTTCAGATCTTATGGATAAAATAAATCCGAACGTTCTGATTTATTTTATCCATTTGACCTGAAGAAGTCCTGTTAATTTTTTCCGTGTTTTTTGATTTTATCAAAAACACATAACAGGATGGAAATAAATTTATAATCCTAATGTGACCGGTTTTGTTTTTTCTTAAAGAAATTATTGCTCTGTAATGTCTGTTACATTGAGCTCTTTACCAGGAAAAATTTAGATGTTCACTGTTGAATGTTTTTTTGTCCTGATGGAATTCCTCCCAACTCCAGTTTAACTGGACCGAATAATACTATATATATATATATTGATAAGTGTTTTTCTTTCAAAATTTCAAACTGAAGAATACTAAAACTTGTTCAAAATATCTTTGAGAAGAATTACAAATGCTAAAAATTTAGTTTTAGACAATGGAATTTTGTTTTGGTGTTCTTCAATTTCACTCATCTTTTTGTAAAGAAAATGGGACTTTTTTTACCCTTTTCTTTATGGATTATGCACAAATAATTTGTGTTCAAAAAGTATTAAAATTGAAGTTTAATTTACCAAGACAGAAATAAAAAATGACTGAAACATTCATTTTCTTCAAAATAGTCTCCTTGACATTCAGCATACTTATTCCTGTGAGTTTTCCATTGGTCAAAGCACCTCTGAAACTCCTATCTTACCTGTGTAAGAAAAGAATAGTTCTTTTATGGTTATGGTTAGTAAGTTAAGCTTGCAAAGCATTGTTATTTAGTTTGACGTTCTATAGGTATTACATATTTCTGGCCTTATGCTTGAGTTTTGGATATGATAACTTGATGAAGGCTGGAAAATGGATCTGCAGAAATATGAGTGTGTACACATATGTTTGTATTTCTATGTGTGTATATAGGTGTGCTTATATATGTTTATTCATGTTTGTTTATGTGTGTATGTATACATGAATATACATATGTTTATGTATTTATGTTTATACATGTGTGTATGCACATGTGTGTATATACATGAGTGCATGTGTGCGTGTTTATGTGAGTGTGTATTTATGTATGTGCATTTATGTTTGTGTGTACATGTGTTTATCATATTTACCCAACCCCTCCGCTCGGGTAGGATATGACACAAGGTCAATTTTTAAGCGGAGTTTAACAGGTTTGAATTCAGAGTTTTCCTTCTCCTAGACTAGTTGCCTCACCAAGGCTGAAGAACCTAGTCTGTCCTACTATTTACCCATAGCTGGAGGGAGAATAATTGGATTCATACCTTTCCCAAGGATATTAGTGCTATGTGAAATGCAATCAGTCTCGTCCAAGATTTGAACTCGTATCGCCATGTCCATTTCCTACGATGATAACCATTACACCACGGGCACCTCCATACATGTGTACATGTGTTTATGTATGCATGTATGTGCGTGTATGTGTGTTTATGTGTGTAAATGCGTGGGTGCACCTGTGTGTGTGTGTTTATGTGAATGTGTATGTGTGTATGAATATGCATGTGTGTGTGTGTGTGTTTATATGAGTATATGCATGTGTGTCATATGTGTGTATATATTTATGCCTGTATGTATGAGTGAGCATATGTGTTTTTGTTTATGTTTGTACATATGTGTGTGTGCACATGTGTGTTAATATATGTCTATGTGTGCATGTGTGTGCATATGTATGCTTATGTGTGTATGTATGTGTGTCCATGTGCATATATGTGTTTATGTCTGTGTGTATGTGTGTATGTGTCTGCACATGTGAATATTTATGTGTGTACATGTGTGTTTGCATATATGTGTATGTGTGTGTGTATATGTGTGTGTTTGTGTGAGTGTGTGTGTGTTTTCATAATTCAGTTTGCATATATGTGCATGTGTATGTGTGTCTGTGTGTGTGTGTGTGTGTGTGTGTGTTTTCATAATTCAGTTTGAATATACGAGCATGTGTATGTGTGTGTTTGGTGGTGGTGTGTGTGTGTGTGTGTGTGTGTGTGTGTGTGTGTTTCTGTGTGTGTTTCCGTGTGTTTGTGTGTGTTTTCATAATTCAGTTTGCATATACGTGCATGTGTATGCGCGTGTATGTATTTTCATAATTCAGTTTGCATATGTGTGCATGTGTATGTGTGTGTGTGCATGTGTGTGTGTATTTTCATTATTCAGTTTGCATATACGTACATGTGTATGTGTGTGTATGTATGTATTTGTGTGTGTGTCTGTGTGTCTGTGTGTGTTTTCATAATTCAGTTTGCATATGCATGCTTGTGTATGTGTGTGTGTATGTGCATGTGTATGTGTGTATGTATGTGTGTGTGTGTGTGTGTGTGTGTGTTTTCATAATTCAATTTGCATATGTGTGCATGTGTGTGTGTGTGTGTGTGTGTGTGTGTGTGTGTGTGTGCGTGTTTTCATAATTCAGTTTCACTTCAAAACAAATTCAGGGCAGGAAATTAGGTTTTAATCTCCTTTCAACATCTAACATAAAATATTTGCCAAATTTGTGAGATGAAATATAAACTTACAAAATTTGTTATGTAAATTTGTGTCCAATTCAGGAGTTAATATTCCTGATATAAAATGTGATCATAAAAATAATAAAAAATGCAATAATTTATTTGATGGTTTTTAAGATACAATTTAAAAAATTTCTAATATAATATTCAATAAAAAAAAGCACCAAATATTTTATTTTATTTTAAAACTTAGACTAAATGTTATGTCCTCGGAAAAGGGCATCAAATAAGTAAGACAAACATGTATTAAGAGAGAAGAATAAAAGTTATAAATTACAGTGAAACAAATAATAAAATGTCACTAGTGTAGCTCTTGATACCTACTACTTTATTTCCGCTGAGAATACAGTGGAGAGCATGAAGCTCTGAGGTTTTTGAGGAGGGGGGAATGGTCATGCCATATCTATATTTTCTAAGGAGACCTAGGTAGCTACATTCGCCAACCCATTCATCAATACAATATATAAGCAACCATTCTTCACCAAGCACGCTAGAACCACCAAAATACCACACTCGCTCTGTGAAAAGACCTGCTTAAAACTCTGAATGAAAGGAATGATTTTATTTACAGAGATGATTTTTATTTACAAGGATGTGATGGTGATGGGAGAAAAAACTCCAAAAGAGAAGATGAAATGAAAGAAAAAATCTCCGTTTGGTTGCCCTCCCATTCCCTTTTCTATAATATGAAGGCCAACCGTTTTCCAGTGTCCAAGAACGGTGAAAACGAACCGAACTCACCCTAAGTGGGAGGGGGATCTAATCTAAGAAAAAAGAAAAAAGCAAGGTTGGACGCGATGTGGTCATGTAGCATGAATTTATTCTGATGAGTAAGGGTTGGGGTATAAAAAATAGGGATGGGGAAGATCTTGGAGGCTAACAAGTAGGTGACAACATACTGCTAAGGATTAGAGGACAACAAAACCTACTTACTTGGGATGGGGTCCCGAAGGACCAGGACCATAGTCACCATGTGCAGGAAAAGGAGAGAAGGAGGACTCCAACATTGCCCCCTTTCATACGACCAGGCTCGCTGCATTCACCTTCTTTTTGTCAAATGTTATGTGATCCAAGCATTTTCTATTGCATCTGATATTGACCCTAAGCTGATGCATAAAGAACAATATTAGATCACGATGAGAAAAGTTTGCATCATCATACAATCCCATCTTTTGTGTTGTCCAAATCACCATTTTGGTGACAGCTAGGATCGCAAGAAACACCACATGCTTCTCACCCTGAAATGGAGGTAAGACCTTGTCTATGATGTAACTAACATTGAGCAACATGAGCTGCTTGGGTTCGATGCGAGCCGTCCACTCCTCGACGTGTTCCTTGAACGGGTGAACTTACTTGCAGTAGTAGAAGGTGTGCTCAGCCATTTCCTCTAACAACACTGCCACAGTGAAGATGATTGAGCATGTCTGTCAGGCCCGCTCTGAAGTTCAAGCCAAGAAGGGGCAACACGTTCTGTGCAAGCCGCCAGGTGAGCGAGAACTCGGAATTATTCAAGAAGCCCAGACCTGGCTCCCAATTTGAGTAGGAGCAGATCTCCTCCATCATCCAGTCATGCCGTTCTCTGAGAATGTCTTAAGCAGAGCCCACCACTAGTTCCCAATACAGTTCTTTCCAAGGCCGTGAAAGGTCACTGGACCCAAGAAGGTTATGGAGAGCCACATGGCATTCACGGACAAACATTGCTTTGCCCATTGGCCTATGTCGACCTTTGACCTTTGAGTCTGACTTAAGGTGAGGGAAGGTATTGCTCACCTTTCGTCTACACACCGCGTCCCCCAACAAGGATCGGCCTAAGTAAGTGAGTCTTTCAGCGAGCCAGTGGCTCTCCAGATCAGGTATACCTACACCCTCATTGCGTGTACGTTAAATGCAGACCTGTCTGCGGACCATCGGCCTTCAATCTCCTCAAAGCAATCTGGTGAGGGATCATTGTAGTATAGCACCAGCCAACGAACCTCAGGCAGAGGAAGTACAGACAATCAGTAAAGGATCAAGGAGAAGAGGTACGCGGCGCGTTTCTTTCACCGCCTTTTAAGGACAACCTCCTTCAAAGCCAGGTACCCACCTGGGCATCTATCTTGCTAGTCTCATGCTCAAGGTCCCTCCTAACTAGTTCTATGTTAAGGAAGCCCCCCCCCATCCACCGCCCAGGAAAGTCTATAGATTTTGCCTTCTTGGTCTTATCTAGGTTGAGCTGTCGACTGTACTTGGTGGCGAAATCTCTAATCCTATGTTTGAGAGATGCCCACCACCTATTCCTGGTAACTGTCCCCACTAGTGCCCGCTTAATTAGGAATTCCAACCGGTCCCAGAAGTTCTGTATCTCCAGTAAGGAGGTATTGAACTTCTAGTAGCCGGCTAGACTAGGGCTATTTGCTAACCACAGACTGACCCTTACAAGTTTAGGATCCTACTTGGGCAGAGGGCAAGCTCACAAGCCATGTCCATATCTCCCTCTCTGTGTGATCCAGACAAAACCTGTCGCCCAAGTCAGGCTAGACCATTAGGTCGATCAGGCTGCTTTCACACCTTCCCGCCTTTCTAGCTCCCTGCCCGACTTTATCCATCATGGGATGAAGGATCACATTCCAATCACCCACTAAAACTATCCGTTTCAGATCATTGAGGAATGGCACCAACCCTCTCCGCAATGATATTAGGTGTATAAACGTGGCCGCCCGGAACTTGAAGCTTTTAAGGGCGACATCAACCACAACCAGTCATTTACATCAGCATCAAAGCTGCGTTCAACTAGCAGAGAGACCCCAGCGCTGCTGTGGCTGCCATATGATGAAAAAATGACAAAGTCCTTCTCCAGCACCTGACAGTCTGCAGCACAAGTGAAGTGAGTCTCCTGCTCTGCAGTAACATTCACACTGAGGTTCAAGAGTTCACCAAGCAAGTGCACTTGTTTGGATCCCTCAGTCCCCTTGCATTCAAAGTGGCAAGGTTTAGAAGCATCAAACCCACTTACCTTACTCTCTGTCGACTACGGGCCAGAAATCCTCGGAGGTGAGGATGCCAGCGGCATTGTTAACTTGGACGTCCCTGGAAATTCCTCTGACATCCAAAGGCTCCTTCAGTTTTAGGACCCTATAAAATGATGGGTGAACATAAATCGGGACCCTGCCCAAACAAAAACACATAATTTTTTTTGAGCGAGGGGTGTTCCAACTCCACCAGCCTTATGTCCACCTGACTGGCTTCCTCAAGGAAGCACCACAGCCTCTTTGTGCAGCTACCAGCCGAGTGAACAAAGGTGGTCACCATAGTTGCACTCCTAAATAGGTGTGGGTTTGAAACTTTTTCATGTTTGTCAATTGTTTTTAGAGATAATAATGGTTTAAGAGTCGTTTTCAGTTGGTGGTTGATGATTGGTGATTCTATGTTATCTGTGCAAAAAAATGAATCCAGTGAGTCCTTCTCGGTCCTCATTTGAGGCTGACTTGGTTCTTTAGCGGCTTTGTGATGTGGATGATAATGATGATGGGTGGATTCTATTTTCAGAATGAGATCAGGAGAACAGCCTGAGAGGTGAAAGGGAGGGCGGTGTTGGGGATAGGGGAACTTCAATATCCAGATGTTGAGATGGGGAATGTTTTAAGTCTGAGGGTTGAGGTGGCATGATTTGTGCTGGGCTCTGGGGTTGTGGTTGTTTTTCAGGTTGTGTCTGAGTATGTGGATGAGATTTGGGTTGAGTTTTTCTACAGAGTTTCTTCTCCCCCTCTTTGGTTGTGTCCCCACTGTCTCTCCTCGTTTTCAGGTTTATAGATGTT
Organism: Sepioteuthis lessoniana; assembly: GCA_963585895.1. Lineage (NCBI taxonomy): Eukaryota > Metazoa > Mollusca > Cephalopoda > Myopsida > Loliginidae > Sepioteuthis > Sepioteuthis lessoniana. Next base: position 107,711 of record CAUZXS010005999.1, read on the forward strand.
TCTATGTCCTCAGGCTGTTCTTCCGGTGGGTGCTGTTTCTTCTTTTTCTTTTTTGATGATGCTGGTGTTTGGATTACTGCTTTAGTTACTGCTACTCTTGTTGTTACTGCTGTTATTTCTACTGATATCACTTTTTTTGGTGTTGCTTCTGCTGATGTTATCTCTTTTGTTTCTGCTATTGTTACTGTTGTTATGGTAGTTGATGTTGATGATTTGACAGGAGATATTTTTTGCCCCCTTTACGGATTACCTGGTTCCACCCCTCTTCTTTGTGGGGGTGGTCCTCAGTTTCTGGGTTGATTTCGTTGATTGCTGTTGTTGTTGCTGTGGCTACTGCTACTGCTACTGTCTTTGTTGTTGTAGATGTGGTTTTGGTTGTTTTTTGAGGGCAGGATTGGGTGAAACGGCCCAGCAGTTTGCAAGACCAGCATAGAGACCTCCTGCCCTCAATGACCACCATCATTGTTTGATACTTATATATTATTGTATGGGGGATGGCCTGAAACCCCCACCTATCCAGGCACATGGTGAAAGAATAGTCTCCGTATGCCGTCCCACTTGTAGATGTTATTTGTGTTACGTTTTCTACACCGCCATACACGCTTCAGTTGCATTGATACATTGCATTGATACGTTGCATACGGTAACATTTATTTGTCTTTGGCCTCGGTATTCCGGTTAAAGCTGGAAGAATTTAGTTGTGATGTTATTTCTGGCCAGCTTTTTGGAAAGTTCTTCTGAGGGTAGCAGGATATCCCAAGTGGTAAACCTTTTTTTACAAAATTACCTGCCAAGGATGCCTGGGGTCTTTAAAAGTTCCTCAAGTAGTTCTTTTTTATACCAGCAAGTTTCCTGTTATATAAGTCTATGACTACGAAGGACAGTCTTAGGCTCAACCGCCTCTACTAGTTCTGGGATCGGTAAGATTTCATTATTCTTAAAATATTTCGCATACTTTTCGACTCTGTCCTTTTTGTAGCCACTAGGTGATTTCTTTTTAATTTGTGACAACCAGGAGACTGGTGTTGCAGGCACTTTCTGGGTTGACTGGATAGAGCTGGCCAGAAGTGATGGGGCTAATGGAAATGACAGATCTTCCAGCTTCTCTGGAGTTGGCCAGGTCATTGAAAATGTCCTGTTGAAAGTTTAATGAAGTTAGCTCCTCCATAGTTGCTTGAGGCAACTAGGAGGAGGAGGGGCTGAATGTTGTTAAAAAATTATATGAAAAGAGTGACTTTCAAATAAAAGCCCAATGAAGAAATTTGAAAAATATGGTTGTGTTTGAATAACCAAATGAACAAAAAACAAGCGTAGTTTGACCCACCCCAAAACAAAAAAAACCCCGATAATGTTTAGGGAGGATCAATAAATAGAAAAAAACTTTTGAAAAATAAACTTATATCAATAATAATTAATCCTTTGTATGTAGAGAAAAGCTTTTGCTAACTTCAGCGCTGAGTAGATAACACTCAAATATATCCTTATTGGAAGAGTCCATTGTGTATCAAAAATAGGGATGATACCACAATATTAAAGAATTTTCACATCTATATGTTACTAAAATTTTTCAATTAATATATATATATATATATATATATCACATGTTTCATCTGAAGATTGTATTTTTTCAAATGCAAGAAATTTGTGAAGTTGATATGAGCAGGTGAGATAATCTATTTTAAGTACCATTCAATTCTAGTAGACTAGTATTTGAGCAGTTTATTGAATCAAGAAAAACATTTGGTTCATTCACACACACACACACACACACACACACTCACACATCAGTCCATTGACCTAGTGCGTAGAGTGCTTGCCAATGGCCTGGGAGATCAGGGGTTCAATCATACCAAAGATTCAAAGAATGGTACTTGCTGTCTCTTTGCTTAATACTCAGCATTATAAGGTATGGATCAAGGGTAAAGTTGTACCTAATGAAAAGGTAGCCTTTGAGTTGCCCTCGACTGCAGTCACCAACTATATATATATGTATACATATATATATATATCTGTGAATTGAATTGAAAGAAAACTTAAGAGACCATCAAAGTGCCATTATAAATTTATTTCTACAAGTTGCAGACTCAACTTGCCTCATTAGATGACTTTTAACAAAATGTAAAGAGAGATCCACATTGTTCATTTATAGCAAAAATTAAAAAATGAAGAATGAAAAGACCAAAACTCTAATCTAGAGTAGCAGTTGAAACATCAGTTGGAATTGGGTTAGAGCTTGTCGCCTATCCCATATATATATATATATATATATGTGTGTGTGTGTGTGTGTGTGTGTGTGTTTTGTTTAAAAAACAAGAAATTTAGAAATAGTATTCCATTTCCATATATTGCTTATTCAAGCTCGTCAGATGGAATTTAAAAATTCACTTTATATATATGTGTGTGTGTGTTTGTGTGTCGGCTGCAGTCGTTAATTTAAGCATGTTTGATTAAATGATAAAGACACATTTTGTCTAAATAATTTTATTAAGATCCTTTCAAGTTTCCTGATACGTGTCTTGGTTTCAGGTTGTTATTGGTGGATAAATTTACCAAAATTGTCCAGAGCGCTTTCGGATCTTTCATAAGCAATCATCAGGGGTTGCTTGCATGTGTAAAAAGTGTTTTTAAAAAGTTTTGAAAATTTTTAGGTTTTTTATACAACAACAAAATTATGAAAACTGAGATGCTGCTGAATTTAAAAAAAGAATGCTATCAACGTGTAACATACCCATATGCATTGTTATGTAAAATATACAGATATGTGAAACGTTCATGCATAGGAATCCTGAAACACTGACGACTTTCTTTAGTTCAGGTACAAAACTTTTATTACCTTCTTGACTTTTAGGTTTTTTGACACGAGCAGAGAGAGACACAATTTTTACTATGCTGACCATTCTATCTGACCCAACAACGCGTGGGCATCCTGTAGTCCATAACTGGACTGGCCTTGCCCAGGTCCAAAAATCAACTCGCTTCGTCCAGGTCCGAATCTCAACTAACTGCTTTTTTTCAAAAATCACCCAAAATCCTCAGCCCATCGCTTCTGGGCATGACGTCATTCCCATCCCCAGTCTCATTTCTATCCGGGGTTTTTATTATGATATCTGTGATTGTCACATCCTTCCCGCATGAGCACGAACACCTGCGCTCAATGTGTGCCCCTACCCATGCACTAATCCGAACAGTTTTAAGCCTAACTAAACATAAAGATAAGATATAACCAACAAAAAAATGATAATATAAAAAAAAATCCCTCCGCAATTATATAACAAACGGAATTAGAATATTATCAAGAAATATGGAATATTTTTTAAAAACCCCAAAAAACTAAAGGCATTTCAAAACATTGTCACTATTTATTATTTCTATTTTCCATAATAATCAAATACAGCAAACTGGCACCAAAGGAGTACAAGACTTGTTTCTTTGTCAGTATCAACTACATTCCCTCAGTTTAATGAGGGAGAGGTCATGTGCATAGGCATGAGGAAGGCTGAAAATAGCCAAGATCCTGAAACCTATAACAGGAGGTTCAGACACTCCATGATTTTTTTTATGCTGGCCTGCTTAAAGACAAGTACACAGCTGAAAGGGATGAACTTTAATCTCATCATGAAGATTATAAAAGAAAGTAGCCTGGATGTTTTTTGTCACTAACCCCTGTTAGGATAAGAGTGTAGAATCTGTGCAGCCTGCCCAGGATCAAGGTGTTGCTCTTTGGCACTTCAAATTAAAATAAGAGTATAGTACCTATATTCAAGAAAGTGCACAGATACTATATTGATCCTAATCAGATGATGAGAGAAATACTTTATCCAATGCAGAATGTACAGATACTACATGCTAATCCTCAGTTGAAATACTGGAGAATGACTTTTAAAATCCTTGGCAAAATGTACAGATACAACACTCTGATCCTAGATAAGTGATGAGAGAAATACTTTGCTCCTATGTAGAACAAGTGCTGGGGAATGAGTTTGATCCTATGCAGAACACACTAATACTACACTCTGATCCTTTGCGGAAATACCAGGGAATAATAATTTGGTCCTAAGTAAAATGCACAAATACTACACTGATCCAAGAAAGAAATGCTGCTTCATATGCAAATTATACAGTTATTTTTATATGTAAAGTAAAGTAAGTAAAGTTGTCTCCCTTTAGTCGAGGGCGACCCGAAGGCTCCCTTTTCAATAGCTACTACACCAAGGAGTAAGTGCGGGCGCTACTCCTTTCCCTGGATACGTACCTTATATTGCTGCGTGTTAAGCAAGGAGGTATCAAGTACCATTTTTAAAGTCTTAATGAATCGACCTGAGATTGAACCCAGGTCTCCTGGACCATTGACGAACACTCTACCCACTAGGCCGGTTATGCTTGTAATAATGGAAATAATTAAGAGAATGATTGAAACAAAGATAATGTATCAGCATTGAATATGTCATTTTGATTCTTTCATCAAGAGATTTGGTAACCACACAATACTGAAAAGCAAGATGAATGTCAATAGCCAAAATTTACATGGAAATGAATATGAAAGCAAACAGAAAACCAGGGAACCTGAAAATGAGAATTAAAAATTGGGAAGACAAATAACTGCATGGACGTTTCAGAGGATAAATGGAAGGAATTACAAATGAAATTAGATGGACATGGTAGTGAAGGGGAAGTCTAGAGAGAAGCTGAATAAACTGTTAATAGTGTTCCAGAACAATACTATAAGTACCAATTATATGACGGCCAAGAGAAATAGAACACAGTGGAATAACAAATTCAGATTATGTGGAGCTAAAAGTAAGATGATCTTATACATAAAAAGCAACAGCAGTAAGTCAACTAATAATGAGTACAAAGATAGATATGTTTGGGTGGAAAGGGTGATCCATTGGAAACTGTGCAAAAAAACTTTGATTTGGCCCTACAGACCTATTGGTATATAAATAAACTATAATCGATCTGAAAGGATTTATAAACATTTTTTTTTAATTAATCTATATTTCATTTTTATTTTTTGATTTTAAAAATGATCTCCAGTTTCAACATCTTACAGCCAGCTGATTGTCAATGCATTTTTTAAAATTTATTTTTCAAGTAAACTAATTCAGGGGTTTTCTGTAAAACAGTGAAGTAAAATATAAAAAATACTGATATTAACTTATTAAAAAAGCTTGCGAATAGTTGGCATAAAGACTAAAGATTATTTAGTTGGCATAAAGAGTGTTTAGTTGCATAAAAAGTGTTTAGTTGGTAAAAAGTATTTAGTTGACATAAAGAGTGTTTAATAGTCATAAAAAGTATTTAATTGATATAAAGAATGTTTAGTAGGCAATGAGAGTGTTTAGTTGGCATAAAGAGTGTTTAGTAAGCATAAAGAGTGTTTAGTTGTCATAAAAAGTATTTAGTTGACATAAAGAGTGTTTAGTTGGCATCAAAAGTATTTAGTCGACACGAAGAGTGTTTAGTTAGCATAAAAATCATTTAGTTGACATGAAGTATTGTTTAGCAGGCATAAAAAGTATTTAGTTAACATAAAGAATGTTTAGTTGGCATAAAAAGTATTTAGTTGACATAAAGAGTGTTTACTTGGCATAAAGTGTGTTTATTAGGCACAAGAAATATTTAGTTGGCATAAAAAGTATTTAGTTGGCATAAAGAGTGTTTAGTTGACATAAGAGTGTTTAGTAGTCATAAAATATTTAGTTGGCATAAAAAGTATTTAGTTGGCATAAAAAGTATTTAGTTGGCATAAAAAGTGTTTAGTTGGCATAAAAAGTATTTACTTGGAAGGAGGAACTGCTATTGTGGACCTTAAGTCTGCATACTTACAGCTACATATAGCAAGGAAACTATGGCAGTACCAGCTGGTCAGCTATAAAGGAAAAACCTATTGCCTGACACGGTTAGGATATGGACTTAATGTTGCGCGGAAGATTATGGCAGCCGTGTTAAAAACGGTGTTGAAGAAAGGAAGTAAAACAAAAGAGGACACCGATTCGTACATCGACGATATAATGGTGGATGTAACGAAGATATCGCTGAAAGAGGTTGTGGAACATCTGAAAGGATTTGGGCTAACAGCAAAATCACCAGAGTCCCTGGACGGAGGAGCGGCACTGGGCTTTAAGCTTATGAACAAGACGGGAAAGCTGATGTTCAGAAGAGGCAACGAGCCCCTAGAGATAGGAGAAATAAGTAGACGGGAGTTATTTTCTATCGATGGCAAATTGTTGGGGCACTATCCAGTTGCTGGATGGCTGCGACTGGCATGTAGTTATGTAAAAAGAAGAGCGAGTGGAGTAGACTGGGAGGACAGAGTTGATCGTAAAACTCTCAAGGTAATACAGGAAATTCTAGTTGATATAGAAAAGAAAGACCCTGTTACCAGAGCTTGGCATATACTTGAAACAAAAATAGGAGTGGTGTGGTGTGATGCAAGCAGTATTGCGACAGACGTGGTCGTAGAGATTGGCTGTTTGGTGGCAGAGGATGCGACATGGTTGAGAAAAAAAATAATTATAATCATATTAACGTGGCCGAGTTAGATGCTGTTCTGAAAGGCATCAATTTAGCCATAAAATGGGGATTGAGAGAAATCGAAATAAGAACTGATTCAGCCACGGTACTAAGTTAGGTGACCTCTACAGTGGAGGAGAGTGGAAGAATACAAACAAAGGGTGCTGGAGAAGTGATTGTAAAGCGGACATTAGGGATACTTGGAGAGTTGATATCTGAATTTAAACAGCAAATAAAGGCAGTGGGGGAGCATACTTGTGGGGGAGCATACTTGTCAATGATTGACTGTAGACATGGTTGACTGGTGATATGGAGGGAGTTGCAAGCAGAGGAATTGGAAAAGGTGATGCTTGAATGTGGTCACGTAATGGAGATGATAATGGACAATGGCACTGTTTTTCGCTCAGAAATTTTCCAGACGATGCTAAAAAAATGGAAGATAAGAAGCTATTACAGGGCAGCCTATAGGCCCGGTGGAAATGGAATAGTGGAGCGACATCATCGGACGGTGAAAGCAATAGCTAAGAGGAGATGGATTTCACCTGAAGAGGCCACATTCTGGTACAACATGGCTCCCAAGGTCGGACAGAGAGATGACACAGTGCCGCATAGATCAGTTTTTAACTATGAATGGAGGCACCCGAGAGATACATCCCAAGAAATAGATGAGCAGGGACCTGCCAGAATCCAAATAGGAGAAGAGGTTTGGATGAAACCACCGAACGCACGATGTAAGACGCAATGGGGTAGAGGAGTGATTACTGATGTACAATCCCCTAACAATTTGAGTATCAATGGAATGCCACGGTATATTCTAGATTTGAGGCGTGTGGTCCACGTAGACGATGATGTAAGTGCTGGGCCAGAGGGCAATGAAGATGAACCAGTGGCAATGCAAAGACCGTTGAGAGAACGTGCTGTGTCAATCTGGGCACGGGACTATGTACTGTGAAGTGATCATTAATGATCATGGGGGCGTGTGGTCTAAAAAGTAATGGAATAAATTACTCACATCGCGTGTGCGTTTGACCGTCCGGAAAAGAAAAAAAAAGGAATGTGAGTTTGTGGACTCCTTATATGCGAGTAGCGGTAATTTGCATATGAGGAGAAGAGGCTATAAAAAGACCAAATTGGCGAGGTGGGGGGGTTATTCTGAGAGCGGAGAGCAGACATTGATTTAAGAGGAATTGGTGTGAGTTGCAGAGTCGTATTATTCTGAAAGTTGGTGAGAGCAGCATAGTTGGCGTGAAGGAGTTCCGACCCCTTTTTTCATTACAAATGTATTTAGTAGGCATAAAGAGTGTTTAGTTGACATAAAAAAGTATTTAGTTGACATATAGAGTATTTAGTTGGCATAAAAAGTATTTCGTTGGTATAAAGAGTGTTTAGTTGACATAAAGAGTGTTTAGTTAGCATAAAAATCATTTAGTTGACATGAAGTATTGTTTAGCAAGCATTAAAAGTATTTAGTTGACATGAAGAGTGTTTAGTTAGCATAAAGAGAGTTTAGTTGGCGTGAAAATATTTAGTTGAAATAAAGGGTGTTTAATAGGCATAGAAAGTATTTAGTTGGCATAAAGAGTGCTTAGTTGACATAAAGAGTGTTTAGTTGGCATAAAAAAGTTTTTAGATGGCATAAAGAGTTTTTAGTTAGCATAAAACGTATTTAGTTGATATAAAGGGTGTTTAGTTGGCATAAATAGTGTTTAGTTGACATAAAGAGTGTTTACTTGGCATAAAAAGTATTTAATTGATGTAAAGAGTGTTCAGTAATATTAGAGAGTGTTTACTTGGCATTAACAGTGTTTAGTAAGCATAAAGAGTGTCTATTAGGCATAGGAAGTATTTAGTTGACATCAAGAGTGTTTAGTTAGCATAAAAAGTATTTAGTTGACATAAAGAGTGTTTAGTTGGCATCAAAAGTATTTAGTTGGCATAAAGAGTGTTTAGTTGGCATAAAGAGTGTTTAGTTGACATAAAGAGTGTTTAGTGGGCATAAAGAGTGTTTAGTTGACATAAAGAGTGTTTAGTTGACATAAAGAGTGTTTATTAGGCATAAAAAGTATTTGCTTGACATAAAGAGTGTTTCTTGAGCATAAAACGTATTTAGTTGGCATAAAGAAAGTTTAGTTGACATAAACAGTGTTTATTTGACATAAACAGTGTTTAGTACTCATAAAAAATTTATTTACTTTACCTAACAAGTGTTCAGTTGACATAAAAAGTGTTTAGTTGGCATAGGAAGTATTTAGTTGACATAGAGAGTTTTTATTAGGCATAAAAAGTATTTAGTTGGTATAAAGAGTGTTTAGTTGACATAAAGGGTGTTTAGTTAGCATAAAAATCATTTAGTTGACCTATAGAATGGTTAGTAGGCATAAAAAATATTTAGTTGATATATAGAGTATTTAGTTGACATAAAGAGTGTTTGCTTGGCATAAAAAGTATTTAGTTGACATAAAGAGTGTTTAGTAGGCATAAAGAGTGTGTAGTTGACATAAAGATTGTTTACTTGGCATAAAAATTATTCAGGAAACATAAAGAGTGTTTATAAGGCATAAAAAGTATCTAATTGACATTAAGAGTGTTTAGTTTGGCATAAAGAGTGTTTAGTTAGCCTAAAGAGTGTTTAGTTGGCATAAAGAGTGTTTAGTATGCATAAAACATATTTAGTTGACATAAAGAGAGTTTGGTTTGCATAAAATGTATTTAGTGTGCATAAAGAATGTTTAATTGAAATTAACAGTGTTTAGTAGTAATTAAAAAATGTATTTAGTTGACCTAAATAGTGTTTAGTTGACATAAAGAGTGTTTAGTTGGCATAAAAAGTATTTAGTTGACATAAAAAGTATTTCGTCAGTATAAAGAGTGTTTAGTTGACATAAAGAGTGTTTAGTTAGCATAAAATTCATTTAGTTGACGTAAAGTGTGTTTAGTAGACATAAAAAGTATTTAGTTGGCATTAAGTGTGTTTAGTTGGCATAAAAAGTATTTAGTTAACATAAAGAGTGTTTATTTGGCATAAAAAGTTGCAAATAGACAAATATCCCATTCCGAATATAGACTATCTGTATTTTAAAGTCTCGGATGAACGTTATTTTACACGACTGGATTTGGGTGACGCTTCTTTAGAAGTTCCTTTGGACGAAGAGTCACAAAAACTAACGAAGATAAACACGCATAAATGTCTTTTTATGTATACTCGGTCGTGTTTTGGTATTGCTTCTTCGCCAGGAGTATTTCAAAGAATTATTGATCATATGATCCAAGGAATACCAAGAACAGTCGCTTATGTCGACGACATCCTAATCTCAGGATGAACTATGGAAGAGCATAATAGGAACATGCGTGCTGTATTTACGAGATTACGAGATGCTGGTCTCCGTCTTAAAGGCAATAAATTCGAATTCAGGAAGTCGTCAATTTCATACATGGGCCATAGGATTGATTCTGAAGGAATCCATCTAACGCAAGATAAGGTGAATGCAATTTGAAAAACACCTGCAGGAGGGGATATTGTGTTTTGATATCTATTTTCCATTTTGTAGTGGTATATTTAATTTGTCTTTATATGTGGTTGCGTGTTCTCAGAAGTCGGAAGGTCGCCATTTATAGCGATGGGGATAACATTATTATTATTATTATTATTATTATTATTATTATTATTATTATTGGTTTTTTGGTTTAAGGTTTAAGTTGGTTTTGTTGGTATTACTTTCGTTGCGTTGGTATTTCGTTGGTTGTTATCCCCTCGCTAAATGTTGATGGAAAATAAAGGTGGTGGAGAAGAACGAAGACGTCGTTAGGTTTTAAATGAAGGTTTTAATAGCAGTATGAAGTAAAGGGGTTTACGCTGGTATGCTGCGAGGCTCGTATAAAGGAAAGAAGGTAGGGAGTTGTTAGAGTGTATCATCTAATTTGTTTTTAACTAGAATCCCTTGGTCTAGAAGAATAGACCCAAGGAATCCATAAACTAGATAGCTCTCCTCATAGTGTATGATGGTGCTACTCTATTCAGGAGTAGACGAATAGAACGTCCGTTCCCGTTGGGGATTTCTGAGCGAGAGAGAGATTCCCGGGCTTTCTTCAATTTTTGGTGCTGCTAGAAATATGGTTCGGGCTGAAAAGGACAAGTCATCCTGATTGGGTGAAAATGTTCGGCGACTTTAACGGTCAAATTAAATTACGCGCTGTAGAGAAGAGGAAAATCTCGTATTTTGTTTTGGCGCGCTATTTAATTCAACACTGAATTTCACCCAATCAGGATGACATATCCTATTCAGCCCGGACCTTCATTTCCGGCTAGCAAAACGGGTGAGCGGCCAAACACACTCTCTTCGGCTTGAGACGGCGACCAGAACGGACGTGTCTCTGGTCGCCCCTGCTTAGCGATGCTTTTTAGCTAAACAAGCCACCCAGTGTGGACATATCACTGTGGCTTTAACCCTAGCAGCAGCAACATGGACACTCAGCGAGGGAACCTTCTAATTTATGGATTCTTTGCGTCTAATATATTTTAGACCAAGGAATCCCAGTTGAATATGAATTAGATACGTACAGCATGCCTTCCACAAGCACCACAAAAATTTACTATGTCGATCCGAGCGCCACTTCGCTCTCGACAAGCTCCCATTTCACCTCTGGTCACATTAATGGAGATAACGCCTACTCTCCACAAATACCAGACACACAAAACTACACGGTGGCCTTGAATACTTCCCTCACACGTCCAACGACACGCTGCCATCTCAACATCCCGCTAAGCTATCTCGTCTCCAAAACCAACAAGCCTAACCACCACGAGTCTTGCAGCACCAAGAACAAACCGCCTCAAAGCTGCAAATAAAGAACTTTCGCTGTTGTGTTATTAAAGCAATAGTCTCGTAATTCATTTATGTTGCCATAAAATCTATAGTGATCGGGAAAATAACTAATTCCCTCAAACCGCTATAGCACCAAACAAACATTCAAATTTCTTTCTGCTACACACCCACTCCAAAGAATGTGTCTTAACTGCGTAGTTTTTTAGCTTTTGTTAATTACTACGGTCGGTATTTAAACAATATCAGCACGGTTTTAGCTCCATTGTACAGGTTATTACAGAAAGGAATTCCCTGGAAATAGGGACCAGACGAAGCCTTTGCCTTCAAGCAATCAAAGTGGTTGTTAATGTCAACTAATGTCTTAGTTCATTACAATACTGAACTTTAACTTATCATGACGGTAGATGCATCTCCAGTGGGTGTGGGGGCAGTGTTATCGCATATAATGAAAGACGGGAGTGAAAAACCGATTTATTTTGCCTCCAGGGCATTGTCAAAGGCAGAACGGAATTATGCCCAGATAGAACGTGAAGGACTAGCAGTGATTTTTGGAGTTTCCAAACTCCATAAATATATCTATGGTTGAGAATTTACCATCATCACGGACCATAAACCACTGCTTGGGCTTTTAAAAGAGGATCGTGCAATATCACCGACAGGAGGTGCTAGAGTGCAACGTTGGGCATTGGTTCTAGCAAGTTATCACTATCAACTAGTGCCCGTGGTGTAATCGTTATCATCGTAGGAAATGGACACGGCGACACGAGTTCAAATCCTGGACCAGACTGATTGCATTTCACATAGCACTAATACCCTTGGGAAAGGTATGAATCCAATTATTCTCCCTCCAGCTATGGGTAAATAGTAGGACAGACTGGTTTCTTCAGCCTTGGCGAGGCAACTATACTAGGAGAAGGAAAACTCTGAATTCAAACCTGTTAAACTCCGTTTAAAAATTGACCATGTGTCATATCCTGCCCGAGCGGAGGGGTTGGGTAAATAGGATCACTATCAACTAGTGTACAAGCCTGGTTCAAAAATTTCCAATGCAGAAGGACTCAGTCGGCTACCGATAGAGGACTATGTTACGCCTTTACCTTGTCCGGAAGAAGTAGTACTCACCATGTCAGCTTTAGACTTAACCCCAGTCACGTCAAAAACTGTTGCTTTTTACACATCAAGAAACTCCGTGTTATCACAAGTGCGTAAATGGATCTTGCATGGGTGGCCGGAAAAAAGATCTCTTGATTTTCAACCATACACAACCAGGAAGGATGAGTTATCGGAACAACAGTGTTGTGTTTTATGGGGATCACGGGTGGTTATCCCAGCAAAGTGTCGAGATACTTTACGGAAAGAATTACATGAGAGTCATCCAGGAATTTATCGGGTGAAGTCTCTGGCTCGTAGTCACATTTGGTGGCCTAAGATGGCTGCAAATATTGAATTGTGTGTGAGGAATTGTGGCATGTGCCAAGAAAGTGCAAATATGCCTCAGGCTAGTGCATTGCATCCATGGGAATGGCCAGGGAGGCCCTGGTTCCGAGTACACATGGATTTTGTGGGCCCTATCCAGGGCAAGTGGATTTTAGTGATTGTCGATGCTCACAGTAAATACATAGATGCACATGTTGTGTCATCACCATCTTCCACAGTAACAGAAAGGATGTTGAAACGCACATTTGCGACACATGGGAGTCCACATGTGATCGTATCTGACAATGCTAGCAGTTTTACTAGTAAGGAATTTTCCAGGTTCTGTGCCCTAAATGGCATTAAGCATGTTAGATGTGCACCATATCACCCCTCCTCGAATGGACTGGCGGAGCGTGCAGTGTAAGCTATTAAGAATGGACTTAAAACATTTACTGGGGATTTGGAAACGCGATTATTGCGTGTATTGGCCCGATACCATTTACTCCCGCAATCAACAACGGGTCAATCACCTGCAATGCTACTAATGGGCCGTCAACCTCGATCACGTCTAGACCTTGTGTATCCAGATTTATCTATCCAAGTCACCACAAAAAAAGATAATGCTAAAAGAACGACGGATAAAAATCGTTTTGAAAGGATGTTCCATATTGGAGATACTGTTAGTGTGGTGAATTTTCAAGGGAGGCCAAAATGGCTGGCCGGAGTTTTAGAGGAGCAACTTGGCTCACTCATTTTAGAGTGCGGTTAGAGGATGGTCGATTATGGAAAAGATATGTCGATCATATTCGTGTGAATATTCCCACAGAAACTGTCGTGAGAGGCTCAGAAGAATCCAAGCAAACTCTGGGGAGTTGGGAACAAACAGTTACAAGGCACTCAACATCTGTTGCACAGCTTCCTGCACACTATAGAGATAGCAGCCCCTCACCAACCGGTGACAGCTTGGAAGATGAACATCCCAGAACCCAGATGAGAAAATGTTTTCAGAAACGCAAGGAAAATGAAAGAAGGAACAATGCTGAAAATAAAGCCAAAAGACAACACATCAACATGAAACCAGACACAAAGGGGAAATGACCGAGTGCCATGCCCTTAACTGGGGGAATTGCGGCTCAGGAATATCCAGAGGCTACTGATGACGTGACTATGTCCGAGAGTCGGACAACGTTTCCTACAAGTAATGGGAGTTCTTGCCGGAGTTCGGAGAGGGACCTATGGATGTTACTTGGTGTGATTAAAAAATGTGTGTGCAGTTGCAAGCTAAGTGGAAAGGGATGTAGTATATTGGTTAGTAAGAAACGGAAGCACCGTTTCCGCCATCTTTGAGTTGTGGATATAAAAGGCAGAAGTGATTACTTCTCAGTTGTACATTCACTCTCTGGACTATTTGCGTTTAGTGCGTTAACCGGAGTACAACATAGGCATAAAAAGTATTTAGTTGGCATAAAGAGTGTTTAGTTGACAGAAAGAGTGTTTAGTAGTCATAAAAAGTATTTAGTAGACATAAAGAGTGTTTAGTTAGCATGAAATTATTTAGTTGACATAAAAAGTATTTAATTGACATAAAGAGTGTTTAGTTGGCATAAAAAGTGTTTAGTAGACATAAAAAGTATTTAGTTGACATAAAGAGTGTTTAGTTGGCATAAAATGTATTTAATTGACATAAAGAGTGTTTAGTTGGCATAAAAAGTATTTAGTTGACATAAAGAGTGTTTAGTTGGCATAAAATGTATTTAATTGACATAAAGAGTGTTTAGTTGGCATAAAGAGTGTTTAGTTGACATAAAAAGTATTTAGTTGGCATAAAAAGTGTTTAGTTAGCATGAAATTATTTAGTTGCCATAAAGAGTGTTTAGTAGGCATAAAAAGTATTTAGTTGACATAAAAACTATTTACTTGACATAAAGAGTGTTTAGTTGGCATAAAAAGTATTTAGGTGGCATAAATAGTGTTTATTTGGCAGGAAAGTATTTATTTGGCATAAAGATTATTTAGTTGACATAAAAAGTATTTAGATCACATAAAGAATGTTTAGTAGGCATAAAAAGTATTTACTTGACATAAAGAGTATTTCGTTAGTATAAAGAGTGTTTAGTTGACATAAAAAGGATTTAGTTGGCATAATGAGTGTTTAGTAGGCATAAAAAGTTGATCAACCAACAATTTGTATATAAAATCTGATTAGATTATACCCCATGGGAAGAATGAACTTTTTAGAAATTAGGTCTCAGTATGAAAAGTCTTATATTCGGAGTTGCCCTAAAAGAATCAACGTGTTATTCCTGAAGTATTTGAATATTACTGCTTAATTAGTATTGTCAGATAGATAATGGAAAGAAATGTACAAAGTGATTTCTCTATAGTCTTTTAAAAATGTGGCTTTAGAAACAAATGTATGATCAAGATTTTATGAAATGGAAGTTAGATTGAGATCGGTTAGGTGAGCTATAAATCATTACCTATAGGTCCACAATACTATCAGTCTACCTCTAATAGCTATATATCATCAGTATTAGTCTGAATGACGGCTATACGTCATCAATATGAAACTAAATGATAGCTATATGTAATCAATATTAAACTGAATGATGGCTATACATCTTTAATATTAAACTGAATGATGGCTATATATCATCAATATTAAACTGAAAGATGGCTGTATATCATCAGTATTAAACTGAATTATGGTCATATGTTATCAATATTAAACTGAATGATGGCTATATATCATCAATATTAAACTGAATGGTGGTTATATATCATCAATATTAGACTGAATGATGGCTATATGTCATCAATAATAAACTGAATAATGGCAATATGCCATCAATATTAAACTGAATGATGGCTATATGTCATCAATATTAAACTGAATGATGGCTATATATCATCAATATTAAACTGAAAGATGGCTATATATCATCAATATTAAACTGAATGATGGCTATATATCATCAATATTAAACTGAATGATGGCTATATATCATCAATATTAAACTGAAAGATGGCTATATATCATCAATATTAAACTGAATGATGGCTATATATCATCAATATCAAACTGAATGATGGCTATATATCATCAATATTAAACTGAAAGATGGCTACATATCATCAATATTAAACTGAATTATGGTTATATGCTATCAATATTAAACTAAATGATGGCTATATATCATCAATATTAAACTGAATGGTGGCTATATATCATCAATATTAGACTGAATGATGGCTATATGTCATCAATATTAAACTGAATGATGGCTATATATCATCAATATTAAACTGAAAGATGGCTATATATCATCAATATTAAACTGAAAAATGGCTATATATCATCAATATTAAACTGAATGGTGGCTATATATCATCAATATTAGACTGAATGATGGCTATATGTCATCAATATTAAACTGAATGATGGCTATATATCATCAATATTAAACTGAAAGATGGCTATATATCATCAATATTAAACTGAATGATGGCTATATATCATCAATATTAAACTGAAAAATGGCTATATATCATCAATATTAAACTGAATGGTGGCTATATATCATCAATATTAGACTGAATGATGGCTATATGTCATCAATATTAAACTGAATGATGGCAATATGCCATCAATATTAAACTGAAAAATGGCTATATATCATCAATATTAAACTGAAAGATGGCTATATATCATCAATATTAAACTGAATGATGGCTATATATCATCAATATTAAACTGAATGATGGCTATATATCATCAATATTAAACTGAATGATGGCTATATATCATCAATATTAAACTGAATGATGGCTATATATCATCAATATCAAACTGAATGATGGCTATATATCATCAATATTAAACTGAAAGATGGCTATATATCATCAATATTAAACTGGATTATGGTTATATGCTATCAATATTAAACTAAATGATGGCTATATATCATCAATATTAAACTGAATGGTGGCTATATATCATCAATATTAGACTGAATGATGGCTATATTTCATCAATATTAAACTGAATGATGGCTATATATCATCAATATTAAACTGAAAGATGGCTATATATCATCAATATTTAACTGAAAGATGGCTATATACCATTGATATTAATCAGAAGCCTAAACAATGGTTAGAAATTCCAACACCGGTTACTTGGTTCAACAGTTTTTTCAGGAATATATCCTTGTACCAGACTTTTCTGTAACAGAAAAAACTTGATAAACAAAACCCTACCTTTTCCATATGTGATAATTTTCTAAATGGCGTGAACCTACTTATGTTTCTATTTTGAAAATCAGCATTCAAACTCTTTGCCTGGGCTGAAATATAAAATTTTTGGCCACAACTAGAAATGTGCAATAATTTAGCTATCTCTCTATGGTATTAATAAGTGACCAGTAGCCAGTTTAATATGGTACTCATATATGCATATGTAAGCAAGATACCATATCAAGTTCAAAATCCAAGGTGTCAACTAGAAATTAGCAACTATACTTTTTCCTTGCATT
>CAUZXS010005999.1:130000-282500 GCA_963585895.1 Sepioteuthis lessoniana
ATAACTAGAGTTCTAGAATGACATTTTTCACCTGCAAAAACAAAAACATATCTGAAATCAAAATGTACTTCTTGCGAGATATTTAATTCAGTAAGACATTGCATAAGGACTAAGTAGGGATCTAACCCCTGTAGCATACTAGATTTTATAAGTATTTGAATTTACTGACTGGATACCTTTGAGATAACGCCAAATGTCTAGTAGTAGTCTATTCAGGAACCCAAACTTGCACCCACCATTTTTCATACCGTTAAAGTGAGAAGCTATTTTTAGTTTTTTAAGGTTATTTTGGCAATCTTTCATTATAGGACCGAACACTTGAATCTTTTGGTATTACATTCCCACATAAACTACATGAAGACTCGTGTCTGCTGACACAACGGAATTGGCAACTTAAAGTATAAGTATGTGCAAAAGTTTCCAGCAAAAATTCAAAGTTTTCTAAAAATAAATAAATAGATATTATTAGGCACAAGTTTCCAGCGAAAAACTGTAGTGAAACAGTTTCTAGTGAAAAATTTACTTTATTATACATACATCTAAAACACTATCGCAGAATATCACTTAACTGACCCAAATGCTATTTGTATGTACCAAAATAGAAATATTCCTACCAATATTAGATAATAGCTGATAACATCTATATACGGATACTTGCCTTTGTTTTCTATCGAATTACTCACCCTTGCTTACCCACATTCTTCACTACTAGATTATCTGCCCTTGTTTACAACAGGTTCTTCAAGGGACCGATAAAAAATTACCTCAGTCACCACAGCAGCTTATTCGGGTATAAAAGTAGAGGCACAAAGATAATTTTCCCTCTTTTCTCCAGAGCTCTGTTTGCCACTTGCATTAAGCCAGGCTCCTAATACCCATTAGGAGTCTGGCTTTATGCAAGTGGCAAACTCCACGTTACACAATATATAAAATAAAAAGATTTACATGTAACTGTGGATAAACTCAAGTAACAATAACAAGGAACTCATTCACTCTTTCTTGTTTAAATAAAACTTTTTAACTATCGTATAAAGTTATCTTTGAATTCATTGCTAGGATTGATATATTATGAGCATGGTATACCAGGGAAAGAGACAAAGAAAGGATGATAAGGAATAAAGAAATGAATGATAAACAGCGAGGATTAAAAACAAGAGGACTGAGGAAATTGAATCGAGTGAGAGTTTTGGTATTGACAACTTATAGGGTTTGTCTTCTTATATTTATCGTATCTGAGTATCAAGACTCATCGCCACAATTATTTGAGTGTGAGGAACTCAATTCCGACTCTTGTAGCAGAGGAAATATATTATGGCTTAAAATTTCCTCGTGCTAAATAATGCAAAACAATTCCTGACGAATTAACAACATATTTATTGCCTGGGCAAACATTATGGAATGAATACAGAAATGACATGAAATTAAAAAAGAGTACATTATAGAAAAAAGTTTTATCGTGTTGATGAAGAGTCTTTTGTTGAAAGTTAAGAGTCTTTGATCAAATGGAAGTTGTGTTAAGAGTTACGTCAAAGCCTGCTACCATAAGTGGCACGACACGAAGTTTGTTCGGGTTAGAGTCCTACTGTTGGGAATGCATACACCCGTGCATATCTATATACTACTTTGGTCACGCTACACTGCGGCCTTTGAAACTACTATTTGGAAGGCAAGGGATGTAATCCCTACCAATGGGATCCTTACAAGGTCTATTCATGAATGTTATAAAAGAGGTAATGCTGACAGTAAGAAGGTTCGTTTAACTAAAAGTTCTGTTTGTGTTATGGTTTTCCTTATTGTTTAGACGGACAGTGGTTGAAGGAAAGATAAGTTTGGCGCTCAGGACCCCGGCTTAGCCAGCGTGGCACAGACTGGAAGTTGATAGAGTGGATGGCTGGTTTCCATCTAGCATCATGTATGGAGCAAAGAAGCATTTTTTCTTGGACCTGCTGCAAATTGGTACTGATACAAGAGGTCGATATACGGCGCTAGTGTTGTAGATAACGACATAAGTTATCTTGTCATGAACGTGTTTATGTGGGAAGAGTGGTGCCAGTGGCAAGGTGACACTGCTGTGAGGGTCTCTTCGCTATATGGATGCAGTTGTTAAGACACCCATGGAGTAATCGAGTTTACTTGTGCAGTTAGGACTAGTCTCTGAGAACAAGTCCTGTAGTTGATTATAGTCGTGTCCGGGAACTGCTGGCTGCATGAAGGCTTCCATAAGTGTTTGCTGGTCCGTTGGCGTGCTTAGCTGAAGGAGGAAGATACACCACGTTGCTGGGCCAATGGTCTAGCACATGTGTTAGGGCCAGGGCCCACACACGTGCTTGCTGGTGGCAAGAGCTGAGAGAGCTAACAGCAAATACAGGTGTATACATATGGCTCAGGGTTCCTGTTTGTGTTGTCTTCCTATCAGTCAAAGAGATCTGTCCCCAAATTACGTTTGCCGGTGTTCATTGTGGATGGGTACCGTCCTATCTTTTGACCTTAAGGAAGTCATGAAACCTTATGAAATTTGACATACAGTATAACAAGAGGAACCTGCATTTCTCGTTTCACATTGTCTACAACAATAGTTTCTCAAGAAAAATTATCTCGTCTTTCCCTACTCATATAATTCTCGACAAATAGTAGCTACACGGCCTCACAAGAATGTAGCATTCAACAATAAAGTCCACTACATCCGTATCATATACAGTAAATAAGATATTCTCTTGCTTAAGAAATTTTGTTTATAATACTTTTAATTAGAAATACATATAATTTAAGCAAATATCTTTCAAAATTACATTGCCCAGTCGGCTGGGGCTGTAGAATACACTGACTGAACCTCTGGAGAAGGGTAAGACCCTCCCCCAATGAGTGTCCTGGACATGACACTAAACAATCTGATGGTGAGGTCCCAGTAATGCTGAGGCTTTGGGGAATGCAGAGCACCCCTTCATTGCCATTGCTCCCAGGTCCACACTGGCCCGGTGTGGTAGCACCTGATAGGGCCCTATCTATGGGTTAAATAGAACTAACGGCATACTTATGCTAAACTGAATTGTTTGAGTAAACTGAATAGCTCTAAATAAATGTTTTTGACAATTAAACCATACTTACATTTAAACTGCGTGTTTATGCTAAACTGAATTATTTGAGATTGAACTGTTTTTGACATTGGAACTGTACTTACACTGCTTGAATAGTTTGAAAAAGAAATATTTTTGACAATTAAACTTTGTACTCATGCAAAATTGAATTGTTTGAAATAGAACTGATTATTTATATAAAAATGGATTTGGCGTTAAATAACCGACAAAGGTTGATATGCCATAAAACCAAACAAACCAAACCAAACCAAACCAAAATTACAATATCAAGTAAATAACTGAACTAATATATTGTGACGGCAAATTGACTAAAATCCCCAAAACGGGACTTTATTTTCGCACGTGTGAAGACGGGGCAGGTTGGCATTTGATCCCCTATGGAATAAGTCCTCGTTCAGAGTTTTTCTCTCAGGCATATAAGAACTGGCATATTACGTGAGGGATTAATTTAGAGCCAGACTGACCGCCGCTGGCAAAGGGGTTCCAAATTTCACACTATCACAGACCCACCTGGCCGCTAAACTTCTTTCCCTTAGATAACAGAAGAATACGGGCCTATAGGTCTTAGTCATAATAATATTAATATTGTAGTAGTCGGCAACTCCGGTTTCCCGTGTGATATTTTAGGAATTAATAGGACAATTCTAAGCAAGATAACATAAGGTGAATTGAAGCTGAAAAGAAGCATGAAATAACAACATAGACCACATGGTAACATAAAAATACATGAATTCCTTTACTACAGTTATATACACCTTTCAAGGTGTCAAAACATATAATAATTGGACAGTCCACGAATATAAATGTCTTTTCTTGACTTTTATCTTTCTTCAAATTGAGAGAGAGAGAGTGGTAAACGAAATTTGGGTATAAAGGAAAATGGCCCCAAAGTTACTTATCTTATATTTTTTTTGACGGGGTTCCACTGGAGAATCTTTTCTTCTTTCACGGGCTAATAGACTTTGTTCTATTTTTTTACACTGGCTTGAAGAGCCTGGGGTCCTTCGTGTCTCAGTAATTCTTTTGTCTTTCACCCGGAGTAAAATGGCTATGGTTCGTCCGCCCGCTACGAACCCTGCTCAAAAACTCATTCTTGCTATCTATTTCCGCTGAGGGGAAGGGGTCCCCACTTCCGTTTTGAGGTCCCAGCCAATCATTTGGCTTCTCTCTTCCTCCTTCCTGGTCAGCCGATTTCTTAGGGCTACTAGATTCCACCCAAGTCCGGTTACTGGGTACAAACATCTGTTAGTCCTCATCCCGACCTCTGTGACCCACATTCTCTCTTAACGGTCACTTTTTTGACGGCTAGATACTATTAATTCAAAACGGGAGGATAGTATTAATCTTCCTCCTCCCAGTGGGATATCACGTGACAATATTATCTATTTTCTTGGTGTAATTCAGTTATTACTTCATCAATTTTTGGAGAGCAATAACCCTCATGTCTCATTCATATTCTTGATATAGAGATTCGTCAAAAGATTTTGAAGCAAGGGGGAGAGATAAAGTTAA
The DNA here is from genome assembly GCA_963585895.1 of Sepioteuthis lessoniana. Taxonomy (NCBI): domain Eukaryota; kingdom Metazoa; phylum Mollusca; class Cephalopoda; order Myopsida; family Loliginidae; genus Sepioteuthis; species Sepioteuthis lessoniana. The sequence goes on from CAUZXS010005999.1 coordinate 134,608, forward strand.
AGACTGTAAAGAATTCTTATATTCTCTCTGTCGACTGGGGCTGTGGAATAAGTTGAATGTACCTCTGCAGAGGGATAAGACCCCTTCCCAGTGACACTAAACAGCATCTGATAATGAGGCTCCAGACCTGGAGTTTGGGAAACATAGAGTACTTCTTCATTCTTATTACTCCCAGGTTCATTCTGGTAGCACCTGTTTGAGTCTTATCTAGGGCTCAAATAGGACTGTTCAAAGATTATTTTTTAGTTATTTGAAACAATACAGATGTGTGCATATTCTTTGTATTAGATAGGAATACTTGATATATAGAATGACTTATTTTAAATAGCAATACTCAAAACCATTTGACTATGCAAACAAATGATGAATATTAGATAGAATTATTTGTGTTAGATTGGAATACTTGAAACCATTTAACTGTGTGCAAAAAATTGAACTTTTAAACTCGATTAAAAATAAAGTTACTTACAAACTATATATATATAATTATGAATGGAGATATTAAGTTAGAAATTACAATGACAAGAAAATCCGGCACACACCTACACGTGACATACGGAGCACTGAACAGGTGTTTCAACCTTATTCGGTCTCATCAGCAGTGCACACCTTGATATCCACCACTGGAGATCGAACTAACAACCACAGTATGCAGAAGCCGGAACTCTACCACTGGGCCACTGGTTCATGCCACATATAAGCGATACCGAATTATCGAATACGTACCTATAGGGACATACCAAATACATACCTATAGGAATTAGGGAATACATACCTATAAAAAAGACACATGAGGTCAAGTGGTCGCGCAATTTACCATGACTTGATATATATATATATATATATATATATCGCAGTATCGATGTGACCGCTGCCTGGAAGAAACTGCGTTTCATTTTATCGGTTAGGTCTGATTTCCATATAATCGATAGCCTATTGATAGCTGTCCATGCTTTCGTTAACCTCGTTTCGATGTCCTTTTCGGTTGATTCGACGTTGCTTCCTAGGTAAGTGAATTTATGGCTGCACTACATGGACGCTAACAAAACGGCTGGAGAAGAAGCTAGACGACAATTACACAAGAATGCTACGTGCAATCTTGAACAAGTCCTAGCGGCAACACCCCACAAGACACCAACTGTACGGCCACCTGCCCCCTATCACGAAAACTATTCAAGTTAGACGAACCAGACATGCAGGACACTGCTGGAGAAGCAGGGACGAACTCATAAGTGATGTACTCTTATGGACCCCCACACATGGCCGTGCAAAAGCAGGACGACCAGCACGAACATACATTCAGCAGCTATGTGAGGATACGGGATGTTGTCCTGAAGACCTACCTAAGGCGATGAACGATAGGGAGGAGTGGCGAGAGAGGGTCAATGATATCCGTGCTACCAGCGCGACATGATGATGATGATGATATATATATATATATAGCTCAACCAATCACCTCTTACATTTTCTAAATTTATATCTTCACTTGGATGGAAACAAGAAAAGTATTTAAAAATTTGTAAGACTTTCCAAATACGTAAAATTTGTATATATAGGGAGCAAAACAATTTTCCAAATGTTCACGCACACACAACTTGCTTTCATTGTTCCCCCCTCCCTCTCTCTCTCTCTCTCTCTCTACTTTGTACCTCAGTTCCTTCGTTCGTACCTTCTTTCCTACTGTGTCTTTCTTCCGCTCTCTGTCCTTTGTTATTTCTTTCTTCCTTTCCAATTGTTTTTCTTCCCCTCTCTGAACTTTCGTTGATCTCAACTTTCTTTCGGACTACTTTTCTTTCTTTCTCTATCTCTGTCTGTCTGTCTGTCTGTCTCTCTCTCTCTCTTTGTCCTTCGTTCATTCCTTCTTTCTTTGTTGCTTTTTTTCTACCTATCTTTCGTTGGTTCCTTCTTTCTTTCCGAATGTCTACTTTCCTTTCAATGTCCTTTATCAATTCCTTCTTTCTTTGCTTTTTTTTCTTCTACTCTATTTTCGTTGATACCTTCTTTTTTCGGAATGTCTTCCTTTCTCTGTCTGTCCTTTGTTCATTCCTTCTTTCTTTGTTTTTTATTTCTTCCTGTCTATCTTCGTTGGTTCCTTCTTTCTTTCGGACCTTTCTTCCGCTTTCTGCTCTTTGTTAACTACTTTCTGTTTTTTTTTCTTCTTCATCTTTGTTCTTCTTTGGTTCCATCTATCTTTCGGACTGTCTTTCTTCCTCTCTCTATCATTTGTTCATTCCTTCTTTCTTTGTTTTTTTTTTTCTTTTTCTCTATCTTTCGTTGATTCCTTCTTTCTTTCGGACTGTCTTTCTTATTCTCTCTGTTCTTTGTTCACTACTTTCTTTGTTTTTTTTTTCTTCATCTTTGTTCTTTTTTGATTCCTTCTATCTTTCGGACTGACTTTCTTCCTCTATCTGTCGTTTGTTCATTCCTCCTGCCTTGTTTTTTTTCTTCCTCTCTATCTTCCGTTGGTTCTTTCTTTCTTTTGGACTGTCTTTCTTATTCTCTCTATCCTTTGTTCATTCTTCCTTTCTTTTTTTCTCCGTCTTTATCCTCTCTCTCTGTCCTTGGTTCATTCTTTCTTTCCGTCTTAATTTCTATCTCTTTTCTTCGTTCATTTCTCCTTTATTTATTTTTTCTTCCTTTGTCTCTTTCGTTGGTTCCCTCTTTTATTCGAACAGTTTTTCTTCCTCTCAGTCCTTTTTTCAATCTTTTCTATTTTTATTTTGTTTTGTTTTTTGTTTTCTTCCTCTCTGTCTTTCGTTGGTTTCTTCTTTGTTTCGCAATGTCTTTCTTCCTTTCTCAGTCTTTTCTTAATTCCATCCTTCTTTGTTTTTTTTCTTTTTCTTCTCTATCTTTTATTGGTCGCCACTTTCTTTCGAACCATTTTCCCCTTTCTCTTCATCTCTATCTTTCGTTACTTCCTTTTTTTTTCTTTTTTTTTTTTTGATGTCTTTCATTCTCTCTCTATCTTTTGTTCATTCTTTCAGTCATTGTTTTTTTTTTCTTCCTCTCTATCTTTCGTTGGTTCCTTCTTTGTTTTTGACTTTCTTACTCTCTCTCTGCCCTTTTTCATTCAATCTTCCTTTGGTTTTTTTCTTCCTCTCTAACTTTAGTTGGTTCCTTCTTTTTGGCGGAATGTCTTTCTTTCTTTCTTTCTTTCTTTCTTTCTTTCTTTCTTTCTTTCTTTCTTTCTTTCTTTCTTTCTTTGTCCTTTGTTAATTCCTTCTTTCACTGTTTTTTCTTCTTCCTCTCTATATTTTGTTGGTTCCTTCTTTCTTGCGGACTGTGTTTCTTCCTCACTCTCTCTGTTGTTCATTCCTACTTTGTTTTTTTATCTTCCACCCTATCTTTCGTTGGTTCCTTCTTTCTTACGGACTGTATTTCTTTCTCTGTCATTTGTTAATTTCTTCTTTCTTTTTTTCTTCCTCTCTATCTTTCGTTGGTTCCCTTTTTCCTTCCGACTGTCTTCCTTTCTCTCTGTGTCCTTTATTTATTCCTTCTTCTTTTGTTTTTTTCTTCCTCTCTATCTTTATACGGTTACCTCTTTCTTTCGAAGTGTCTTTCTTCTTCTCTCTGTTCTTTGTTCACTCCTTCTTTGTTTTTGTTTTTTTCTTCCTCTCTATTTTTCATTGCTTCGTTTTTTTTGTTTCATCTCTATCATTCGTTGGTTCCTTCTTTTTTTTCGGAGTGTCTTTCTAACTCTCTCTCTCTCTCTCTCTCTCTCTGTCCTTTTATTCATTCTTTTCTATTTTCACTCTTTTCTTTGTTTTTTCTTCTTCCTCTCTATATTTCATTTGTTCCTTTCTTATTCCTCTCTATATTTTATTGGTTCCTTCTTTCTTTTGGACTGTCTTTTTTCCTCTCTCTGCCCTTTGTTCATTCCTTCTTTCATTGTTTTTTTTCCCTCCCTGTCTTTCGTTGGTTCCTTCTTTCTTTTGGACTCTCTTTTTCCGCACTGTCTCCTTTGTGAATTCCTTCTTTCTTTGTTTTTTTCCTCTCTATCTTTCATTGGTTCCTTCTTTCTCTCAGATTGTCTTTCTTCCTCTCTCTGTCCTTTGTTCATCCCTTCTTTTTGTTTTTTCCTCTCTGTCTTTCTTTATTTCGTTCGTTCTTTCTGTCTGTTTTCTTTCCTTTTTTGGAAGGAGATTAGAAAAATTAGTGGTCATCAATGTTCATATAATTACCTTATCTCGCCGTATTCGTGACCCATTTATCCTTTACAATAAATTCATTTGTTCAATTTCTTCCCAGAGCAACATGCACCAAAATGCCACAATCTCACTATGGACTACCCTACTTAAAATCCCCACTGATGATGGACAGTGAATAATATTAATACAATTAAATGATAGGAATGGGGAAAAATAAGACAAAACCCATAAAAGAAACGAAAACTAAATTAAGTTCCTGGGTGGGAGTGTCTTCGTGGCGTAATGGTTAAAGCGCTGGACTGCGAGATTGTAGTAAGCGAGTTCGAACTCCAGTCCGTTCACTTTCGGGTAAATACCCATGGGAAAGGTATGAACCTCCTTATCTTCCCTGGTATGAGTTAAATAGTACAACTACTGTTCTTCAAGGAGGATGGATTTGGCATTAAGTCTATAACCCAAGAAGGTTGATATGCCATTAAACAACAAAACAAACAAATTCACGAGTAGTTTTGATGACCCCATTATCTTTTTTTCTAAGGAAGACCGCCGAATGTTTTCTAGAAGGAAGTGGGTTCTAAATTTTTGAAATAGAATTAAAATGGAATTAGAAGGATTGGTAGGAATAGATTAATTGATGTATTGCTGATTTCCAACCATGATTAAAAAAAAGATGAAGAACTTCGAAATCAAAGTGGGTGAGAATCCTTGAGGGGACCTAACGAAAAAATGTCTGGAATCGGACACAATTATTTTATTAACTAAAATAAAGGAAGACATCTTTTTACTCGCTCGGGATGCGATTCAGGAGTAGGACCCGGACCGTGTGTGTCGTGAGTAGATGGAGAGAAAGGTTCACCATGTATCTACCTTTTGCTGTATTGAGATTCAGCCTTTTCTTATATCTGATCTTCACCCAGAGCTAATGCTTGAAGAATCCAACCAAATCGTAATGAGAAAAAGACTAATCATCATACAATTCCTTCATCCGAATCGTCCAAAACCACATTCTAAACACGGCTAGGCTTGCTTGAAACACTATTTGTTTCACACTTCTCCACGGAGAAGCAACATCGTCAATGACAAGCGTTGCGTCAAACTGAACGGACTGTTTGGGATTGTTGTGGGCCTCATTGAAGTAGTCCCAAAAAACGAGGGAACCTTAAAAAGAAAACAAGCTCAACCGTCTCCTCCAAACCACTGCCACAGCGGTGCAGTCAGGCATGTCTGCTATGGCTGCTTTGAAGGCCACGTCAGCAAGGGGTAACGTGTTCCGGGCAAATTACCAGGTGGGTGAAAGAGAACTCAGTTAATGAGATAACCGCACCTGGCGCACACCGCCAAGTGATTCCTCCCTCTTTGCCTACGATTGCTCTCTGCATTTGGGTAGGACCTCAACTTAGCGGAGGCGTCCCTAACCTTTGACACCAACGTTAGATTGTCTGCCAAAGTTCGACTCAGAAATACGGAAGTAGATGACTTACCTAGTCTGGCATCCCCAAGCCTCCATTACACGTACGTTGAGCACAGATCTGCCAGCGAACTATCAGTTTTTCCCTTATCTACGAGAGCAAAAACAGGGCTGTTCAAGCGCCAGTAACCGAGCTGCAGGCAAAGAAAGTACAAACAATTGGTAAAAGATCAGAGGAAAAATGTATATTACGCATGTTTTCGTTCTGCCTTTTAAAGACAACTACCTTCGAAAACATGATCCGGCTAGTTTTTCGACTTTTGCTTGAACTTCCGACCATTTTCCCTCAAATTTAATGCCAGGACCGAAACATACCTCGAGGATCTTCATTGGCTCATCCTTTCGGCGAAAGGTGTGCCATTTCTCCAGGTCCCCAACTGAAAATCTTTGGACTTTTCGCAATTTAACTTGGCCACTGAAATCTGTTCGTACCTTGTAAGCACCTGCTGAAACGCGATATCCGAATGACAAGACCCAAATGCGGTAATGTCATCAACGCATGCGAAAACCCTTGTTAGCGAGTGGCCACGGAACCGGAAACCTAAACCTTTTGGGTTGATCTCCAAAGAGAGGACATAGAGAAAACCGTTTATTCACGAAGGATCTTGAACGCTTCCCGTTCATCTGTGCCACAGCAATTAATATTGGTACAGAATGTTTATCCATATGTGAAACTCCCGTTCGAATCCAAGAGCCTCCAAAACAGTCGCCAAGAACCGGTGGTCTACCTTATCGAAGGTTTTAGATTGATGTAAATTGATCAGCGCAGCCTTGGTGTCATTTTTATCCCCTTGAGGATCGTACGAACCAAATGGAAATCTTCCCTTTGTAGCGTAGTTCTGATCAGTTCCAATCAAATATGACGAATCACAAACGATTTGCCAGAACCTGCACCATAATCTTTAACCCAGTGATTAGCAAAGTTATAGACCTAAAATATAATCCCTCCTAAATAAGCCAACCATCTTTCCTTAGAAATGTAATAAATCCTATGGTAATTTGTCCAGGGATGGCTCCCCGAGCAAACCAGTGGTATAAACATATGCGATATTCTAATATACTTTGTACGGCAGACCATCTAGTCCTGGTGACTTGTTGAGGCCGACCTACTTCAACGCATCACAGACTTCATACTCTGTCATTCCCCTTTCACTGCTAGCCGCTTCAGTCGCCTGGAAGCAAGGGAAGTATATTAAGTAGCTACCACAAGGTTCGGTAATCTGGTGAAGTGATCCAGAAAATACACTCGAAAATGCACGAATCTTCTGAGTTGATCAAAGGTTGTGCCTGCTCGGGGAATTGACACACCTTATGTAACAGTTGTTATTCTTCCTTATGTACATACGCGTCGAGATTCACAACATAGTTAGATATTCTGTTTTACCTAGGCCTAATTACGTGTCTCTGATAGCGCTCGTTAGTCTCATGCTCCAGGTTCTGTCTTGTTAGTTCGGCCAATAGGGAAGGAATCCCCCCATCTACTGCCTGGGTCAATTTATCTTGTAAAGACTTTACTCAGTTCACCCAATCTAGAGCGAGTCATTGGCCATTTTTGACGGCGAAGTCTCTTATCGATACCCCACTACATATTCCCAGTAACTGCTCCCACTAACGTCCTCTGGATTCACTTTTCCAACCCGTCCGGGAAGTCCCCTATTTTCAGTATAGAAGTATTGAACTTCCAGTGCTTATCCAAGTCTATTACCTAAGCGCCAACTGACCATCACTAATTTATGGTCTCCTATTTTTAATCAGTGAAACGTTGCACAAGATACGAAATATACGTCAACTCTTCTAATTAACACTCTATCCAGAAAGGATCTCTCTGGGCTAGAGGGTGAACTGCGAGCCCACGTTCATATCTCCTCCTCGGATGATCCCGATGAAATCAGCCATAAAATCGATCAGAGTGTATTCACATTCTGCAAAACCACTGGTGCCCTGCTCAACCCTGTCTATCTTGAGATAAAGAATTGCATTCCAATCTCATTATAATTATCCGCTTCAGGCTCGTGAAATATAGCCCTCACCACCGGAAAAAAAGGAATGTCTCTCATTAGTGCAGTTTGGTACATAAACTGCAACCACCCAGAACTTGGAACTTTTCATGACAACATCAGCAACAATCAGTTCGCCTGCTGCACCTGCAAAAACATCAACCTCCGCTTCCAGGCTGCGTCCACTTAGCACCTGCTAAGATGATCACCAAATGCTGAAAAAATGACATCAATCTCTATGCAGCATCTGCCCTTCCTTCTCGCAAATAAAGTGAGTCTCCCGCACCACAACAACATCCAAATTGAAGTTTCTGGATTAACTCCGCACATGAGCCACAAGGCCTTTGTACACAACTTTATGTTGTAGAAAAGAGATGACATCCCACTCTATAGAATGGAGTATTCTTTTTGAAAATAAGCATTGACGGTGTTGGCAGAGCAGCCCGTTTTCCTAGCGAGACTAGCCAGCAATATACATCTGTTAACACACCCTTGCACGTCTTGGAAAATAAACCCTTTATTTTGTAAGTAACGATTCGATTAATTATTCCCATAACCCAACCCAATAACATTACAATACTTTAACATTGGCTAGATTACGAGACTTAAAATCCTACCTTTACTTAGTATCGACCACGGTCCTGAAATCTTACAGGAGAAGACTGCCGACGTTGTGCCCTAGGCTACTATTGTCGAGTTTACCCGTAATTTGACGGATTCTGGAGACCCCGCCGATATCCATAGGGTAAACCAATTCAAGGGCTACGTAGAATGACAGATAAATATAAATGGTGACCCTCTGCGCTCAATGTTGTTGCATTTTATGACTGATACTCCCTCTCCGCCAACTTAACACTTGGTACGGCCCACTCTATTATTCTCCATACCTTTGTGTCCCGGCTTACCGCCGATTGGATAAAAGTGGTAACCATGGGGGGCATCTTTGAATTCTTTCAGTATCTCCACCCACTTGTTATTTACAAATAAAAATTTAGATAGAAGTTTAAGCGACCTCCTCTGTCAATGTGACTATTCTTTACCCATCTACAAAGACATGAATGTGTCTGATTTTTCCGTAAATGATAATCTCCTGGAAGGAGTTTTTTTTTTTTTTTAGTCTATCTCTCGCCATCTTTCTTCCTGTAGAGTAAGAACGCGGGTTTGTTTTGATGGTGGTAGTAATGGGTTTTGGAGAAGGGGCAATTGTATGTTGGATCAGGGATTAAATAAGGGATTTTCTGGATTGGGTTATTGATTTTTTGTGGTGTCTGGAATACATTCTGTACAATGTTTTTGTAAGGGACTCTGATGTATCTGCTCCCTGTTTTATTTAATTTTTAATTGTTTTATTTTTAATTTTTAAGGCCTTTTTTAATCACTCGCTATATGTTTTATTCTTCTCGAATTTTGGTTTTTGAAGATGCCTTATTAGCTGTTGTTATTGTTGTTGATGTTCTTGCTCTTGCCGGATTTTGGCAAAAAAAGTCAGAATTGGCTCAGTGGGTTGTAGATATCTCTCTTCTTTATCACCCCTTTCAGTCACGGCATCCACTACTGGTTTTGATATGGGGGTTACTTTAGCTGCGGGGATTGAAGATGTTGGTTTTGGTGTCGTTGTTGTAGTCTTAATGGAGCCCTTTCGGAGTAGACCCTCGTTTGCAGTGAGGCTGCCTTCCTTCAACCACAACCAACTGTTGAAGGTTTCTTAAATTCTAAAATATCTTGGATTGCAACAAACTCTTCTTTCTTTAGACACTTAATAATGGAGTTGTCATGCGTATAAGGTGGTGTAATGGTTAGCAAGCTAGACTAGCAAACCTTCACAAGTGAGTTCGAGTCTCAATGGGTGCCCCATTCATACGGCCTTGTGCCACATCTAAGCAAAAAGCTTAGTAAATTACAATAATAGAGTAGTCTCTCATTTGTACATTAAATTTTCCACGAGATAGTTCACTGCTTCAGCGTCCCCATAGGAGCTAAATATTCAGATGATAAGTCTATAGGAATATTGCAAGTCAATGGGAATCATATCTATCGGATAAGTCTATAGGACATTGAAAACCACAATCTTTGTCCCTTTTAATCGCTGATACTGCAGTTGTAGTCTTAAGTTCCATTTGGACAGCCTCTGGGCATCTTCAGGAGTAGGGAGCAGGATGTCTCATGTGTCGAAACTTCTCCGACATAAATGTCAGTATAGTACTCTCCGTGGAGAGGCTTCTCCACAGTTTCTCTTATCAGACTGATCATCGTAGGCTCCTCGGGACAGTTTCAAGAACTGATTTAGGAATGTTTTCTTTCAACATTATCTTTAAACCTAGAGAGATAGGCCTGTCGGTGCTCTTCCGGTGTTAGCTACTTCGTGAGCGACTTCCGATTCGGTTGTCCTACTTCCTCTACTGCACAGCAGGGATCGGTAAGATATCCCTCATTTCAGGTTTGGATCTATCAGAGACAACCAGAACTGTACAACCATTTTGTTCCAGTTTTTGAGACCGGGTTCTTTGCAGCTACTTCTACCATCGAACGGCCACTTTCCTCTGCGCTTGTAGCCCTGGTGTTTGTGGGTACAGCTGTGGTTGTTTTCGGGCTACATATCATCGTGATTGTTTTTTAGTAGGATTCTGTAATGGTCACCTTATGACTGGGTGCCGCTCCGGTTTCCGTAGTCCCCAAGTGGTCGGATAATTTATTTTCACTCTCCCGACTAGCTGCCGGGAACATCAGCTTTGGATCACCAGAAGGCTTCTTTCCCAGTCTAGCCAGAGTGAAAATAAATTATCCGACCACTTGGAGACTACGGAAACCGTAGCAGCACTGCTAGGCTCCCTCATCAATCACTAATCTCTCCTTTTCTTCTTCAGTCATGTGGTTAGGTGCCACTTGAGACGCCTGATGACAGATCAGGACGCTCCTCTACCTGCCAGAACCCTGGCCAATCATCTGTCCTCTACAAAGTTCAAGCCCGAAAAAATACTCAAAAGAGGGGAAAACACCCAAAAGAAATGTGTTACTAAAATGTAACCCAAGTGAGGACATAAGAAAAAAATTACTTGCCCAAAAGGAGAATCAAAGAATAACAATTGCCCAAAAGGAGACTCAAAGGATAACAGTTGCCCAAAGGGACTCAAAGAATAGCAGTTGCCCAAGAAGAGACTCAAATGATAACAGTTGCCCAAAAGGAGACTCAAAGGATAACAGTTGCCCAAGAGGAGACTCAAAGGATAATAGTTGCCCAAAGAATAACAATAGTCCAAAAAGAGGCAAAGAACAGAAGAGGATACCAAACACCGTTCATAAAATGGTCGAACGTCTTGGTTAAAAAAGATATGTAACCAACTTCTCACCAAAGTATGACACAAAGTCGTTTCAAAGTAGAGAGCCACACACAAATGGATATTCGTGCGCGGCTGATCCCCCAAAATGCTTGAAACCATTGTTATTCTCCTATTGGAGTCCCTCAGATGCCGAGCAATAAACTTAACCCAACATATATAGCCTGTGGGAAGGCAATTTGAGACCAGCCGATCATCAGCCACTCACATGCTCGGCTAGGAGCCAGACACATAGGTAAAGGTTAGTCAAAGAATGATAATTTACGAAGCTGTTTGCTTCGATGTGGCACAAGGCCGAATGAATGGGGCACCAAATGAGACGGTTAGTCAAAGAATGATTCCTACAGAATCCTTTACTTACTTATATCGCCACTTTGTTTTCTATCCATTCATTATAACTATGGGTAAGGCGGGTTGCACCCGTTATAACTACGGATAAAGCTGGTTGCATACATTATAAATATGGGTAAGGCAGGTTGCATCCATTACAATTATGAGTAAGGCAGGCACAATCCATTGCAACTATGGGTAAGGCCGGTAGCATCCATTATAATTAATGATCTTATTCATTTCTGGAAGCATAAAAAGTATCTACCGCCCCCCCTCTCTCTCTTGCTGTTAGCTAGCGCACTTGTGTTTGGGTCTGAGTGTCTGCACTTTGAGCCTTAGCTCTGACTCAGCACTGGAATTCCTTATCTTCTCTTACCTTTTCCTCGGCGGCTTCGGTCTTAACAGCAGGTTACCAGTGGTTAGTTAGGGACACTTACTGACGTGGAAGTCCTCATGCAGCACAGCAATTCCCACACACAGTTATTCTCAAGTTTGCAGCTTTTTCACAGTTAGAGCTCCATCCTACAGTATAAACACTCAACCCAGGGACCCCATAGGTACATTTCTAACTGCAATAGATGCAGCGAAAGGACCCATCAAGCGCTTTTATCCCATAACCGTCTTCCTCCTCTTCTCACGTAAGAACGTGCTACGTCGTTATCCAAAACACCAGTGCAGTATATCGACCTCTTCTTGCGATTATATCTTGTCAGTAGTTTTATTGGAAGCAATTGAAAAAAGACATCGCATGTCCGGGAAACTACAGCAGCTAAAAGAAAGCCACCGCCCAGTGCAACTACATCCCGGTGGCGCTAAGCATGTAACCAGTGCTACGAGCCAACGCTCAACTGTCCTACTACATTAACATGAAGCAAATAAACCAAAGTTTTGAGGGCCAAACTTCTCTTCCTATTATTGCATAACTTCCAAACTTACCATTCTCATCAAACATGCTATCTTAGAGAATGTGCATTCATTCGACGAGCAAAATTTTAAACTGAAGACAGAATCCTTGGCCGAACAGATTTTCCAACTGGACAAATTACTTTTTCCACAGATATCAGGAATACACATTTTCCTTATTTATGCTATTCGTCGTTCATTTCTTTACCCTTTATCACCCTCCCACGTTTCCTTTCTCTCTGCGTTGTCAAACACGTAATACAACATCATATATATATAAAGTTAAATGTTCTGCCCAAAAGTTTTTGTCTTGTCTTTACTTCGTAGGTGGGAAAGATGGGAAGGAAAGAAAACTTTGAAAATAACCATGATACAATCGGAAATTTGCAGATCTTTATTAGTGAGTTCAATTCTCTCTGGCTGTTCTCTGTCATCCCATCCAGATTTCTTGGAACCGATGTTATGCTCACTAGGTAGTTGTTGTGATGGAGATTGTGTCTTCTGGATCTTTTCAGCAAGGCCTTTCATATAGTGTAGACATACTGTGGTGAGTTTTCAGGTATCATTCTCTGTCATCCCATCCAGATTTCTTGGAGCCAATGTTATGCTCTCTGGGTGGTTGTTGCAATGGAGGTTGTGTCTTAAACTAATCTTTTCTTCTTGATATGCATCAGTATCACTACTAATGGCTTTTGCTTGATGTTGTAGGCAACAGATGATTCCTTTCTTCACATTATATGAATGACGGGAGTTGAAATTGAAGTATTTTCCGGTGAAGGTAGACCACACAGGGTGTCCCATACTTCTATCTATTTGATAAACTAAGCTAAGTTTGGAAAATGACTATGATATAGCCAGGGAGATTGGTGGACCATTCTTCATGATTTCATTTCTCAATGGATGGCCCTTTCTTTCGGCTTTGTTAAGCTTAGTAAATGACAAAATATTAAGCTATTTTTTTTATGTAAAAACCAGTTTTTAAGGTTGAAAAATATTCCTTGTTTGTTTGTTTGTTTTGTTTTTCAATTGCAAAAATGTTTGGGTCCTTTTACTTACAAAATATGTTTTCAGATATTTCAAGGTGAAAGAAAAAAATAGTTGACAAAGTTCAAAGTCTGGTAGCAAATATGTATCTACCCAACCATTCAACATTGAGTAGGATGCGATACAGGTCAGTTTTTAAGAGAATTTTTCATAGGTTTTAATTCAGTGTTTTCCTTCTAGACCAATTACCTTTCCAAAGTTAAAGAGTTCAGCCAGGAGAGATAATACTTGGATTCCTACCTTTCCCAAGGGTCTTCGTCTAGGATTTGAACTCTGGTCACCGTTTCCATTTCCTACAACGATGACCATTACACCATGTGCGCAAATATTAATGAACATTCACTGATATAAAATTAAAGTTGGCGACCCTAGTCGAGGGTGACCCGAAGGCTCCCTTTTCGATAGCTACAACACCGAGGTGTAGAGGAGGGCGCTACTCCTTTGCCTGGATTGCTCCACTATACCCTTGATCCATAACATAATGCTGAGTGTTAAGCAAGGAGGCATCAAGTACCATTTTTTGAGTTTTTGGTATGACTCGACCTGGGATTGAACCCAGGTCTCGTGGGCCATTGGCGAACACTCAACTCATTAGGCCAATGGCCAATAAACATTTTCATGTAGAGTGTATTAAGCAATAAAGAATACACATTCTTAGTACTTAAGCGTTAATAGACTGAAAGAAGAGAATGGTACAATGTTCTTATAAGTTTTATCTCCATAAGAGACAGAGAAGCATTACCTGGATATGGCCACTTTTGGAAGGTGGCAAAAAATAGAATGGTTACCATAGTATAGAGATATCACGGATAAGTAATTGTAGGCAATGTAAATCTTGCTAGTTCTGCTAAAATTCTGATCAACCTGTGTAAAATTTTGTGTTTCTTTTCAATCATTTTTTTCCTAAACTTGTATAAAAATGCCTATTATATAGCCAAATATCAGTTCTTTAGCTGCATAAATTTTAATATCTTATTCTAAATTGAAGGTATCTAAATCTTTTAAATACATTTTGATTTATAAAACACGAATCAGACTAGAAACGCAGCTTATTTTACCTTATTAATGATGTTTAAATGAGACGCTGTTCTTCACCACATTCATTGGGAATAAGAAAACAATATAAAAAGATTTTTAAATGATTAAATGGTATCGTTTTATTAATTTATATGATATTTATTTCCCTGGCGATGATATTCTGAACGAGTTTGTTAGCATTTCACTTTGTGCTAATGCCTTTCGGAAAGGCATGTATCCAGCTATAACTATTTCCTACAGCTATGGCTAAATAGTAGGACAGACTGGTTTATTTAGCTTTGGTAGAGCGCCCGCCTTAGCAGAAGGAAAACTGAATTTGAAATGCTGGTAGAGTAACTTATGGTAGAGTGGTAAAAACAGGTGCTGGAGTCCTAAAAGCAGTTCAGGTGAGTCGCTGTGGCATAGTGAATAACATACCAAACTACGACGTCGTAGTAAGCGAGTTTCTTTATCTTTTCACTTTTTTTTCACTCAGAATGCGACGACCCCTTCCGCTGAACGTAATATGCCATCTTCACGGGCGCACCTGGGGTGCTTGGTATTGAGCGTTTCCTTTGACTCGATTGGTCTCAGGGGCTGAGTTCATTGCTTGGTGCCTGAGGCGCCTCAGTAGGGGAATGCCGGCGATATCAAGCATTCTTTGTGACAGCCGTGCATACATTCTTACATTAAAATGACTTTGTATCAAATCCTACCTGGTGGGAGGTTGGTTCTTTCATTTTCACTCGTTGGTCTGCCAGAATAGTAAAATCCAGTAAATTACATCTTTTTGTTAATTAACACTAGATATGACCTGTCTAGGATTAGGATATCCGTTTGTTTCTTCTTCTTCTTCTTCTTCTTCTTCTTCTTCTTCTTATTATTATTATTATTATTATTATTATTATTATTATGTTTACTCCATCAGTGTTAGATGATGGTTTTGCACTGGAGTTTGAGTGACAGCAAGTCTCCTCAAGTCTCCAGGACTCGTCTCAGGATTCTGGCCGTTCTTAGCAATGCTGTCGTTTGGATAGTCTCTACCCGTCCGCCAACTTCCAAGTCCTCCAGGCCTTTTAATAATCCTTTGGTTATTGTGCCTAACACACCGATCACAGTTGGCACAATCGTCACTTTCATGTTCCACTGCTTTTTCAATTCTCTAGCAAGGTCGAGGTACTTATCCTTCTTTTTCACTTTCCTTCAAATTTATTCTGTGGTCCACCGGGACAGCAAAGTCGACAATTTTGCAGATATTCTTTTTTTTTTTTGTTGTTGTTGATTATTATGAGGTCTGGTCTTCTAGCCGGGATTAGGTGATCCGTTTGTATATTAAAGTCCCATAGGAGTTTATGCGAGTCATTTTCTAGGACAGGTGCTGGGTTGTGCATATACCATTTGTTTGTATGGCCGAATTGAAATTTCCTGCACATTTCCCAGTGGATCACCTTGCCGACCAAGTCGTGTCTCACCTTATTATTATTATTATTATTATTATTATTATTATTATTAAAAACTTATTCTTTTTTTATTTAATTTTACTAATTATTCTTAACTACATTATATTTTTGAAGAAGTTTTTTTTCTTAATTGTGCCAACTTCAAAAGAGTAAAACCTTGGTTGGTGATTGTATGGATGGAGTGAGGTAGTCCCCATGGCATGTGCTGGACTGTGACATCGTAGTAAGCAGTGGGGGAGTCCCTCCGACCTTGTGCCTTATCTACTGGACTGTGACATCGTAGTCAGCAGTGGGGGAGTCCCTCTAGCCTTGTGCCTTATCTACTGGATTGTGACATTGTAACAAGTGATTTCAAACTCCAGCTGCATTATGAAATTCACTTTTGGGTTAATGCCCTTGGGAAAGGTATGAATTCTCTTATCGCCCCCACCACCACCTATGGATTAAATAGTATCAGTGCTGTTCTTCTACAAGAATGGTTTCAGCATTACATAACCTACAAAGGTTAATATGCCATTATACAAAGAAACCAAAATTATAACTACTTAACATATCGATGCAAAATTTAAAAGTGGAGCAGCAACTTTCATCTTTCAAATAAGAAAATTGTTGCTGATATATCCACAGATAATGATGCCACAGAAATATTTATCAATAGGGTCTCATTATTCTCCCAGTGGAGAGACATTAAGAATTAGAAGAGGGTAGTTATTAACATAAGGGTATAATTTGGGAGCAGTATTGGCCTAGTGAGTTGTGTTCGCTAATGGCCCATGAGACTGGGGTTCCATCCCAGGTTGAGTCATATCAAATACTCAAAATATGGTACTTAATTCTGCTTTGCTTAACACTCAGCATTATAAGGTACGTATCAAGGGTAAAGTGGAGCAATCCAGGGAAAGGAGTAGTACCCTTCCCGACACTTCAGTGTAGTAGCTATTGAAAAGGAGCCTTTGGGTTGCCCTCGACTACGTTCACTAACTTTACTTTTAAAAGGTACCCAAGCGTTTTGGAGAGTTAGTCGAATTTCATGGCATATCAACCATTGTAGATTATCTAATGCCAAATCCTCTACATACATAAATAGATATTCGGTAAATGATTTGTAAACACATAATTTATGGATAACATTTTTAAAAGAACCAGAGCTCTCTTGTTTGCACACAGTTAAATGGTTTCAAGTATTGCTATCAAACACAAATGATTCTATCTGATATTGATCATATATTTGCACCCAGTGAAGTGGTTGCAAGTATTGCTATTTAACACTAATAATTCTATTTAATACTATTCATTTAATTGCCCACAGTCAATTGTTCCATGTAATGCTATGTAATACCAATAATTTAATTTTTGTACAGAGTTAAACAGTTTTAAATAGTTTTATTTGCACAGAGTTAAATGATTTGAACTATTGCTATGTAACACTAACAATTCAATTTCTCTTCAGTCATTTGTTTGCACACAGTTTAAATATCAGACTTTTCAATTTGACCAGTATATGGAACTCTAAAAGGTTCTACCACTCCAGGTCAAAGTGGACCTGGAAGTAATGGCAATGAAGGAGTACTCCACATTCCCCAAAGCTTTAGAACAGAAGCCTCACCATCAGATGCAGTTTAATGTCATAACAGGACACTCATTAGAAGGGTTTTACACCTCTGCAGAGGATTCAGTTGATGATCTATCAACAAATAATGATGGTGCAGAAATATTTCTCCATAGAGTCTTATCATTCTCTCTGTGGAGAAACATTAAGAATTAGGAGAGGGTGGTTATTTACATAAGGGTATACTTTAGGAGCAGCTGCAACAGCCCCAGGAAACTTGGCTTAAATGTTTTGGGTGGATATTTGCCACCAAATGGTGGGAAAAATTTTTCTACTAATATTTAATTTATTGCTTTGAAGATTCCCAATCCAACAGTGATTCATTGAGTTCAGAGTTTTCCTTCTCCTGGACTAGTTGCCATACCAAGATTAAAGAGGCCAGTCTGTATTTACCCGACCCCTCCATTATGAGCAGGATATGACACAAGGTCAATTTTTAAGCAGAGTTAAACAGGTTTGAATTGAGAGTTTTTTCTCCCAGGCTGGTTGCCACACCAAGATTAAAGAGCCCAGTCAGAATTTACCAACCCCTTCACATGTGCAGGATGTGACATAGGGTCAATTTTTAAGTGGAACTTAACAGGTTTGAATTTGGAGTTTTCTTTCTCCTAGACTGGTTACCATTGGGAGGTGCCCATGATGTAGTCGTTATCGTCGTAGGAAATGGACACGGCGACACGAGTTCAAATCCTCGACGAGACTGATTGCATTTCACATTGCACTAATACCCTTGGGAAAGGTATGAATCCAATTATTCTCCTTCCAGCTATGGGTAAATAGTAGGGCAGACTGAGTTCTTCAGCCTTGGTTAGGCAACTAGTCTAGGAGAAGGAAAACTCTGAATTCAAACCTGTTAAACTCCGCTTAAAAATTGACCTTGTGTCATATCCTGTCCGAGCGGAGGGGTTGGTAAATAGTACCATAGTAAGAATAAAGAACCCTACTATTATCCTATAACTGAATGAAGGAGTACTTAGATTCATGCCTTTCCCAAAAGTATTAGCATTATGTGAAATGCCAACAGCTTCATCCAGGATTTGAACTTGGATTGCCATCTCCATTATTTAATTACCTACCTTTCATTTAATCACCTACTTTTTATTTAATAGTATACCTACCTTTGTGGATAATTTAATGCCAATGCCATCCTTGTAGAAGAATAGTAGTAGTATATTAACTCATAGCTGGGGAGACAAGGAGGTTCATACCTTTCCCAAGGGTATTATTCTGAAAAGGAACATGATAATGCGACTGGGGTTCAGATTTGCCAACTAGAATGTTAAATGGGAAATTAGAAAACTCAAAATCAAAAAAAGAAAAGACTAAGATTAGATCAATATTGAAGTTTGTGCTGAGTTTGACGAGCACATCATGCAATGGGTACTCCCTCTAGTGAGAGTTTTGTTCATCATAGTTGAAAGACTTGGAACAGTTATGAAAAGCCTTGCAAAGAAATTAAAAGAACTAGAAATTTAATCAAGAATAAAGACTATCCTAATGATAGAATTTAACTAGAATAATGAGGAGAGCGCTAGAGTATTGAATATAAACCTTGATCCCTTTATAGTTTTTTTGTTAACACTATTTATAGTGCTTCAACTAATAGTACCGGCTCATTGGCGTGTTCGGCAATGGCCCGGTAGACCGGGGTTCAATCCCAGGTCAATTCATACTAAAAGCTCAAAAATGGTACTTGATGCTACCTTGCTTAATACTCAGCATTATAACGTACGTATCAAGGGTAAAGTGGAGAAATCCAGGGAAAGGAGTAGCGCCCTACCCTACACTTCAGTGTAGTAGCTATTGAAAAGGGAACCTTCGAGTCACCCTCGACTACGGTCGCCAACTTTACTTTTTTTTACTAGTTGAGGGCAACCCGATGACTCCCTTTTCAATAGCTACAACACCGTGGTGTAGGGAAAGGCGCTACTCCATTCCCTGGATTGCTTCATTTTCCCCTTGATCCTTACCTTATTATGCTGAGTCTTAAGCAAGGCGGCATCAAGTACCATTTTTTTAGAGTTTGGTATGACTCGACCTGGGATTGAACCCCGGCCTCCTGAACCATTGATGAACACTCTACTCATTAGACCATATATATATATATATATATTGCAAAAAAAAATTGGTCTACTCAAAATCATAGGCCCACGCCAACTGGCTCACCTGACCCACCTTTGCTGTGGCCAGGAAAGACATCCTAAAAACAACACTATAACAATCTGCTAGAGTACTGAGGAGGTTCCGGATGCATTTTGGTGACTGGCTGTCCCTTGATCGCCGCTGAAGGCCGCCAGCCGCTGCTAGTCTGAAAATTCAAGTACAACAATAATAACATCTATTTACTACCGGAATAATAATAATAATAATAATAATAATAATAATAATAATAATAATAATAGGGTGAAAAACTCTCAAAGAAGTAAAATAATAATAATAATACCTTGCAAGAGGATTGGAAAAAAACTATGGAACGTGAATGTGACAGTGATATCAATTGTAATTGATGCACTCAGTACAATTACCAAAGGATTGGTACAAAGACTGGATTACTTGTAAACAAGAGGACGAGTGGAGACCATCCAAACTTCAGCATTGTTGAGAACAACCAGAATACTGTGAAAAGTCCTATAGACTTGAGGAGACTTGTCACTCAGACTCCAGTGAGAAACCATCAGCTAACGCTGGTGTGAAAATCTTGCAAGGAATAATAATTGGAACATGAAGGTGACGGTGATACCAACTGTAATTGGCACACTCGGTACAGTCACCAAAGTATTGGCACAGGGACTAGGGGACTTGGAAATAAGAGGACGAGTGGAGACCATCCAAACTTCAGCATTGTTGAGAACAACCAGAATACTGTGAAAAGTCCTATAGACTTGAGGAGACTTGTACTCAGACTCCAGTGAGAAACCATCAGCTAACGCTGGTGTGAAAATCTCGCAAGGAATAATAATTGGAACATGAAAGTGACGGTAATACCAACTGTAATTGACGCACTCAGAACAGTCACCAGAGGATTGGTACACTTGGAGCACTTGGAAATTAGCGGACGAGTGGAGACCATCCAAACTACAGCATTGTTGAGATCAACCAGAATATTGAGACGTGTCCCGGAGACTTGAGGAGACTTGCTGTCACTCAAACTCCAGTGGAAAACTGTCTGCTAACGCTGGTGTAAAAAACTCGGAAAAAAAGTAATACCTAGATCTTGCTGGAGAGTGAAAAAAGTAAATAGAATATAAAGGTAAGCTGATACAAAAAATAGTTGGAGCCCTTGGAATAATCCCGAAGAGAGTGAAAAAAGAAAAAAAAAAAAAACCCAAAAAGACATGGAGATTGTGAAAGGACTGAAACTGTTTAGCCCACAGAACTGTTGAGATTGGTTAAAATACCAAGAACAATCCGGGAGAACGAAGGAAAATTGCTGTTGTTCAAACTCCAGAGAAACCCACCAGCTGATACTGGTTTGAAAACTCTCAAAAAGTATAATAATAATAATACAGTAAGGACCGTAAAAATATTATTGGTAGTTAGTGTTGTCTAGTAAGCTTCGTAATAATTCGTTGGTTGCTTTAGTAGCAGTCTGTTTGATAGGCTACTTTTCGTTGTACATTCCTCTACTAACTTAACGAACATTCATGACGGCCCACAATATGGCAGATATCTCCTCCTGTCGAAAATCAAGAGAACTGAACTATTTCCTTGCTTTTAAACCTCCCTCCTTAAATATCTCGCCTTTATGAGAAAAAGACTCTCTCGTAAGGTTAAATACACTTAATTCATTCCTCTCTACATTTGTTCATTCACCCGCACTGTAGTTACGTATATTATTATTATTATTATTATTATTATTTACTCATTAGAATTTTTCACATTAGTTTTAGCTGATGGTCTTTCACTGAAGTTTGAGTGACAGTAAGTCGCCTCAAGTCTCCAGGACTCTTCTCAGTATTCTGGTCGTTCTCAATAATGCTGTAGTTTGGATGGTCTCCACTCGACTTCCAACTTCCAAGTCCTCCAGTCCCTTTAATAGTCCTTTAGTTACTGTTCCAAACGCACCAGTCACAATTGGTATAATCATCACCATCATGTTCGGTAGTTTTTTTCAATTCTCTAGCAAGGTCTAAGTACTTATCCTTCTTTTCACATTCTTTCAGTTTTATTCCGGGGTCAGCCAGGACAGCAAAGTCCATAATTTTGCAAATTCTTTTTTTTTTTTTTTTTTTTTTTTTTTTTTGTTGATTATTATAAGGTCTGGTCTTCTGGCCGTGATTAGGTGACCGATATGGTCAAATTTCAATTTCTTACACATCTCCTAGTGGATCACCTTGCCCACCCATTTGTGCTTAGTCTTATACTCCTTCTGTGCTAATTAGCTGCATTCGCTTATTATGTGATTGGCGGTTTCGTCTCGATCACCACATAACCTACATTTGTTATTTTGTTTTTATTATTATTATTATATACTCCTCTAGAGTTTTTCACATCAGTGTTAGATGATGGTTTTTCACTGGAGTTTGAGTGACAGCAAGTCTCCTCATGTCTCCAGAACTCGTCTCATGATTCTGGCCGTCCTCAGCAATGCTGTCGTTTGGATAGTCTCTACCCGACCACCAACTTCCAAGTCCTCCCGGCCCTTTAATAATCCTTTAGTTATTGTGCCTAACGCACCAATCACAATTGGCCCAATCGTTACTTTCATGTTCCACAGTTTTTTTTTAATTCTCTAGCAAGGTCGAGGTACTTATCCTTCTTTTCACTTTCCTTCAGATTTATTCTGTAGTCCGCCGGAACAGCAAAGTCAACAATTTTGCAGATTCTCTTTCTTTTGTTGATTATTGTGAGGTCTGGTATTTTATTATTATTATTATTATTATTATTATTATTATTATTATTATTATTATTATTATTATTATCTCTCTCTTCCTTTCACACAAGAACCTGCAATAACTCTTTTTTACTTCTTCGTACATTTCTTTTCCTTTATTTATTTATTTATCTATATATTTATTTCACCATAGTATTTTTAAAAAAATCAAATTCCTCTTTTGTTTATTTTAAATTTGAAACTCTAATCTCTTTAAGCATTTTAGCTTTTATTTTTCATCTTTTGTTTTTCAACATAAACGATTCATTTTTTCTTCCTTTCATTATATTCAGATTTATTTTCCCCCTTTATACATTACCCCCATCTTCACTTTCTTTCTTTCTTACTTTCTTTCTTTCTTTCTTTCTTTCCCTCCCTGCAAAATCTCTTCTATCTCTAAAATGATGATGATGATGATTTTTTTTAATTTACTCTTCAATAAAAAATTAAGGGTCTTCATTTTTTTCTTAATCCCCCCCTCTCTCTCTATCTCTCTCTCTCTCTCTCTCTCTCTCTCTCTCTCTCTCTCTCTCTCTCTCTTCCTTTTATCAAACAAAATCGTTGCATCTTTCCGAAATTACTTACACATAATACTAATACTTACTTTACCAACTCTCATTATTGCATAAACGCGTACTCAGAAGGTGGGGGAGGTGCAACGAAGCAACACGTGCGCGCGCTCACACATGACGATACACATCATCCGTACGTAAATAAATAAGTACGTATTTAAGTAATAAATAAATAAATGAATAAATAAATAAATAAATAAATAAAAGAAAGAACGCAATATACGAACTTAACGTTATTTATCGCAAAGTATATGGCGCAGCAGAGTTCTCATTTTAAACAAGTCCAAACTAAAAGCAAGTTAGTACGTACTTCCTAACTTTTCTGTACTTTAACTATAGTTGTAACTCCTTAGCCACAAGAACATTAGAACGCATAGCACACGCAGACACAGACACAGACACACACACACTCACTCTCTCTCTCTCTCTCTCTCTCTCTCTCTCTCTGTCTCTCACACACACACACACACACACACATACTTAAACACACAGGCATACATTCATACATACACAAACCGTAAGTGTGGTAAGTATCATACGCAATACTATCCAACCTACAAACTGAAGACACTTACAGCAAACTAACAACGAACTAAACCTGAATTTGAATATTTTCCAATCACACACGCACCCACTCACTCACACACACAAACGTACGTGCGTGCGCGCACACACTCATGTATATAGGCATATACACACAACCTATACGCTTTCACTCATGAACGCATTACTCAAGTTAGTGGGCACGTGTACATATGATTTTTTCACATTACACGCAGATGCATACATCTATCCACATACGGCGTATGTCATACGAACAGGTCTATTCAAGACATCCGCTCACATAAGCTCAGATCAGTTACACGCACGTACACACGTAACATACGCGTATGCGCGTGCGCGTGCGCGCTCACGCATACGCGCACACACATTCACATACACACACATTCACATACACACACATTCACATACACGCGCACGCGCGTGCACGCGCAAACAGCATCACGTACATACATATACAGAATATTATTACGCATGTTACTTTTCTTACTCGCTAACACTCAAATACGCGCATATGCTCAAATACACAGGCACATAACATAACAATTAACCCTCACTCATCCCCCTAACACATACGCGTCCTCCCCAATACAGAAAATTAACCCTACCCAACACACAACTCTCGCTAAGTTAGAAAAAAAAAATTTTAATTTTAGATTAAAATTTTTAAAAAAGCGACATGCACACAACCGAATATTATAGTTAATGTTAATGCTGGTATTTGTCATGCGTCCCACTAAGGTCTTTTCTTTAGGTAGATCATTGTGCAGAATCGAAGCACAGACGCGCCGGGCATCTCCAAAATTGTCTCGGGCCTCGTCGGCATTCCCCTAAAGAGCGGCGCCTTAGGCGTCAGGCGATAAACCTAAACCCTCTGAAGAGGGTTAAAGCCCGGGGGGATGGCCCCTTGAGGCTCGTGGATGCCGGTCAAGACCGACTGCCACCGGAGCCAGGACACACCTGACTGGATCCGTGACTCGCCAACACGGCCGACGAAAGTGTGACCTAGTCAAGTAGCATAATGCTGGTATAATTTAAGTTAATGTTGATGCTTGTATAATTTTAACTATTTAAAGTTGTCCGTCAAGGTATACATAAACACATACATTAATGACCAACGTATACTTAGGGGTAAGCCAACTAATAATACACACACGCATACACAAATACATTGACATGCGAGAGTATATGCAAATACACCCCCACATACAGTTATAACTATGCTTGTAGATATACATATCACACGTCCTATGATATGCAACCGTGTACTATAAGAATGGATAAGTATGTGCTGTGTACACAACGATGCATTTGTTTTTGCTTTTTTAATCTCGTGCTTTTTTTTTTTTTTTTTGCTTTTTTCTTTTTTGTTGCTTTTTGCCTCTTTTTCTTTCTTTTCTTTTCATTGCTTTTTGCTACTTTCTTTCTTTTCCTTTCTTTCTTTTATTTTTGTTGCTTTTTGCCTCTTTCTTTCTTTCTTTCTTTCTTTTATTTTTGTTGCTTTTTGCCTCTTTCTTTCTTTCTTTCTTTCTTTTATTTTTGTTGCTTTTTGCCTCTTTCTTTCTTTCTTTTATTTTGTTGCTTTTTGCCTCTTTCTTTCTTTCTTTCTTTCTTTCTTGTTGATTTTTGCCTCTTTCTTTCTTTTTTTCTTTTATTTTTTTTGCTTTTTGCCTCTTTCTTTCTTTCTTTCTTTCTTTCTTTCTTTCTTTTTGCCTCTTTCTTTCTTTCTTTTATTTTCATTGCTTTTTGCCTCTTTCTTTCTTTCTTTTATTTTTGTTGCTTTTTGCCTCTTTCTTTCTTTTTCTGTTTTCTGTTATTTGCTTTTTTTTATTCTTTTGACTATTTTGCTTTTTCTCTTTTTTTTTTTTTGCTCTCTTTTCTTTTTCTTTTTTTCTGCTTTTTCCCCCTTTTTCAATATAAAAGTCTCAACTAATCACAAACACATGGACAAATATATATAAATTTTTAGGTACAGTCACTCATATTTTTACACACATCAACTCAGGATGTATCTTGAAACTGAGAATGATGCAAACGTAACCAAGTTGCAAATTTCGCTAGTATAGCGAAATAGATTCTCACAAAGTGCCCTTCCGTTTCAGCTTTGAACCAACCTAAAGCAAATTTAGATATCAAGCTTCGGTTGGTTAGTAGTATAGGCTAGCAGATCATTTCTAGTGAGTTAGATTCTCTCCGGGTGCCCAAAACATCTGGCCTAGTAATAAGTTTTAAAAACGACAACGAACGAACAGAAAAGAAAATTAAATTACGCTTGTTTCAAACAAATGTTATTTTTCAAATTCGTTTACTTAGAAATTCATTATTATCATACTCCTGTGATAGCTTTTTACTCCGGCGTTAGCTAATGGTCTTCCTAAGAGTTTGATTGGTTATGTTTGGTTTCTTTGTTTAATGGCATATTAACCTTTGTAGGTTATTTAGTGCCAAAGCCATTCTCCTAGAAGAACAGCAGCGGTACTATTTAACCCATAGCTGGGAGGTTAAGGGGGTTCATACCATTCCCAAGGGTATTTGCGCGAAAGTGAACATAATAGCGCGACTGGAATTCGAACTCGGTTATTACGATTCCGCAGTCCATCGCTTTAACCATTACACCACGAGGACGTCCCCTCCAAGAGTTTGAGTGACAATAAGTCTTCTCAAGTCTCCAGGACACTACTCAGTATTCTAGCCGATCTTAATAATGATGTTGTTCCACTTGTCCTCTTATTTGCAAGTTCTCTAGTCCCTTCACCAAACCTTTAAGCATTGTTCCAAGCACACCAATTACAAGTGGTATAAACGTCACCTTCATGTCCCATATTTGCATTATTATTATCATTGCCCTTGTTATTGTCCAGCTTTACTTTCAGTTTCTTTTAATCCTTTACAGGGTCTTTACCCAAACCGAGAGTGAGGAAAGGTAGTGATTATGTGTATTCTATGTTTTATTTTTGCTTGCTTGTTTGTTTGTTTGTTTTTGCTACCTCTTATTCTTAATCATATTAATAGTTCCTTCCTAAGGAGATTAGCAGTTCCATAAAGATCAATTTTTTGTATTTCATATTAATGTGTTAGTGTGTTTATCTGTCTCTTTCTTGGTCCTACAGTTGCATTGCAAAGAAAGACAACACCGATCTACGAGAATATAATCTGCGTTTGTTTTTTATTACCCAAAATGTACGCACGGGTAGGAGTGAGAGAGGGAGTCGAAGATGACTGAGTTCGCATACACACAGGGGCCGAGGTACAAATTTTCTGGGAACAGCTTCCTCTTCGTTCTCTACTTTCGCATGGCTGGTACTGGGCCACTTCAAGGCATTGAATCATCTTAGTTTCTTCTTGATTTTCAACCCTGGGCAGACTGGCGCAAGGCCAGAAACTAGAGCGACGTGATGTCTTGTAGCGACCTTCCGCGGTTTTCTGGTCTCTGCTAGTTTCTGCTGGTTATATAATATTCCAGACGCCCATGTAAATTCTCGTAGTCACACCTCTAATCGCTGTCTCCACGTTGAACGTGGGCACACCTTCTCCTTGCATGCCACACATGCAATTGACGCGGCACTTCTGGTAGGGAAATACCTGCATTTTATTTACTTTAGGAAACAGGTCTATTTCCTGTTTATTTTTTGTTCCTGCGTGACTTCCATCAAGCATGCCACCCACAAAATTTACACGGCATGTCAAAAGGGGTCTTCAAGTCAATATCCAACAATACCTACGTCTCCCACTATTACTGGCACAGTGGTAGTTTAACGGTACCAAATTTTCTCATTTTCTCTTTCCAAGTCTTTGTAGTTACTTTCTTTATTATATTCTTTGACTAATATGTTATGATTTGTTGGCAGATATCAATTAGAAAGAATGTTTTTCTTTTATAGTCCTTTACCACAATATCTGGTTTATTACTCTTTATTTTTCTATCAGTTTGGATAGCAAAGTCCAAGAGAATAGTAACTTCTTTTACTTCTATTTCCTGTTTATTTTTTGGTCCTGTACGACTTCCATCTAGCATGCCACCCACACAATTTACACGGCATGTCAAAAGGGGTCTTCAAGTCAATATCCAACAATACCTATGTCTCCCACTATTACTGGCACAGTGGTAGTTTTATGGTACCAAATTTTCTCACTTTCTCTTTCCAAGTCTTTGTAGTTACTTTCTTTATTATATTCTTTGACTAATATGTTATGATCTGTTGGCAGATATCAATTAGAAACAATGTTTTTCTTTTATAGTCCTTTACCACAATATCTGGTTTATTACTCTTTATTTTTCTATCAGTTTGGATAGCAAAGAGAATTATAGCTTCTTTTGCTTCTATAATTGGTTCTGGTTGGTGTTTATACTATTTTTTACAGCCCAATATTCCATAGTATTTACATATTTTCCAATGAATATAATATCCTATTTTATTATGTCTTTCTTTATATTCTATTGGTGTTTTGAGAGGGCAACTGGACACTAAGTGGTCAATTGAGTTAGTTTTTTGTTCACACAATTTACATATTGGGTTTGATGCATTTTTAATGCTTGCCTGATAATTTCTAGTTTGTAGGCTTTGGTACTGTGCTGTTATTATTAATCTCCCTCTCTCTCTCTCTTACCACCTTCATTCCAGCACTTTTCAGCCATCAATTAGTCTTTACTATATATATATATATATATATATATATATATATATATATATATATATATATATATATATATATCTCAGTATTTCTAATTCTTAGTGAATATTGTCCATGTAGGGGTTTTTGTTCCTTAGCATTTTTAATTGATTTAGTTCTTGTGTTTTTGCTTGACTCTATTGTTTTATCATTTGTCTATTTCTTTTGGCATAAAGTTGAGTTGATTAACAAATTTATGACTTTCTTTAATGATTGAATATTTTTCTTTTGCTACTTTTGTGTGTTTACTAACTGTAACATCCAATCTGTTGTAATGTCTAAGCATTTCTTTAATCCTATTGTAGTGGTTTTATAAGTCAATTCTCTCACTATTTTCTCCCTTGACGTAGATATTTTATATCTGCTCTTGGGTGAGCATTTTGTGGCAGGTTATTAGTTTCCTAACTTTGGTATCCATCTTTTTTTATTAACTTTCTGTTTTTCATATCAAAACTGTAAGTCACTGCTGCTATTGCCAGGGTATTATTTGCTATAACTTTATTTTTTTGCAGTCAATTCTATTCTTAATATGGCTCTTATTCTCCAAGAGAATTCTTTTCTTATTTTTCTATTATTCATAGTATGATACCATTCCCTTCATAGTTCCTAAAATTTTAGAAGTTTTATTGTGTTCTAACTCTGTAACTTCTGGATTTATATTTAGTGATATTTTTTAGACTTTACAAAGGAGCCTTTTTTTAAATGTGATCTCAGCTCATTTTTCCTGACCAAATTGCATCCCTTATATTATCACTATATCCATATTTACCCAACCCCTCCGCTCGGGCAGGATATGACACAAGGTCAATTTTTAAGCGGAGTTTAACAGGTTTGAATTCAGAGTTTTCCTTCTTCTAGACTAGTTGCCTCACCAAGGCTGAAGAACCTAGTTTACCCTACTATTTACCCATAGCTGGAGGGAGAATAATTGGATTCATACCTTTTCCAAGGGTATTAGTGCTATGTGAAATGAAATCAGTATCACTATATCAGAGGTATGAGAGAGATATGAAATTATGAGTTATGCACTAGTGCTAAAAACTCATGGAGAGCATGATGCGTTTTTTTATTTAAGAAAATGTAATTTTCTTTTTATAACAAGGATAAAAGACTTCTTGACTTTGAAATAAATTCAAAAGTCAATGTAAAAGGCCAGTAAGAGACTAGAACTAATTGAACTTTCAAATTGTTAAAACAAAAAGTAAGCAGTCTTAGGTGTTTTTCGGTGCATTGATCTATTCTAAATCATGACATCTTTTGCCCGCCTGTTGGGGTTTAAAGCTCAAATATTTGGATAGATTAATAAGATCTTTCATTTTTGTTTTGGTTCGTTTGAAAAGAGATACTCCTCGACAAGACTTGCTCAGTCGGCTGGGGCTGTAGGAAACACTGACTGCACCTCTGTAGAGGAGTAACACCCCCCCACAACGAGTGTCCTAGATATGACACTAAACAATCTGATGGTAAAGTTTCCAGTGATGATGGAGCTTTGGGAAATGCGGAATATCTCTTCATTGCCATCGCTCCCAGGTTCACTTTGGTCCGGAGTGGTAGCACCTGATAGGGCCCTATCTATGGGCCAAATAGAACTGAACTGCGTACTTCTAATTAACTGAATTACTTGAAATAGAACTGTTTTGATATCGAAACTGCGTACTTAAGCTGAACTGAATTGGTTGAATTAGAACACTTTGATCAAAAGGAATAGCTTGAAATAGAAATGTTTTTGACAATTAAACTGTGAAATCATGCTAAACTGAATTGTTTGAAATAGAACTGATTATTTGTATAAAAGTGGATTTGGCAGTAAGTAACCTACAAAGGTTGATATATCATAAAACCCAACCAACTAGCCAATCCTCGACAAGATATGGGTTGGGACTTTTAATTAAGCAAGCCCCTATATTGGAGTTTGTTTGGATGGCCAATTAAAATCTGATACGTGGTAGGGATACTCTTCCCACAGACATTTGATTGCCAACCAGTCAAAAAAGTAATAGAAGGATATGAAATGATCTGTGATTGATTAGCCAATCAGGAATATTTGTTCTGAAAGGAATCCTGAATAAAAATACATGTTTTAGGATTAGAAGAGAGAAGACAGCTGATGTCGATCTGAAGACAGGAGAATAAGAAAAGAAATATCTCCAAGTACTAAAGCTTCTCCAGCAAAAACCTCACTTTCTGAAAAATTGAGAAACATAGAAAGACTGTACCAACTAAATACCTCATTTGTCTGTCTTTCAAATATAACAAAAGCGACACACACACACACACACACACACACACACACACACACACACACACACACACACATATATACTGAACTACATGACTAAAAAATTCGGCATACATTCGGTCTGATATGCGGAACCACTAGACAGCTGTTTAGACCTTATTAGATCTCATCAGCAGTGTATACCGTGATCTCAACCACTAGAGATCTAAACAACGACCACAGAATGCTGAGCCGAAACTCTAACATTGACCACTGATCCACATCACTCACAAGCGATGCCAACTTAATCAGTCATGGTAAATGCATGACCACTTGACCTGCGAAGACGTAATCCCGGAGGTGACCGGGTCCCCTGTAAAGAGTATGGATGTAGCACATTCAGGTTAACTAGCCACTCGGTTGCTATGACTAATTAATTAGCATCGCTTGTGTGCGATGTAGACCAATGTGCGATGTAGACCAATACTGTGATTTCCACCACTGGAGATCGAACCTATGACCACAGAATGCAAGGCCGAAACTCTACCAATGAAGAGATATTCCGCATTTCCCAACTTGTTCCAACAAAGCACCTCAACCGTAAGAAGTTCCGGATAGACGGTGTTATCCCCTATTTGTTTATCAACTGCCTCTGTGCCCACGTTGTGGGTACAGAGGCAGTTTATAAACCAACTAACCGGAAACACATGTGTTAGTCATAGAACTAAGACTACAATCAAGTATTGTGACTAGCATAGGACTACAGAGTAGACCTTGTAAATTGTCATCATTTTTAGCTTATAACTTTAGATCATCCTTGCCCAGTCAACTGAGACTGTAGAATACACTGACTGCACCTCTGCAGAGGGGTAACCCCCCCTAACTAGTGTCCTGGGTATGACACTAAACAATCTGATGGTGAGGTTCCAGCAATACTGGAGCTTTGGGGAATGCGGAGTACCCCTTCATTGCCATTGCTCCCAGGTCCACTCTGGCCCGGAGTGGTAGCACCTGATAAGGGTCCTATCTATGGGTTAAATAGAATTAACAGCATACTTATGCTAAAATGAATTGTTTGAGTTAAACTGAATAGTTTGAAATAGGAATGACTTTTACAATTAAACCGTACTTACATTTAAACTGCGTGCTTATGCTTAACTGAACTATTTGAAAAAGAACCGTTTTTTTTCGACATTAAAACTGTATTTACATTTAACTGAATTGTTACATATAATTGCTCTTGACCATTAAACTGTGTACTCATGCTAAACTGAATTGTTTTAAATAGAACAGATTTCTTTTCATAAAAATGAATTTGGCGTTAAATAACCTACAAAGGTTGATATGCTATGAAACCCACCAAACCAAACCAAACCTTTAGATCATCCATATAGAATGGGTAGTTTATTTTTTGTAGTAGTTTTAAATCCTTAATCTGTGTTTTAAAGTACTATGGAGAGAGGTATTGGAGCTTTAAAAAGAAGAGGTTAAAGTGAATTTCTTGAGAAGATTCCATTGTTAATCTTCAGAATAATAATTTTCCAAAGGCCTTTTTCATGGATTAATCTGAGTTTTATATGTCACCTTCCCATATTGTATTTTATGATTGTTGTTTTAACTGAGGATATTTTTAGAATGCTTAGAAATTTTAAAAGTTTGTAAGGTACGCATTCGGGGGGTCTGCTATCAAACACTTTTCGTTGTTAATTGAAGCCATATTTGAATTTTTCCGTTTGTGTCAAATTCTCCATGATCATCTTGTTTATGAGGAGTTGATCTTGGCAGGCATATCATTTTTTTGTATCCTTTTTTTCTAAAGGGAAGATGGCTTTACATTCTATTAATTTGACGTGACTCTTCTTTAGAATCAATCTAATCATTTTATATGTTGTGGGAAGGCATCTGTTTGGTTGGTAGTTTTTTTCGTATTTGTTGATTACTTTATTTTTGATAGTAGGTAAGTTTTTTCTTCTGTTCAGGGTCTTTAATGATTTGACGTCGCTTCTTTAGAATGTATCTGATCATTTTATATGTTGTGGGAAGGAATCTGTTTGGTTGGTAGTTTTTTTGTATTTGTTGTATCTTTTATTTTTGGTAGAAGGTAAGTTTTTTCTTCTGTTCAGGGTCTTTAATGATTTGACGTCGCTTCTTTAGAATCAATCTAATCATTTTATATGTTGTGGGAAGGCATCTGTGTGGTTGGTAGTTTTTTTGTATTTGTTGTATCTTTTATTTTTGGTAGTAGGTAAGTTTTTTCTTCTGTTCAGGGTCTTTAATGATTTGATGTCGCTTCTTTAGAATCAGTCTAATCATTTTATATGTTGTGGGAAGGCATCTGTGTGGTTGGTAGTTTTTTTGTATTTGTTATATCTTTTATTTTTAGTAGAAGGTAAGTTTTTTCTTCTGTTCAGGGTCTTCAATGATTTGACGTCGCTTCTTTAGAATCAATCTAATCATTTTATATGTTATGGGAAGGCATCCGATTGGTTGGTAGTTTTTTTTTGTATTTGTTGTATCCTTTATTTTTGATAGTAGGTAAGTTTTTTCTTCTGTTCAGGGTCTTTAATGATTTGACGTCGCTTCTTTAGAATGTATCTGATCATTTTATACGTTGTGGAAGGAATCTGTTTGGTTGGTAGTTTTTTTGAATTTGTTGTATCTTTTATTTTTGGTAGAAGGTAAGTTTTTCTTCTGTTCAGGGTCTTTAATGATTTGACGTCGCTTCTTTAGAATCTATCAGATCATTTTATATGTTGTGGGAAGTCATATGTTTGGTTGGTAGTTTTTTTGTATTTGTTGTATCTTTTATTTTTGGTAGAAAGTAATTTTTTTCTTCTGTTCAGGGTCTTTAATGATTTGACGTCGCTTCTTTTATCTATCTGATCATCTTATATGTTGTGGGAAGGAATCTGTTTGGTTGGTAGTTTTTTTGTATTTGTTGTATCTTTTATTTTTGGTAGAAGGTACTATTTACCAACCCCTCCGCTCGGGCAGGATATGACACAAGGTCAATTTTTAAGCGGAGTTTAACAGGTTTTGAATTCAGAGTTTTCCTTCTCCTAGACTAGTTGCCTCACCAAGGCTGAAGAACCTAGTCCGTCCTACTATTTACCCATAGCTGGAGGGAGAATAAGGGGGTTCATACCTTTCCCAAGGGTATTTGCCCGAAAGTGAACGTAATAGCGCGACTGGAGTACGAACTCGCGTACTACGATTCCGCAGTTCATCGCTTTAACCATTACACCACGAGGACACCCTTTTTGGTAGAAGGTAAGTTTTTTCTTCTGTTCAGGGTCTTTGATGATTTGACGTCGCTTCTTTAGAATCTATCTGATCATTTTATATGTTGTGGGAAGGCATCTGTTTGGTTGGCAGTTTTTTTGTATTTGTGGTATCTTTTATTTTTGGTAGAATGTAAGTTTTTTCTTCTGTTCAGGGTCTTTGATGATTTGACGTCGCTTCTTTAGAATGTATCTGATCATTTTATATGTTGTGGGAAGGAATCTGTTTGGTTGGTAGTTTTTTTGTATTTGTTGTATCTTTTATTTTTGGTAGAAGGTAAGTTTTCTCTTCTGTTCAGGGTCTTTAATGATTTGATGTCGCTTCTTTAGAATCAGTCTAATCATTTTATATGTTTTTTGAAGGCATCCGATTTGTTGGTAGTTTTTTTGTATTTCTTGTATCTTTTATTTTTGTTAGAAGGTAAATTTTTTCTTCTGTTCAGGGTCTTTAATGATTCGACGTCGCTTCTTTAGAATCAATCTGATCATTTTATATGTTTTGGGAAGGCATGTGATTGGTTGGTTGTTTTTTCTATTTGTTGTATCCTTTAATTTTGGTAGAAGGTAAGTTTTTTCATCTGTTCAGGGTCTTTAATGATTTGATGTCGCTTCTTTAGAATCAATCTAATCATTTTATATGTTATGGGAAGGCATCTGGTTGGTAGTTTTTTTTTGTATTTGTTGTATCCTTTATTTTTTTTTTGTAGGTAATTTTTTCTTCTTTTAGCCAATCAGGTATTTTTTCAGGTTTTTCTATGATTTATGAAATAAGTTTTGTCATTAGTTGATGTATGAAGGATAGGTGATAGTGCTTAAAGTTTGTTATTTTATTTATACTTCCATTTATGTGTGCATTTTCATCATCATCATCATCAAGACGTGCCGCCAATACGGATATCCTTGACCATCTCTTGCCACTTTTCCCTATCGTTCATCACCTCCGGCAGGTCTTCTGGGTTACATCCTGTGTCCTCACATAGCTGCTGTATGTAAGTTCGGGCTGGTCGTCCTGCTTTTGCTTGGCCATATGTGGGGGTCCATAGTAGTACGTCACTAACGAGCTCGTCTTTGCTTCTCCAGCAGTGTCCGGCGTGTCTGGCTCGTCTGACCTGTATAGTTTTCGTGATGGGAGGTAGGTGGCCGTACAGTTGGCGTCTCGTGGGGTGTTGTCGCCAGGACTTGTTTAGTATTGCTCTCAACATTCTTGTGTAGTTGCCGTCAAGTTTCTTCTCCAGCCGTTTGGTTAGCGTCCATGTAGTGCATCCATATATCAGTATCGATACAACTGCTGCCTGGAAGAAACTGCGCTTCATTTCATCTGTCAGGTCTGATTTCCATATTATTGAGAGCCTATCTATAGCCGTCCATGCTTTCGTCAGCCGTGTGTCGATGTCGTTTTCTGTTGATGAGACGCTACTTCCTAGGTAGGTGAATTTGTCCACTAGCCTCAGAGAGGCTCCGTCTAGAGGTGTAATTTTGCCCGTTTGGTTGTAACACATATATTCAGTTTTGTGCGCATTGACATGGAGGCCAATGCCTGCTGCAGCTCGTTCCAAGCTATGCAGTAGTGTCTCTGCTTGATTAGGCGTATTCGCCAGTAACGCTAAGTCATCAGCGTAGTCGGCGTCTGTGATTGTTTTTGCGGGGTACCTTTTGCTTCTTTTCTTAGTCAGCTCGAAGCCATTTTCTCTGATTTTGTCGATCGAAGTTCTAAACATGTAGTCTAGACAGATGATAAAGAGGTATGGGGCTAGCGTGTCTCCTTGTAGTACTCCTGCAACAATGTCGAAGTATTCCGTGTCTCCATCTGGTGAACGTACCTTTACTTTTGTGTTTTTGTAGAGGATCATTATTGCTGCTACGGTTTCTTTTGGTAGGCCGAAAATTGTAATATACTTGTACTTTTGTGGTTCATTAATTTTATAATGTGACTCTGGAGCCTGGAGAGGCGTTCATACTAAGTGAAAAGAAGTAGAATTGTACTCTTTAGAAAGTTTTAATTGCTTAAACATTATTTGAACAAAGAAAACATTGGAAATCCAAAAGATAGAATGACTTATGTGACACTAGGGCTTGGAGCAGGCTAATTAATTGAAAGCGAGTGAAAACCGTGTGAAAAGGGATAGGGTCGTACTATCGTGAATATCTGAGGTACTGGATAACGAAAATATTGGAAACCCTAAAGACAGAATGACTTTGACAAATAACCGGTTTCGGGAAAGGTTATCTCTCTGTTTATGAAATTATCACCAAGGAAACAAATTTGTCGTATTAAAAAAATTACCAGGAAGGTCTGATGAGAGAATCTTAATTGTTTAATACTAATTTGGACAAAGAAAATACTTGGAAACAAAGAAAAGGTCTGAATCGTTTATGAAATTTTCAGATAAGACAACATTGCATGCATCATAATGTTTGGGTGGTCAATCTGATTGGAAAATATCGGTTACTGATTATCTATTGCAACTCGTCTTCGCCAACACATTTCGAATATCAGATTCGTCACAAAATACAGTTATACCTGTCCATGGTTGAGTGCTAGGTTAAATATTGAGAGAGTGCGAGGAATAAGGGAGTTCAAAGACTGCTGGTACCAAAGATGGGTGAGAGATACAAATTAAAGAAGGTTGGAGTTGAGAGGGTGGATCAACCCTCTGACCACTAAAAAGAGGTTGGACAAATCACTATATTTGGAAAAGCTGTTTTAAGAAAACTGGAATAATGAGAAACTGATATTAAGGATGAAGAGCTGACTGAACCTCCATGCCCCAGCCAATTTCTACGCTGGTTGAATTCCGAATTCAATATAAGCTGTGAATTGAATTACCATGACCAGAAAATACGGTGAACACCTACGCATGACATACGGAAACACTGGACAACTGTTTCGACCTTATTAGGTCTCATCAACAGTGTACACCGTGATCTCCACCACTGGAGATCGAACCAGTGACCACAGATTGCAGAGCCGAAACTCTACAATTGACCCATGAGTCCATATCGCACACAAGTGACGCCAAATCAACTAGTCATGGTAACATCGAAACAGGTGTCCAATGTTTCCGTATGTCGTGCGTAAGTGTTCGCCGGATTTTCTGGTCATGGTAATTCAATTCACAATATGATTCATCAACTTAAAAAAGAAGAATGTAAATTAGCTGTGAAGTTTGGTATCTCAGCAGTAGAACAACCAATACTTTTGGAATCCACTTGTTTCTGTGTGACTCCTCCACACCGAGACCTTGTGTCAGATTTCGAATACTAAATAACAGACTTATTTCAAGATGCATTCACTTATTATGTGACATACCGTTTCATCTCGAACACCACATAACCTCCATAACCTGGTTTTAAAATGCATTATGGATAAAAAAAAAATTTCGAGTAACCTCATCGAGAAGGAAAGGGATTTTTTTTGTGCGTTATTTAATTTTACCGGAGGTGCCCGTGGTGTAATGGTTATCGTCACAGGAAATGGACACGGCGACTCGAGTTCAAATCCTGGACGAGAATGATTGCATTTCACATAGCACTAATACCCTTGGGAAAGGTATGAATTCAATTATTCTCCCTCCAGCTATGGGTCAATAGTAGGACTAAGTAGGTTCTTTAGCCTTGGTGAGGCAATTAGTCTAGAAGGAAAACTCTGAATTAAAACCTGTAAAACTCCGCTTAAAAACTGACTTTGAGTCATATTCTGCCCGAGCGGAGGGGTTGGGTAAATATGGTTATTTGATTTTACCGATAAAAATGAAATTGGCATTCCTGAGCCATCTTGCGACTGATGTAGAATTGCTTCAATTGAATCTCTAGTGATGTTGGTCGTCAATAAGTTAGCATCATCACTGATGTAGGAGAGTTTAGTAAAATCTGCTAACCCTCTTTTAGCGTCATGAAATGCAGTTAACGTGTCTCCGTTTATGAGTGTTTTTGCATTCTTTTTTTTTTATGTTGTTTGTTTGTTTTTGCAACATGTACGTGAGTGGGGTCAAAAGTCTGGAACAACAGGGAATAAATCTACGGTGGTGGTTTATCAATCCTAGAAATCTCTGAAGTTGTCGCTGTGAAGTCGGTTGCAGGAAGTGTTGTATTGCAACTAATTTCTCTGGAACAGGTGTGATTCCGTGTTAGTTGGTCAAGTGGCCCAAGAATTTCAATTTCATAACAGCAAAATTACATTTGTGTACATTTTACCAGAAATGTGCCAGTCTCTCGAAAATTAGCTGAATATGGTTTTGGTGTTCTTTGCTATCACGACTAGCGATAAAAACGTTATTGATATAGGCAAAAGCAAATCCTTTCAAAACTTCGTCAATAAGTCTCTGAAAAGTTTGGTCGGCGTTACGTAACCCAAATGGCATCCTCATGAACTCATAAAGTCCAAAAGGAGTGATTATTCTAGTTTTCTTAACGTATTTTTCTGCTACTGCACTTTGGTAGTATGCCTTAACCAAATCCAGTTTTGTGAAAACTGTGGTTGCCTGCTAACCTAAATCGTACAAATGTGGGATTGGGAACCTATCTCGAACTGTTTTCGCGTTGAGATTCCCCCAAGGTCGCTATGAGTCTGTATCTAGCTTCGGAACCGTGTGTAGCGGAGAGGAGTATGATCTACTTGAAGGACGTATGATGTCTAATTGTAACACATTTTGAAATTCGTCTTAGGCTATTTTGTATTTCTCTGAACGTAATTTGCGTGGTGATGTATGTGAAGGTAGTCCAGTTGTAGTGATATAGTGTTTAGTATTTTGACGAATTTCGTCTGTATGTTTTCCTCCTGTATTTCATTAGCAATTGGTATTGCTGAACTAATTAATGCTGACGTGTAGAGTTAGGTGATTTCTTTTGCTGTTAGCTTTGTGTTACTGTCAATGAGAGACTGTGTAGCCATATTCACTGATAAGTCAAAACGAGATAAGAAGTCTGTTCCTAGGATTAATGTTTTTACTTGTGCTCGTGTGAAAATCCACGGAAAAGATCATCGTAAACCCAAATTGAGCGTTAGTGATATCTCTCCGTAGGTCTCAATTTGCAATTTATTTGCGGCCTGTAGTGTATATTAGGATAATACATGGCCTTGCTTGAGATCCGGTTCAATAGGACTGATTGGTGTACCGGTGTCAACTAAAAATAAATATCCGGTATTTTTTTCTTGTTCCGGATTTAAAATAGACGACTTCCTTATTCTGTTCCAACAGTTAATTTACTTGCTGCCGGAGTTATCGTTCCTTTGGTGTTGTGTAGAATTGTGGGAGGTCCATGAAGTTGTATGGTTTTGTGTACTTCTTTGTTTCTTTTCCAAATTTATAATGATTCCAAACAGGTATCATATGTTGCTTTCTGAAAAATGAATTAGACCTACTTCGACTTCTGTGTGATGAATGGAATCGATTTTTGAATCCTGGACGAGAACGTTGAAATTTTTGCCTTCGTACCAAACTCTGCATTTTTATGGTGAGGTTGGTTATATCTTGATATATCTGGGACAATTCTTCTCATTCGTCTGATGTTGTTGTATTTGTTGGTGTATGTGATGTGTATACGTTTTTTCATGGTTATTGTCATGCATTTTGTCCGCTATTTCGGATACTCTCCCAAACTCTAAATCATCGAGGGGTGATGCGAGTATCTGTTGTGTATGTTTGTAGTTTGTTCGTCTACAGTTTTTGTTTAACACACTTTCGGACATGGTGTTGTCTTCTAATAATGATCTCATTTTCCTCAAATGCTGTGAAGGTTTCGTGTGTCCCAAGTTCAAAGCATTAGATAGGTCGCGTAAACGTCTAATTATTGCATTTTTCAACGTACCTTAAGGTTTTTAATCCTACATGTAGTCTAAGAGATCAACAACCTCTGTCGCGACATCTGCAGGAAGCTCTTCGACAGCATAGGCATATATCGAGCCTCTAGTGGTGTAATGGTTAGCAAGCTCGACTAGCAAACCTACACGAGTGAGTTCGAGTCTCATTGGGTGCCCCTTTCATATGGCCTTGTGCCACATCTAAGCAAAAAGCTTAGTAAATTTCCATAGGCATATATCGAGCTTTGCAATGGGATTTTCTTTGCTTTGAAAATTGCAATGTGAAAAACCAGCTTTGCATATTAGTTGGATGGTAAATAGCTTGTAGAGAAGAGGAAAATCTCATTTTTGTTTTGGCGCGCTATTTAATTCAACACTGAATTTCACCCAATCAGGATGACTTATCCCATTCAGCCCGGACCTTCATTTCCGGCTAGCAAAACGGGTGAGCGGCCAAACACACTCTCTTCGGCTGGAGGCGGCGACCAGAACGGACGTGTCTCTGGTCGCCCCTGCTTAGCGATGCCTTATAGCTAAACAAGCCACCCGGTGTGGACATATCACCGTGGCTTTAACCCTAGCAGCAGCAACATGGACATTCAACGAGGGAACCTTCTAATTTATGGATTCTTTGCGTCTAATATATTTTAGACCAAGGAATCCCAGTTGAATATGAATTAGATACGTTCAACATGCCTTCCACAAGCACCACAGAAATTTACTATGTCGATTCGAGCGCCACTCCGCTCTCGACAAGTTCCCATTTCACCTCTGGTCCACTGTAATGGAGACAACGCACGCCTCTCCCCGAAACACCAGACACACAAAACTACACTGTGACTTTGAATACTTCCCTCACACGTCCAACGACACGCTGCCATTTCCAGCATCCCGCTAAGTCATTTCGTCTCCAAAACCAACAAGCCTAAATACCACGAGTTTTGCAGCGCCAAGAACAAACCTCCTCAAAGCTGCAAATAAAGAACTTTCGTTATTGTGTGTTATTATAAAGCAAAGTCTTGTAATTCATTTTTGTGCCTTAAAAAATATAGCGTTAAACAATTCTCTTAACCGCTATAAGCTAAATTTAGTTATTGCAGCTTTTATAGTTTCGGTGGTGTTAGTGTCCATTTTCAACGTCTTGGCGTTGTAGTTATGTTTAAAAAAAAGTGTTGATTTGTAAAATCAATTTTTTTAGGAAAAAATGTTCTTGGCTACTACTTTCGGCAGAATTTGTTTTATTTAGATATGAGGCTGAACGTCGGGTTCATTTGATTGAAACCTTGTTCAATCAGATCAGAAAATTTTGAATTCGTCTCACGTCGTTGGGTAACCACTTAGTGGGGTCAAAAGAAAGAAATAATATACGAGTGTCCTGTCCACAAATACAACACAATCTTATAAAAACAACGCGAAGAAATGTGTTTTGTTTTTTATTTATTTATTGTAGACAAGAAAAAAAAGCAGATTGAAATAATTACACATTTATATACACATAAAAATTTGTAATTTTTTGCTTTGTTGTATTGTCCGAAAGTTCGTCAATATGCTTGTTAAGAAGTAATATCAGTCAATATAATGTATGTATGTATGTATGTACGTGCGTGTGAATATGTGTTTGTGTGTGCGTGTGTGTGTGAAATACATGTTAGCGGAGTGTATGTTGGCTGCTGACTGAATGTGTGTGTGTGTGTGTGTGTGTGTGTGTGTGTGTGTGTGTGTGTGTGTGTGTGTGTGTGTGTGTGTGTGCCTGCTATGTTTGGAGATATGTGAAATCTGATTGAGGTGGTTCCAAAAGAAAGTAGATAGACAGAAAGATGGTAAGACTTTCTTTCGCCACGTCTATAAATATTGTTGGGGGAGGGAGAAAATTGCAGTTGATTGGTGTGTTGTCATGGTTACGAGATGGAAATTTGGTCAGGTGTTCGCATGTCCATGTAGCTACCAGTGTGTGTGTCGTGGTTACAAGTGAGGACTTTTGTCGAGTGTTCGCAAGTCCGGTCACTGGCTGTGTGTATTCATTGTCACCGAAAGCGTGAATTAATACGTCTCCTGATCACGTGACCGGCTCCAAACGAATGCTTATTAGGTCTGCACGGGAAATCATCCCAACAGCAGGTTCATTTAGAATTTAACGGCACGGATGTAAGCGAAAGCATAGCACGTGACTATCCTGCCCAACCAGATTCCAGAAACCACTTATTCAATTTTCGATCCTAATTTTTTAATGATCTGTACAAAAGTTTTTGTTTTAATGATTCTGACCCGCTTTATGTGTGGGCGTTTTTTTATTTATTTTTGCTTCATCTATCAGTTGTAAAATATAAGATTCTACATCCTATACCTCCTTGGATATTTCCGCTTTGTGCTATCTTCTTACACCAACCTTTAAAAAACATATGCACTATTTATGCAATATCGATATAAAGATCAAATTCTGTTAAGTAATTCATCGATTATTTCCCTTGAATGCCCTCTTGAATTCTTTTTCTTACCGTTTTTTTTTTCTTTCTTTCTTTTTTCTAACAGTATTACTGCTTTTGATCTGATTAGGCAATTTGGCCAAATTTGACTCAAAAATGGTACTTGATGCCGCCTGTCTGGTAGGAGGAAGTGACAAATTGCGCCGGTATTTGGCCCGAAGGAGGTATCTGTACCTCTTAAACCCTTTGATAGCATTGTATAGCACTGGATCTCTTGGTCGAGTTTAGGCTATAATCAGACATCCGTGCCTGGACTCACGTTTGAGTCCATGTCCAGTGAGCCGATAACTAGCATAGTCCAGCAGGGCTCGAGATTCAGCTCGTATTCAACCTCCCTCTCCCTTAACACACTATAATCCGACCTTCGGGTGATTGACCTTGTGTCAAGTCCTGTTTCGTGGGAGGCAGAGACAAGGATAGTTTCGTGGCCAAATGGCTCTCGGGTTCGGCTGGGCCACCTTCAGGTGGGCGATGACGTCATTGACAAGCATTGTATAGCACTAGACCCTTTGGTTGAATCCATGTCCAGCTAGGCTCATCAGGTTTACATTGCACTAAGTGAGCCGATGACCACCTTTGTCTACCTGAAGGCTCACATTGCACTAAGTGAGCCTATGTCCAGCATAGACCAGCATAAACCAGCCTCGGCTCGTGACCAACCTCGCCTCCCTTAACCCCCATTATAAACCGACCTTCGGGTCAGTGACCTGATTAGTGTGAGGCAGAGACAAATATCAGGTTGGTGGCCGGGCTTAGGAGAGGTAGGATGTTTCCTCTCCCAGCAGCATGGGGTCTGCGTCCTTACCACCAATCAAAGCTGCCGAACGTGGGGTCTGAGTCCTTACCACCAGCCGAAGCAGAAGACGCGGAATCCAACAAATCATTGCCGCGGACCCAGCACAACCAACCAACCAATCACTGTTTCTCTCTCATTCAAACAGCACTTCTCAGAAAGTCTTCCATTCAACAACTCTTCTAAGAGCTAACTTCAGAAAGTCTTCTGGGATCACTTTTGGTCTCCTTTCTAAACCTCCCTGGCAGATACCATTAGACAACGACGCAGCAACCAGCACCAACTGCAGACCAGCACCAACTGCAGACCAGCACCAGCTAAACCCAGCAACCATTCCTGCGTAACCAAGCAACCAGCATCAGCATCACCTAGTCCACGAGCGACCAGACCGCTCGGACTAGCACCAACACTTGAGGCCACATTGACACCCCCACCCCGGTTAACCAAGGATTGAATAAACCAAGACATCAATCATACAGCATCTGGAACCAGCATCTGCAGTAACTAGTCCACGAGCGAATACACTACTCAGACTGGCATCTATACTTTAAGGCCATATCGACACAGACCCGGTTAACTAAGGACTGCATAAACCGGAACATCGATCATCCAGTCTCTGCAACCAATGCGTCCACATCATCGACCGTCTCCAGCAACACCTAAAACCTGACCATACAGCAATACCTAATATCTACACCAAGGACAGAGACCATCCTCACCTTCTAGACACGCTGTCGCCACAAATTGATAAACAGCTGAGTAAGACTTTCTATTACGCATGCTTTCAACCTGTTGCGTTCTGGTTAATGAACGCAGGTAGTAGTAATAAGAAGACAAACCACAAGATACAAGGAAAAAGAGTTATATTTACAGGAACAAGTATTTACAAGAGAGAGGTTGTTAGTAATAAGAAATTAGGATTAGTGGCTAGAATAAGAACATAGTTCAGCAATGGTTATTGGCTTCCGTTATAAGAAGCGGCTATTCACCTTCCAGACTTGACTCTGACGTGCTTAGGCTTAGGCTTACTTCATCAGACTTACTGGTCTTATAAACTACTGCTATATATACAGCAGATGGGACTGGCTCATTATGCCGAAAGGGTAGGTGATACCCCCCCCCTAAAATTGTTCTTCAATATTTTTGACCAGCTTTTTCTTCTTTGTGAATTTTTAGTATTTTTTTTCTTTTTGGGTTAATTATTAATTGTGGAGGGGCTTTCCGCTTTCTTTTCACTTTAGCTTCTTGTTCAGCTTGAGGCATTTGGTGGTCGAAGGTATCATAAAGATCTTGT
The DNA here is from genome assembly GCA_963585895.1 of Sepioteuthis lessoniana. NCBI lineage: Eukaryota > Metazoa > Mollusca > Cephalopoda > Myopsida > Loliginidae > Sepioteuthis > Sepioteuthis lessoniana. Next base: position 178,465 of record CAUZXS010005999.1, read on the forward strand.
AGATCGTCCTCCTCGATTTGTGGGGTTTCTGTTAGTTCATTCGTGATCCGTTTTTGTAGTTGGTTTACATGTCTTCTATGGGTGAACTTCTTCCCTTGTACGGTGTAAATCATATTTCCGATACGCTCCTTAATAATTCCAGGTTCCCGGGTAGTCGTATTATTTTTATAATTTTTGTAAAATACTTTATCATTCTTATTAAATTTCCTTCTAGGAAGAATGAATACACCAACGTGATACAACAACTACAATTCTACACTCATACACCTTTTGTGTACGATTTGCTCAATAAAACCAGAAATTTAAACTTATTCACTTATCCACTTGTCTCTGTCAATTGTCCAGCCCTCTGTCAATCACAACACAACACATAACAGGCTCACGGGATAGGCGCATTTATATCGGTCCCGCAACACCTACACCTTAGTGTAGTAGCTTAGTCGCCAACTTTACTTTTATATGCAAAAAAAAAAAAGAAGAAGAAGAATCAAGACTTAGTAAATGAAATCTTCCTTGACAGTAAATTTCCAGTTCGTGGAAAATATATTGAAAAAAATGTCAGTCATGATTAGAAATTCCATCAATTATCAGTTTAAATCAGATCACTTCCCATTCTTCTTTCTAGTAAAGTAAGTTAAGTAAGTAAAGTTAGCGACCATAGTCGAGGGTGACCCGAAGGCTCCTTTTCCGATAGCTACTACACCAAGATGTAGAGGAGGGCGTTACTGCTTTCCTTTGATTGCCCCACTTTACCCTTGATGCGTACCTTATAATGCTAAGTATTAAGCAAGGAGATATCGAGTACCATTTTTTGAGTCTTTGGTATGACTCGACCTGGGATTGAACGCAGGTCTCCCGGGCCTGTAACTGTAATATTTTACTTTTTTATTTGTTTTGTCACTCTTCTCTGTATGCCCTCAAACCACAGTATTACACTCTAATTTCCATGTCTAGACACAAAAGTCCAGACTTGAGTACTATATTCTATAAGAAGTCTGATTAGGGTTTTATATATTAAAATATTTGCCTTCTTTGATATAAAATGCCTAATCATCCAGACAATCATTCCATTTGCCATTGATACAAGAGACAAAATATGATTATCAGCTTTAAATGTATCATCAAAGCTAACTCCTAGATCACATTCCTCATTTACTTTTTAAATTTCCCTGTTGTTTAATTTATATTCAACTTTTTTGTTTTTGGATTCAATAAGTAGTACTTTACATTTCTCTATATTAAATTTTAATTTTGAAATATTTTCCCAATTTGACAATTTATTTAGATCAATCAGCATTATTTCTTTTGATAATGGTATAACAAGTAGTTCGACATCATCAGCAAATAATTATATTTCTGATTTTACATCATTTGGTGAATTATTTATATGAGTATTAAAAACAACGAAAGTCCCAGGATTGATCCCTTTGTAGAAGAAAGAATTTCAAATTATAATTTAGCGCATTAATTGTATGGACCGTTGTGGTCTCGATCTCATATCTTCGACTAATGAGAATGATTTATCCCATTCTGCTCGGATGACTTTCCCAGGCAATATAAAAGGCGGTGTAAACGCGTGTTCTTTCTCTTCCTCACATATTTTTCGAGCAGGACAGACTGATCCTCTCTTTCTCACTTCAGCAGCAGACCACCATCAACATGAGGAGAGCACATCCAATTTATGGACCGTTGTTTTCAAGGAAATCATTCCTTCATCCTTTGTTCATCCTTCCTAGACCAACTGATCCTCGAAGCTTCAAATTGGATGTTTAATTCCTGCTCTGACGCCAGCAATTCAATTCCTGCTTCTTATATCAGCAACTCTTTTCTTCTATTATTACTCACAGTACAAGGGATTTCGTCTCAAGCTGACATTATTATTATTATTATTATTATTATTATTATTATTATTATTTCCCTCATGAATTTTTTACTGCAGCATCAGCTAGTGGTTTTTCACGGGAGTCTGAGCGACAGCAAGTTTCTTCAGATATCCAGGACTCTTCTAAGTATTCAAGCCAATCTCCACAATGCTATGACTCGTATGGTGTTGATTCTTCCTCTGATTTCCAATTCCACCAATTCCTTTTCTAAGCTCTTGGAGTCATTCTTAGTGCACAAATAATAATTACTGTCACCTTCATGTTCCACAACTTTTTCAGATCTCTGTTAAGATCGAAATATTTGTCTGTTTTTTCACTTTCTTTTATTTTCACTCAGTAACAGCAAAACCCAACCGATAGCAATTTTTTTAAAAATTTTCTCGCTAATTAACACAAGGTTTGGAACTCATTGTCTCTGAGAATTTTTTGCATCTATGGAGTTTCAAGGTAATTTATGTTGTTGTTTGGCATCTGACTCCATTCTGGGTTATTCTATTCTTACCCTACGTTATCTTGCTGGTTTAACTTCTTGGATATGAAAGCTGCTAGGAATTATATGAAAGAAGTCAGGAAGATAAGATAGGGGACCAATATATCCTGTGTATTTTGCCTTTATTTCTGGGTTCAACAACTATTCAGTGGATGAGGAAATTCTTCCTGAATACAAATGAAATAGTTGCGTCTCCCAGTCAAGGTATTAAAATGTATTAGTCCATTATATAGTGTCTTGATTGTGATTCTGACGAGTCCATTATTTGATGTTTTTAGTCGTGGGTCGTTGGTAAAAGAGGCGGCTGCTACTAGTTGAAAGGTTAGCGAACGCGTCGTCTCAAGAATACAACACAGCAGAGTAGTTCTGGAACACCACGTGTTTAAAGTCAAGACAGCACAAATTCACTGTTAAAGGAGAGCTCCAGCACAGCAGCAAAATTCTCAGTGGAATTTACTCCATATTCACTATTTTCCCTTAACTGTTGGGAACAGCAAAGCTTAAAAACCAGCACATCGTTTGAAAATTCACAGGACTACTAAATTCACGTTTTGACCGTCTCGTGGCTTCAGCCGAAAAAGGGTTATTCTCTCAGCAGGCGGTGTTAATTCCAAAAAATCATTTCTTTCCGGCGGTGACAACCATAAAAGTCCCTTCCAAGAAGATTTTCCTATTACAATGAGATAATTCCAACAATCCTTTGGTGACTGTAACAAGAGCACCAATTACAATTGTATAATCGTCACTTTCATGTTTCACAGTTTTTTTCAATTCTTTAGCAAGATTGAGGTACTTATCTCTCTTTTCACATTCTTCAAATTTCACTCTGTGATCCGCCGGGACAGCAAAGTTCACAATTCTGTAAGTTCTCTTTTTCTTTTTTCTTTTTTTTTTTTTTTTTTCGTTGATTATTATAAGATCTGGTTGTCCGGCAAATATTTGGAGATCTGTTTGTATCTCAAAATCCCAGAGGAATTTGTGCATCTCATTCTCTAGAACAGATTCTGGGTTGTGCATATACCATTTGTTCGTATAGTCAAACTTCAGCTTTTTGCTCAATTCCCAGTGGATCACCTTGCCCACCAAGTCAGGCCTAGTTTTATAATCCTTCAGTGCTTATTTGCTGCATTCGCTTATTATGTGATTGGTGGTTTCTTCTCTATCATCACATAACCTACATTTGCTGTTTTGTTGTGTCTTATCAATTCTCGCTTTAATATGGCTAGTTCTTATGGCGTTGTTTAGTGCTGCCATTAGAAGAGATTCAGTTTCTCTCTTAAGGTTTCCTTTTCTTGGCCACGTCCTGGTTTTTTCGTGAGAAATGTCGCTTGTAAGTCGTTTGTAAGTCGCTTAAAACGTCCATAGATTTTTTTTCTTCCCACTTTTGTTTTCTGGTTATTGTCATTCTGCTGATCCTCGTGTCTTTAGTATTGTTTCTGGAGGCTGTAATGAGTCTTCCTCTGTGCTTTTCTATGTAATCTTCGAGTCGTATCGATGTGTCCACGCTGTCTTCAATCCTGGCAAGTCCCCTTCCTCACTCCTTTCTTGACACTTATAGTCTGCCAACATCAAGGATGCAAGGCCTTATGCATGGTCATTAATTTTCTTGTTCTCTGGTCCATTTGTTTAAGTTCTTCTCTGGTCCACTTCAAGAACAGTTCTGAGTATCATACAAGCGGGACAGCCCAGCTATTTATCCCTTTGACAAAGTTCCTGCAATAGAGTTTTGTCTCAAGTAATTTTCTTGTTCTTCTGAGATACTCTTTTTTAATTTTTTCTTTCATTTCCACTTGTTTGATGGTGTTAGCTTCCAATATCCCCAAGTATTTGTAGGTGTTCTTTTCTCTTGATTTGGTAGTTTGACTTTTTCCGTCATGTATAATTTGCCACTTTTCATTACTAGCATGGTACATTTTTCTATGCCAAATTCCATTCCTATATCTTGGCTGTATATTCTCACAGTTTGTATTAGGGTTTCAAATTCTTTTTCGCTTTCGGCAAAAAGTCTGATATTGTCCATGTACATCAAGTAGTTAATCTTTTCTAGTGATTTACTGAGTTTGTATCTGGCTGTGCATTTCCTAAGGATGTGATTGAGTGACATCATGGCTATCACAAATAGCAATGGTGATAGTGCATCTCCCTGGAATATGCCTCTTTGGATCTTTACCTTTTGTAAGCTTTTTCCTCCTGCTATGAATTCCACTCTCCAGGTTTGCAGAGTATTCTCGATAAACTGTACGACTTGGTCGGGTATTTTATATATTTTGAGACAGTGTAGTATCCAGCTTTGGGGACCGTATCGTAAGCTTTTTTGTTGTCGATCCAGGCCATAGCTAGATTTTTCCGTCTCGTTTTACTTTCGTTGAGGATGTGTTGATCTCTATGTAGTAGTTCCTTTCTGCCACTTGTTCTGTTGCGGCATCCTTTCTTTTCGTTGGGGAAGATTTCGTGGCTTATCAATGAGTAGTAGCTAGAGGTGCCCGTGGTGTAGTCGTTATCGTCATAGGAAATGGACACGGCGATCTCGAGTTCAAATCCTGTATGAGACTGATTGCATTTCACATAGCACTAATACCCTTGGGGAAGATATGAATCCAATTATTCTCCCTCCAGCTATGGGTAAATAGTAGGGCAGACTAGGTTCTTCAGCCTTGGTGAGGCAACTAGTCTAGGAGAAGGAAAACTCTGAATTCAAACCTGTTAAACTCTGCTTAAAAAAAAATTGACCTTGAGTCATATCCTACCCGAGCGGAGGGGTTTGGTAAATAGTATCAATGAGTTGTAGATCTTCTCCCTAATTTGTGCCGTTAGTAATTTACGCATCATCGATAGGCACAATATCTAGGGAATCATCTTTTCAATCCAAATATACCTACTTTTACACTTCTCTTGGGCCAGTTAGTTGCATTTGTTGTGGTTGACTTTTTATTCTCTCGATCCACATTGCCTTCACTTGCTATTCTCTTGAATCTTTTCAATTCTAGCTTTTACATAATTAGATCTCATGACGATATTTTATTGGTGGAGAGGGTCCGATAACAGTAGCGATTTTTTCTTTCTTTCTTTTGTTTTCCTCTTCTACGTCATTTCGTGTACTAATAGGTTGTTTTCTGAAGTATACATATATTTGGGTTTTTTTTTTTCCTATTTTTGATTTCTCGATTTAATAATGCCTGTTCTCCAGTTCTTTTAGTTGTTGCTGTAATACATTTTTCTCTGGTAATTCTTGTATATTCTTCGAATACCTGAGTTTCAGCATCTACACAATCTTCAGTGCTGGCAAGTTCTCTTCTTCTAGCTTTTTATTTATTTATTTATATTTTTAGTAACATATAGTCTGTCCATATCACCTCTTGGATATAAACCCTTGTGCATGCTCATAAATTTTCTTGTTCTTTGGTCTATTATTGGAAAATTATATCCAAACTAACACTTACTTTTTTGTAAACCTTCTTGGAGAAAAAAGAATACACAGCGAAGTCAAATTTCATTGCACATATTCAAGTACTTATACACGTATTTTTTTCATCATACAACGTGTGGAAGCACGTGCGATACCCTAGCCTCATCAGCCGCCATCCAGGGTGATAACACAGTTTCGGTAGCTCAAGGCGGAAATACATATATAAACCCAAACAAAAGCACAATTAAATTAACACTTAGCTTAGTTTTTCATGTTCCCTTTTCCAAGAATACTTAACTTCGAAGATTTATTCCCTTTTTTTAAATGTTGGCAAATTGAAGCGACGTCCTTTAAAAGCGCTGTCTTTCCTTGTTGAAAAGTTTTGTTGACTGTCTTTTTTTTTTTAAAAAAAAGTCTGCTTATTTATTCATAAAAATATATATACACAAAGACATCCTTTTATTCTTAACCAATAAAACACGTCTTTTTAATTATTCAGAAAAATTAAGACATGCGAGAAGTTATATTTATTTCATTTATTTATTTAAATCTTATAATTAGTTTTATTTTACTTTGCAAAATTATATTGAAGGAATATTTATTTCTATCACTATGTTTCTGGGCTCCTCACTTGCCCAGCATAAAAAGAGTCTGGAGTATCTTATTAGGAAGACTACTCGGATACTTATTGCTTTGCTGAAGTTTCTACTGCAGAATCTTGTTTTCAGTTGTTTCCGTGTTATGAAGAATCTCTTTCTGACTTTTTCCTTGTTTGTTTGCTGCTATCTACTTCCAATATTCCCAAACTTTGTCATTTTTTCCATATGCTTTGATGTTTTCCTGATTAGGTAGATGAATTCTATCTGTTATTTTTTCTATTATTCATTGCAATCATTTTTCAATTCCAAATTCCATACTTTTATCTTTTGTTGTTATTTGTGTTTCAACTCGTTTTTATTTTATAACGATTATTATCCTTTAGCCACAGGTGAAATTGTTATTTTTAGCGACGGAAAGTTTTGTTTTTAGGCGAGTGAGAATGGTTGTTTGTTTTTAGCGAGGAAAAGTTGTAACGTGCGTGTGGGTTTACGTTGGGTTGTTTCCTCGCTAAGTGTGTAAGGTCCCTCGCTAAAGCTTATTGGGTATATAAAGGAGAAGGTTCAAGATGTCGAAGTCGAAATGTTTTTAGGAATAGTTTTTATTTGCAGCATGGAAAATGTAGTTTGTGTTTGTGTTGCAAGTCTCGTAGAAAGGTTGTGAGTAAAGAGACGAAATGGAGTTATGAGAAAGTTGAGAAGGCAGCGCATATCATCGGACGTGCGAGGGATTGTGTTCGCTGTAGTTTAGCGAAAGTCTTGTTTGCTGTTTGCAGTCACCTTGAGTTTCGTGTGTCTGGTGATTTGGGGAGAGGCGTGCGTTGTCTCCATTAAAGTGGCCCAGAGGTGAAATGAGAGCTAGGTGCCAAGAGCGGAATAAGGCATCGCATCGACATAGCCAATTTTGGGGGTGACATAAAGTTGTTCCTGTGGTGGCGTATTGAATGTATCTAATTCATATTCAACTGGGATTCCTTGGTCTAAGAGAAAAATAGACGCAAGGAATCCATAAATTAGATAGGTTCCCCCATGTGTCCATGCTGCTGCTGCTGCTATTGAAGAACGGCCAATGGGACGTCTGCACTGCCAAAGAGACTGTTTGGCAGCTTACCCAATTTCTGTGGCCGGAAAGGAGTTCCGGAATGAATAGGATAGGTCATCTTGATAGGGTGAAATTATGCGTCGAATTAAATTGCGCGCCAAACCAAAATATGAAATTTCCTTCGACAACAATCCCAATGTTTATAAGTTTGTTTTTTCTTTCGCATGTTTTTATGAATCTATATCTTCCTTTTTCATTTTGGGATGTACAGTTTCTGTTCTTCTACAGCGAGTAATAGATTTCTTCTTTGATCTGTGCAGTCAGCGTTTTCCACGTCATTAGTAGACAAGTTATCGACATATAGTTATTCGCTATGGTTCCTTTTTAGGGGCCTTTCCAGAACAGGATAATTTTCCTTTAGTCGTCTAATCAAGCATGTTAACATCTTGTAGGCATTTACACAGATGTTTTGGTTGTAATTTTTCGGAATGTCGTCCTCGTCTTTATTTTGATAAATTGAAACACACCCTTTCGGCCGCTGTATCCCCGGGCTTCCTCAGGTGTCTCTTGTTTATCTGGGTGTAGAGATGATTTAACCAGGGAAATCATTTTTAAAGTTTGTTGATCAATCATAGTTCTTGAACACCTTGTTTGATCAAAAGTCAAACATTAAAAATGATTTTCCAGGTTGAATCATTTCTATACCCAGATAAACAAAGGATACCTGAGGAAGGTCGGAGGATACAGCGGCCGAATTGTTGTGTTTCAACTTACCAAAATAAAGATGTGGACAATCGTCCTAAAAATCACAACCAAAATAATATACATCAAGCCTCATCTAAAAAATTCAGACAGAAAATTTATGCAGTTTTTGAGCTAATATATCATGTATCGCCGTAAATTATTTGAAACGGAAGCCAAAGATTCTATCGTGGCCCAGAGCTTTCTAATTTGCAATTTTTTAGGGGCGCTATAAGGGGTTCAATATACATTTCAGCTTCTGTTTATCTTGATTCTTTGCAATCAGTTCTTTAAGTTGGTTTTCTGTTATATCCTTGTCTCTATTCCCACAATCTGGTTAAACACTGTTGTTTTATTACTATTTTACACTTTTGCAAGTTTTTCGCACGAGTAGTAACTGGTGGTTTTTCCCAGAAGTCCGAATGACTGCAAGTCTCCACAGTTCTCTAGGATTCTTTAAAGTATCCTTGCTGTTTTTAATTGTTCTGTGGTTTGGAGGATCTCGATTCTATCTGATCTACTGTTTACCGAGTCTTTTTCCCCCAGAGAACTGTTATAAAGGCACAAACTACAATGTTACTTTTCATATTATTTAATTTTTTAGCTTTTTAACAAGGTCCAGGTATTTGTCTTGATTTTCGCTTTTTTTTTTTTCACTCTTTGGTCCGCTGGAACGGCAAAATTTTTCTTCTTATTTAACACGAAGTCTGGTCTTTTTATAACCTTTCTATTTTGTTTAATCTTATCTATTTTTGCTTTAATATAAGTTGTTGTTGGCGACCTTAGTCGAGGGCAACCCAAAGGTTCCCTTTTCAATAGCTACACCGAGGTGTAGGGGTGGGCGTTACTCCATTCCCTGGATTGCTCAACTTTACCTTTGATTTCTACCTTATAATGCTGAGTGTTAAGCAAGTTGATATCAAGTACCATTTTTTTAAGTCTTTTGTATGACTTGACCGGGGATTGAACCCCGCTCTACCACACCATTGGCGAACACTCTACTGGCCCGGTTGCTTTAATATAGTTTGTCCTTATGAAGTTGTTTTGTGCTGTTATTAGAAGAGATTCAGTTTCTCTTTTAAGGTTTCCATTTCTTAGCCATGTCCAGGTCTTTTCGCGTGAGATTTTGCTTGTTTGTCGCTTGAAATATCTATACAGTTGTTTTCCTTCCTACTTTTGTCTTCTAGTCATTGTTGTTCTGATAATCCTTGTGTCGTTTTTGTTGTTTCTGGTTGTTGTAATTAGTCTTTCTTTGCTCTTTTTCATATTGTCTTCGAGACGTCTTATTGAGGTATCGACGCTATCTTTAATGTTGGAGAGTCTGTAGAGAAGGGAAAAATTTCGTATTTTGGTTTGGCGCGCAATTTAATTCGGCACCCAATCAGGATGACTTATCCTATTCAACCCGGACCTTCATTTCCGGCCACCAAATCTTGTAATCTGCCAAACACACTCTCTTTGGCTGGAGAACGCCGACCAGTGCAGACGTCCCATTGGCCGTTCTTCAATAGCGTTGCTTTTTAGCTGGACAACGCCGCCCAGTGCAGACATCTCCCTGCCGCTCTAAAATAGCAGCAGCAGCAACATGGATACACGAGGGAACCCATCTAATTTATGGATTCCTTACAAGGAATCCCAGTTGAATATGAATTAGATGCATTCAACATGCCTTGCACAGGCACAACTTTATGTCACCCCAAAATTGGCTATGTCGATCTGAGCGTAATCCCGCTCACGACGCGCTAGCTCTCAATTCACCTCTGGTTCACCTTAATGGAGATAACGCATACTTTCCCCAAATACCAGACACACAAAAACCATGGTGACTCCAAAACAATCCCTCACACGTCCGACGACACACGCTGCCATCTCAACCATCTCAACTTCTCATAACTCAATTTCGTCTCAATAAGCATAACTTCTCCACGAGTCTTGCAGCACCAAAAGCAAATCCAATATTCCATGCAGCAAATAAAAATCTATTCATAAAAATATATTTCGACCTTCGCCATATTACTTCTTCATCATTCTACCTTTATTTCTTACAAACTTAGCGAGGGCCTTACAACACTCAGCGAGGAAACAACACAACGTAAACACACATACGTTACAACCTATCTTCGCTAAAAGTCCTCTTCCTCCTTATCTCCACAAATTGTTTGTCCATATCATCTCCGGGATAAAAGGCCTACTGCATCGTCATGGGTTTTCTTGTCCTCTGGTCCATTTGTTGATCCTTCCGTCATCCACTTTAAAAATGGTCCCGAGTATCTTACAAAGGGGACAGCCCAGATATTTATCCCTTTGATGAGATTTCTGCTATATAGTTTGGTTTCGAGTATTTTCTCGTTTCCTAAGATATTGTTTTTAATTTTTTTTCTTTCGTCTCCACTTTTTTTTAATGGTGTCCACTTCCAATATTCCCAAGTATTTGCAAGTTTCCTTTTCTCTGTGCGTTCTGATTTTTCCCCTCAGATCAACTTTTTCCTCCAGCAGCCAATTCCACTTTCCAGTTTTTCATGTCTTCTGTGATGGACCTTATGACTTTGTTGGATATCGTGTACATTTCAGACAGTCTTTTATCAAGCTTTGCGTGGCCTTTTTATTGTCAGTGCATTCTATGGCTAAAATTTTCCGCTAAATTTTGCTCTCCTTGGGGATGTACCAATCAATGTATAGTAAATCACTTGTCCCCTTGTGGCATCCTTTCTGTTCTTCGGGAAACAGTCCACTGCTTACTTGAGAGTAATAAGTTAGTAAAGTTGGCGACCTTAGTCGAGGGTGAATAGAAGGCTCCCTTTTCGATAGCTACTACATCGAGTTGTAGGGGAGGGCACTACTCCTTTCCCTGGATTGAGAGTAATAAATCTCTAATCTTTGATGTTAGTCTTTTCCACATTTGTTATTATTAGTATTATAGACTTCTATTATATCTGTCTCATATATATATATATATATACCTAAAAATATTAGAATTATGGACGCAATAAGTTTGTTACTTATGTTTCATGCTTTTTCCAGAGGGTCGTAAACTTTTGTAACAGACTTCTTGTGTCCATAATTTTAATAATTTTTTATTTATATATATGTGTACCAACCACAATTGGTATCGCCTTTACCTTCATGTCCCATCGTGTTTTTTTTAGTTCTCCAGCAAAGTCTAGGTACATATCTCCTTTTTTCGTTTTCTTTTTCACTCTGTGGTCTGTCGAGATGGTAGAGTCCACTATTCGGCTGATTCTCTTTTTTTTTGTTAACTATCACTAGGTCTTGTCGACTGGCTGAGATTATTATTATTATTATTAATTTTTTTTATTTACTCATTTAGAGTTTTTCACATCAGTGTAAACTGATGGTTTTTCACTGGAGTCTGAATGACAGCAAGTCTCATCAGGTCTCCAGGACTCGTCTTAGGATTCTGGCCGTTCTCAGCAATGCTGTTATTTGGATAGTCTCTACCCGTCTGCTAACTTCCAAGTCCCCCAGGCCTTTTAATAATCCTTTAGTTATTGTGCTTAAAACGCCAATCACAATTGGCACAATCGTTACTTTCATGTTCCACAGCTTTTTCAATTCTCTAGCAAGGTCGAGGTACTTATCCTTCTTTTCACATTCCTTCAGATTTATTCTGTGGTCCGCCGGGACAGCCAAGTCAACAATTTTGCAAATTCTCTTTTTTTGTTGTTGTTGATTATTATAAGGTCTGGTCTCCTGGCCGGGATTAGGTGATCCGTTTGTATGTTGAAGTCCCATAGGAGTTTATGCGTGTCATTTTCTAGGACAGGTGCTGGGTTGAGCATATACCATTTGTTTGTATGGTCAAATTTAAATTTCTTGCACATTTCCCAGTGGATCACCTTGCCGACCCAGGCGTGTCTCGTCTCATACTCCCTCTGTGCTAATTTTCTGCATTCGCTTACTATGTGATTGATCGTTTCGTCTCTGTCACTGCATAGCCTACATTTACTGTTTTGTTGCGTCTTATCTATTCTCGCTTTCGTACGATTGGTCCTTATGGCGTTGTCCTGTGCTGCTATTAGGAGGGATTCCGTTTCTCTCTTAAGTTTTCCTTTTCTTAGCCTGGTCCAGGTTTTCTGGTGTGAAATGTTGTTTATTAGTCGTTTAAAGCGGTCATAGAGTTGTTTTCCCTCCCATTTTTGTTTCCTAGTTGTTGTCATTCTATCGTCTATCATGTTGTCCGTATCGTTTCTGATGGCTGTAATTTGTCCACGTTCGTGTTTTTCTATGTAGTCTTCGAGCCGTTGTATCGATGCGTCAACGGTGTCTTAGATGCTGGCGAGTCCTCTTCTTCCCTTTTTCCTTGGTACATATAGTCTGTCAACGTTGTCTCTGGGATGTAATGCCTTATGCAGGGTCATTAGTTTTCTTGTTCTTTGATCCATTTGTTTTAGTTCATCTCTGGTCCACTTGAGGAAGGGTCCCGAATATCTAATGAGGGGCACGGTCCAGGTATTTATTCCTTTGATGAGGTTTCTGCTGGAGAGTTTTGTCTCGAGTAGTTTTCTAGTTCTCCTGAGATATTCTTTCTGGATCTTATCTTTCATTTCCACTTACACCAATTTTAACTGGTGGTCTTTCATATTTTATTTATATGAATCCTACAGATTTACAGAGAATGAAGTAGTGTGTTGTGTTGTACAGGAAGTAAAGAATTAATATGTAAATGGAAATTGATTAAACTGTTATCTACACAAGAGATTCGTCCTCCTTCTTTGTCTCACCAGGTGCACCCCGACTTTTATAAACCCTGATCAGTGTATTACCTCCACTCCACAAGTTATGTTTATTTTATTCTTCCTTCGGTACCAACATGTTCTGTTAGCGTAATCCAAAGCAGAACTTTTTTAGACCGTATTTTTTGATGAAACTATTATTGCGGAAAGTAAGTGGGTAGGGTGTTGGCCAATGGTCTAGGAGACCAGGGTTCAATCCCAGGTTGTGTCATTCTAAAAACTTAAAAAATGGTACTTGATACCTCCTTGCTTAACACTTAGCATTATAACGTACGTATCAAGGGTAAAGTGAAGCAATCCTGGGAAAGGAGGAGCGCCCTCCCCAACACCTCGGTGTTGTAACTATTGAAAAGAGAGCCTTCCGGTCGCCTTCGACTACAGTCGCCAACTTTACTTACGTTTTTATTATTACGGAACGAAAGAATCTTAGTATACGGCGCTAGTTATGACCCATTTAGCAAAACTTTTTTCCTCAATGATATCTGCATCAAAAATACGGCAAAAAAATTTCTGCTTTGGGTTATCCTTACCCTTTGGGTAAGCTTTACCTTTTGGGTTACTCTTACCCTTTGGTTAACCCTTTAAGCCAGTATAATAAGATTGACCAGCTTTACTTTTATTTGCTCGTAGACTACCTATAAAACTGTTTTCTTATGTTTTTTTCTAGTTATTAGTCAGTTTTGCGAGACCCCTTGGATCTACACCATAATCTCGACACAACCGACTGTTGCCCATTCAGTAGGTCTCGACCATTGCTTTACTGAAGAGGCTGAGGGTAAAAATGATTGACTGGCCAAGCATGTCTCCTGAACACAATAGAACATCTTTGGGGGAAGTGTGCAAAGTCTAAAAAATCTGCCAGCTCCGCGACATCGTCATGGAGGAGAGGAAGAGCATTCCAGTGGCTACCTGTGAAGCTCTAGTAAACTCCATGCCCAGGAGAGTAAAGGCAGTTCTGAATAATGATGGTGGCAACACAAAATATTGACAGTTGACATGGTGTATGTTAATATTGACAACTTTCCCTAAGGGGTGTACTCACTTTTGTTGGCAGGGGTTTAGCTTTTAATGGTTATATTTTGAGTTATTTTGAGGGGAAAATAAATTATCTCTGTTATATAAGCTGCATACAGACTACTTTTCATTGTGTCAAAGTGTCATTTTGTCAGTGTTGTCCCATGAAGAGGTATACTTAAATATCTGCAGAAATATGAGGGGTGTACTCACTTTTGTGATACACTATATATATATATATATATATATAGTGTAATCGGATGAATGTGAATTTTGTTATATCCCAGCGAAGGAATAAGGTATTAACAAAAGCCATACATTGAGCACGCACATAGATTTATATGATATTCCTTATATATTCTATAAAAGAGTAATCCACACATACCCATTGTCTTTGGACGCTGACTGGATATATATATATATATATATATATATATATATATATATATATATATATATATATATATATATATATATATATATATACCCCACCCTTTTGCCTGAGTAAAATGCGAAACAAGGTCAATTTCATCTGGAATTTAACAGGTTGTAACTTAGAGTTTTCCCACACCGGTAGCCTTACCAAGGCTGAAGAACCCAGTCTGTCTTACTAATAGATTAGCTGGAGGGAGAATAATAAGATTCATACATTTCCCAAAGGTATTAGCGCTATGTATCACGCAAACAGCATCGTCCAGGATTTGAACTCGGCTCGCTCCGTCCATTTCCTACGATGGTAACCATTACACCAACAGCGCCTTCAAATATATATGTACTTATATTTGTGTGCGAGTCTGTATATGTGTGTGTGTGTATATATACATGCGAGTAACTGTGTGTATGTATGTGTGTGTATGTGTGCGTGACCATAACTCTGCAAAAACAGCACATGATAGTGAGCTTTTTTTAATGAGGTCAAAGAAACTTCCTGTTAAATTATCAAGTGACTGATGATTTTGTCGCAACTTCTCGATATAGAGAAGTATCGGAATCTTTCACTCTTTCCTAAATAAAAACATCAATACCAATAATACCATTATGAACAATAGTTACAACGGGATTCCAAGGAGTTTACGGGTAATCCAGTGTTTTTATAGAGTTCGTCAAGATTATTACATGTGTAGATTTCTTTCTTGAAGTATCATCCTCATAGCCCTATCAATGTCATATCATTTCCTATTTATTTTTCTTTTGAAATTTCTCTGTAATTGTTGATTTTTGGGGCTACTTCTCTTGGCCCAGCTATGATTAAATAGTACTGCTACTGTTTTTTCCTATCAGGAAGGCTTTGACATTAAATAAGCCACAGAAGTTGATATGCCATTAAACAAAGACACCAAACCAAACCTTATCCTCGCCTTCAGCTATGGGTTAAATAGTAATACTACTGTTCTTCTACATAGATGCCTTTGCCTTTAAATACCCCACAAAGGTTGATATGCCATTAAACAAAGAAACCAAACCAAACCTTATCCCCTCAGCTATGGGTTTAATAGTACCACTACTGTTCTTCTACAAGGATGGCTTTGGCATTAATTAACCTATGAAGGTTGATATGCCATTAAACAAAGAAACTTAACCTTATACCACCGCCAGCTATGGTTTAGAATATTACCCCTACTGTTCTTCTACAAGAAGGGTTCTAGCATTGAATAACCCATGAGTGTTGATATGCCATTAAACAAAGAAACCAAACCAAACCTTATCCCTCCAACTATGGGTTAAATAGTACTCTTACTGTTCTTCTACCAAGATGGATTTGGCATTAAATAGCCGACAAAGGTTGATATTCCATTAAACAAAAAATCCCAAGCAAACCAATCCAGTGGCGTTATAACGTTCACTTTCGGACTAATATCCTTAGGAAAGATATGAACCCCCTTATCCCTCCAAGCTATAGATTAAATAGTACTGTTATTGCATTTTTTAAAAAAAAGATGGCTTTGACATTAAATAACCCATGAAGGTTGATATACCATCAGAAAAAAAAAAGAAATCAAACTGAACCTAAATCTCTTTGACATTTTATCTATTTATTAATGCCAGTTTAAATGCGTAATGAGTAATTCTTTGGTTGTTGTAAATGATTTTTATAGAATTGTTCTTGATTGTCATTAACAGAAACACTGGGATTTAGTTTCTCTTTTCAAGTGTCTTCTTCATAATTACGTCCCTGTCATCTTGTCCACAATATGTTTTGCTTGTCTCCTAAAATTTACTTACAGCTCTTTTATCTAACATTTTCATCTTATTTTAGGGTTTTCTGATCCCATTTTAGTCTTATTCTGTTCTGGAAGGCTGGGTCCCTGTGGCGAAGTGGCTAACGCGCTGAACTATGGCATCATAGTAAGTGCTTTTGAACGCCAGCCATACTATCACGTTCTCTTGTAGACTAATCATATCATATTTACCAACCCCTCCGCTCGGGCAGGATATGACACAAGGTCAATTTTTTAAGCGGAGTTTAACAGGTTTGAATTCAGAGTTTTCCTTCTCCTAGACTAGTTGCCTCACCAAGGCTGAAGAACCTAGTCCGCCCTAGTCCGCCCTACTATGCTGGAGGGAGAATATTTGGATTCATACCTTTCCCAAGGGTATTAGTGCTATGTAAAATGCAATCAGTCAGGTCCAGGATTTGAACTCGTGTCGCCGTGTCCATATCCTGCGACGATAACCATTACACCACGGGCACCTCTTGTAGACTAATACCCGTAGAAAAGGTATGACCCTTTGTATCCAATTCCAAGATATTGGTTAAATAGTGCCACTACTATTCTTCTACAAAAATGGTTCTGGAATTGTATTGGTTGATATGACATTGAATGAAGAAACCAAACTATTCAGTTTCTCTTTTCACATATCCTTATAACCATATCCTTCCTTTTCACATGTCCTTATAACCATATCCTTCCTTTTCACATGTCCTTATAACCATATCCTTCCTTTTCACATGTCCTTATAACCATATCCTTCCTTTTCACGTGTCCTTATAACCATATCCTTCCTTTTCACGTGTCCTTATAACCATATCCTTCCTTTTCACATGTCCTTATAACCATATCCTTCCTTTTCACATGTCCTTATAACCATATCCTTCCTTTTCACATATCCTTTTAACCATATCCTTCCTTTTCACATGTCCTTATAACCATATCCTTCCTTTTCACGTGTCCTTATAACCATATCCTTCCTTTTCACATATCCTTTTAACCATATCCTTCCTTTTCACATGTCCTTATAACCATATCCTTCCTTTTCACATGTCCTTATAACCATATCCTTCCTTTTCACATGTCCTTATAACCATATCCTTCCCATCACGTTTATAATTTTTTTGCTTTGTCTTTTGAAATTCTCATGTAATTGTTTTTTACTCCTTCTTTTTGTGTTTTATACACACCTAATATTTTGTTTCAATAGACTTATTCAGCAATCTCATTAACATAGACTAGGTGCCCATGTCATAAAGTATCCTTCCCATAACCATAATGTCCATGTTACTTCATCCATTGTTCACTGCCACAAACGTCTGTGCAATGTTCTCTTTCTTAATGTTTTTTGGCTTTTCACATTGAAGGCTTCAGCTTCCTGTTCATTATCAGCATCAATACTATTATCATCATCATCTTTCTTAATTTCATCAATTTATTTGTTTTTTTGTTTGTTTGTTTTTTTTGTTTGTTGGTTTGTTCAAGGGTGCATATAACGGTCCATTCTTCTTCATCTCAAAATAACCACATAGAAGCGTATTATACAAAGAATGATGTACACACTCAACGATCTTTATACAAAGAAAATGATGAACTTAGACGCTTCCTCTTTCTTGATTAATTTCTTTTTTCCTCCATCTTCTTTGACGCAAACATCACTTCACACTCCCACGTGTGAGTGAGAACAGAAACACAGACACGCACAAACATACATTTACACATAGGTGCATTAACTTCTCACATAAACATAAGTAAACTTGCAGTTTAATTTGGTGCTATTTACCTAAACGATTGTAATGAGATAGATAGATAGATAGATATGAACAGTCCAAGATGGATAGATAGATAGATATGAACTGTCCAGTATATATATATATATACAGAGAGAGAGAGAGAGAGAGAGAGAGAGAGAGAGAGAGAGAGAGAGAGAGAAACAGTGGTTTCGACAGAGATTAAGACAGAAAATGAAAAGTAAGGAAAAATATAGGACAGGGATGGAGAAGAGAGAGAGAGAGAGAGAGAGAGAGAGAGAGAGAGAGAGAGAGAGAGAGAACGGTGGTTTCGACAGAGATTAAGACAGAAAATGAAAAGTAAGGAAAAATATAGGACAGGGATGGGGAAGAGAGAGAGAGAGAGAGAGAGAGAGAGAGAGAGAGAGAGAGAGAAACAGTGGTTTCGACAGAGATTAAGACAGAAAATGAAAAGTAAGGAAGAATATAGGACAGGGATGGAGAAGAGAGAGAGAGAGAGAGAGAGAGAGAGAGAGAGAGAGTTAGACCATCATAGTTATACATACACGTAAACACACTTTTCTTTCTTTTTTGCACATACTACACATTAGTTCAATAATCACATTCACACGTATATTCTCTCAGTACTGTTCTCACAACCACATTTAGAAGTACGCTTACGTACGCGCATGAGTGCAAACACGCACACACGCACACACCAATGTATATATACTTGTGCACCTAATCCAGTACCCACGGCAGACAGCGTATCGCTGCGGTCCCCCTCAGCAGTTACTTCTACCCAACCCTGCCAATCTCTTTATCCTCCCTCATCCTACGTTCTTGCCTTCTTACTCTCTACAAACTTACTACTCATCCTATCCCATCACCTACCTCTGCGCCGTCACCTCATCATCTGGTCCTACTCCCCCGCCAACCCTAACTTCTCCTTCCTTCCAACCAGTCCTTCCCACCCATCCTTTCCACCAACCATCCCACCCATCCACCCAACACAGTGTGCTTCTAATCAACAGGAAACTCGCATGGATAAATTACGCCAGCACTGACCTATCCATCACACCAAAATAGGCTACAACAATTACGGAAGCCTGGAGGAAACAAAATTGTTTTCTTCTTTTTCCTATCGTTCGTCCATTTCTTTTCTTTACTCGTATCTCTTCTTCTTTCCTTTTTCCCCTATTTCTCTCTCTCTCTCTCTCTCTCTCTCTCTCTCTCCTCTTTTCATTTTTCTTTTATTCTTTTAATTGTAACTTTATTTTTCCACTTTTTCTTCTTTTTTTTTAAAAACTCCTTTTATATTTTCATCTCTTTTCTTTCATTTTTTTCTTTTATGTTCTTGTCATCCTTCTCTTTTCTTAGTTTTTTTCTTCTTTATCTCCCTCTTTTTTCTTTTTTTTTTCTTCATGTCACTTTTTTTTATCTTCTTTTTTGTTCTTTTTTCTTCTTGCATCTCCCATATACATTTTTCTAAATATTTTTTTACATATAGACTTCTTTTGGTATACTTCTGTTAAGGAAACTTTTTTTTTCATCTCTTTGCTTTAATATTCTTTCTTCTTCCTTCTTTATATTCAACTCTCTTTATTTCTCTTTTCCCATCTGTTTATTTTATCTTCCCTCTCCTTGGCATTTTTCCTTTACTCTTTCTTTATCTCACTTCTATTTTTCCCCACATTTTCTTTTTAACTTCATCATATCATCACTTCATTTTGTTCTCTGCTCTGGTTGCATTTATCATATATATTTATATGTACGCATTCTCCCACTTATAAACTTAACTTCTTTTTCTTTTCATCACATTTATCTCATTGTATTCATATTTTCATTTTTTTTTTATATTCTGCTCTCTTGCTATAGGCCCATCGCCAAAGGTAGGGAGCGGTTGTTACCCCCACTAAAAATCACTTGGCCCCCACTGTGAATGCAATGCGTACTAAATTTGTATGCTAATTCTTACAACACTAACCAATTTTACTTTCACCCCCATTTGTACTCGTCCCCCCCCACCGGACTTAATGAATGCCTCTCTATTTGCAATATCATGTAAATGTGTCTTAATATTTCTATTCCTTCCATCTATTTTCTTTCTTTCTTTCTTTCTTTCATATATATTTTCTTTCTTTCTTTCTTTCTTTCTTTCATATATATTTTCTTTCTTTCTTTCTTTCTTTCTTATATATTTTCTTTCTTTCTTTCTTTCTTTCATATATATTTTCTTTTTTTCTTTCTTTCTTTCTTTCTTTCATATATATTTTCTTTCTTTCTTTCTTTCTTTCTTTCTTTCATTCTTTCTTTCTTTCTTTCATTCTTTCTTTCATTCTTTCTTTCTTTCATATATATTTTCTTTCTTTCTTTCTTTCTTTCTTTCTTTATTTATTTCATATATATTTTCTTTCTTTCTTTCTTTCATATATATTTTCTTTCTTTCTTTCTTTCTTTCTTTCATATATATTTTCTTTCTTTCTTTCTTTCTTTCTTTCATATATATTTTCTTTCTTTCTTTCTTTCTTTCTTTCTTTCTTTCATATATATTTTCTTTCTTTCTTTCTTTCTTTCTTTCTTTCATATATATTTTCTTTCTTTCTTTCTTTCATTATTTCTTTCTTTCATATATATTTTCTTTCTTTCTTTCTTTCTTTCTTTCATTATTTCTTTCTTTCTTTCATTCTTTCTTTCATTCTTTCTTTCATATATATTTTCTTTCTTTCTTTCTTTCTTTTTTTCATATATATTTTCTTTCTTTCTTTCTTTCTTTCTTTCTTTCATATATATTTTCTTTCTTTCTTTCTTTCTTATATATTTTCTTTCTTGTACTTTTTTCTTTCATTCTTATCTACATTCTTTAATACATCCTGTCTTTCCCAAATAATTTTCTTTCTTTCTTTCTTTCTTTCTTTCTTTCTTTCTTTCTTTCTTTCTTTCATATATATTTTCTTTCTTGTACTTTTTTCTTTCATTCTTATCTACATTCTTTAATACATCCTGTCTTTCCTAAATAATTTTCTTTCTTTTTTTTTTTTGGTTTCTTTCTTTCTTTCTTTCTTTCTTTCTTTCTTTCTTTCTTATATATTTTCTTTCTTGTACTTTTTTCTTTCATTCTTCTCTACATTCTTTAATACATCCTGTCTTTCCCAAATAATTTTCTTTCTTTTTTTTCTTTTGGTTTGTTTGTTTCTTTCTTTGTTTGTTTGCTTCTTTCTTTCTTTCTTTCTTTCTTTCTTTCTTTCTTTCTAAATCACTGTTTTAACTTCAACTCTTTTTTGTTCTCTTCTCTTTTTTAATCAAGCCTAGTCTGCAGTGGGGTATAGAATATGCTGAATGCATCTCTGCAGAGGGATAAGATACCCACCCAACGAATGTCTTGGATTTAACAGTCAACCATCTGATGGTAAGGCTTCACTCATAGAGTTTGGGGAAATGTGGAGTATCCCTATATTGCCATTACTCCTAGGTCCCCTCTGACTTAGAGTGGTAGTACTAGTTAGGGTCCCATCTATGAGTTAAATGGGATTGCTTGACCATTTAAATGTGTGCAAAAAATAGCTAATGTTAAATTGAATTGTTAGTATTACATAGCAATACTTGAAACCATTTAACTGTGTGCAAACAAATGAACCATGGCTCATTTAAAAATTGTTACCGACAAACTATTCTGATCATTTCCTATACTTGAAACCCATTAACTGTGTGCAAACAAATGCCTGTTAAATTGAATTGTTTGTATTACATAGCAATACTTGAAACCATTTAACTGTGTGCAAACAAATGGGCTCTAGCTCATTTAAAAATTGTCACCAACAAACTATTCGTTTACAAATTGCACATATGAGTATGTA
Organism: Sepioteuthis lessoniana; assembly: GCA_963585895.1. NCBI lineage: Eukaryota > Metazoa > Mollusca > Cephalopoda > Myopsida > Loliginidae > Sepioteuthis > Sepioteuthis lessoniana. The sequence continues at coordinate 200,188 of CAUZXS010005999.1, forward strand.
CGAGGTGCATACGATAAGTTTCCAGACTTTTTTCGTATAGGCACTTTTATTGATAGTACACACATGAAACTCTAGTCCCCTTCGAAGTAATCTCCTCCGGCTGCAATGCACTTGTTATACCGTTCCAACAACTTCTGGAAGGCCCCATGGAAGTCCTCTTGTGTGAGCGTGTCAATGACCTTCATTACAGCCTCTTTCATCTCCTCAATTGTCTCATAACGACAGCATCTGATATAAGGGAATAATCAAAAGTCACAGGTACTATAGGGAGGGTGAGGAACTGTCTTGATGCCCATCTTGGTCAAATAGTCTGTGACAAGGATGGAGTTGTGGACTGGTGCATTGTCCTGGTGGAAATGCCACTGACCCGATTTGAAAAGTGCTGGCCTCTTTCGACGGAATCTCTTCCTGAACTCCCTTCAAACCTCAACATAGTAACCCTAACCCTAACCCTTTGGCCAATCAACTCTGGTCTATTGACTTCCTTACTCCTCCCACACCTCATCATCCCTCACAGGCTCCCTGCCTTCCTTGAATCTCTTATGCCACTCAAAAACGGATGCTCGATTCATGCAAGATGGTCGAAAAGCAGTCTGAAGCATTCCATACGTTTCTGTGGAATTTTTTCCAAGTTTAAAACAGAATTTTACTGCATATCATTCTTCTAAAGTGTCAGATTGCATTTTTGAAATTCCCCAGCTGTGACAATCAAGCTTTAGTAGGGTGTATTCCAATTGCTGCTGTAGCTGTTCATTTAAACCTGAAATCATAAAACTTGGTCAGTCATCTCATAAGATGTATAGCAATAACATACTGAATTTTCAAGAGTCTACAACAATTTTCAATGCCCGTACGAAGAAAGTCTGGAAACTTATCGTATGCCCCTCGTATGTATAAACAGGATTTGGCATTGAATAACCCACAAGGTTCAACCAACCAACCAACCAATGTTATTATATCAACGCATATTTCTTCAACAACTCATTTTCCCTCTCTCAGTTTTATTTTGTCACTTTTCTCTCCTTTATTTTGATTTACAACTTCCATTGGCCTAGCAGTTAGAGTGTTCACCAATGGCCTGGGAGACCAGGGTTCAATCTTAGGTCGAGTCATACCAAAGACTCAAAAAATGGTACTTGATGCTTCCTTGCTTAACACTCAGCATTATAAGATAAGGATCAAGGGTAAATTGGAGCAATCCAGGGAAAGGTGTAGTGCCCTTCCCTCCACCTCGGTGTAGTAGCTATTGAAAAGGGAGCCTTTAGGTCACTTTCAACTATGGTTGCCAACTTTTTTACTTACAACTTATTTTCACACGCATATTTTTTCTCTTCCCATTTATTTCAACTTTGCAATTTTCAAACTTCCTTTACAATAATATTTCTTATTCATAAAAGTTTCTTTTCATCTGTGTTTGTCTCACCTCAGATTTTCAATTTTGTTTGATGTCCTATATATAATATGAAGCTGCATGTGAGGGGACTCCAGTCCTGCAGTTCTGAAAAGTGTGATATCACCCCTTCACTTCCATTACTCCCAGATTCACTCTGACACAATCTGATCAGACTGCCCAAAAGAAATGTCCTTGGTATAACACTAAGTGGAGTATTTAATAGGATTGAATTTCCTAGTGAGGGTACAGCCATGAGTTCAGGAAAGTATGACAAACACCTTTATTGACATTATTCCCAGGTTCACTCTGATCTGGAGTGGTAGCATCTATTCATATTCATATTTACCAACCCCTCCGCTCAGGCAGGATATGACACAAGGTCAATTTTTTTTTAAGCGGAGCTTAACAGGTTTGAATTCAGAGTTTTCCTTCTCCTATACTAGTTGCCTCTCCAAGCCTGAAGAATCAGTCTGTCCTGCTATTTACCCATAGCTGGAGGGAGAATAATTGGAGTCATACCTTTCCCAAGGGTATTAGTGCTATGTGAAATGCAATCAGTTTCATCAAGGATTTGAACTCGTGTTGCCATGTCCATTTCCTATGACGATAACCATTACACCACGGGCACCTCATATTAAGGTCTGATCTATGGGTCAAATAGATCTACGTGAAAATTAGTAGTACTAGGAAAATACTTGAAACCATATAACTCTGTATAAATTATTTGTATTTAGAAAGATTTTTTTATATAGTTTGTATTAAGAATTTTTTATATAGTTTATATTAAGAATTTTTTGTATAGTTTATATTAAGAATTTTTTATATAGTTTATATTAAGAATTTTTTATATAGTTTATATTAAGAATTCTTTATATAGTTTGAATCAAGAAAGAATTATTTGTATTAAGAATAGGTACACAAAGCTATAATTATTTGAAAATGGCTATTATTATTCGATTGAAATAGTTACGTGAAACCAATGATTGTTTCAAAGAAAAAGATTAACTTAGGCATTGAATAACCCAACAAAGTTAGTTTGGTTCAGATTCTTTGTTTAAGGGTATATCAACATTTGTGGGGTAATTAATGCCAAAGCCGTCCTTGTGGAGGAACAGCAGTAGTATTATTTAACTGATAGCTAAAGGGGAAGATAAGGTTTGGTTTGGTTTCTTTGTTCAATAGCATGTTAACCTTCATGGGTTATTTAATGCCAAAGTCATCCTTGTGGAAGAAAAGTTGTGATACTATTTGACCCATAGCTGGGAGGGATAAGATTTGGTTTGGTTTCTTTATTTAATGGCATATCAACCTTTGTGGGGTATTTATTGCCAAAGCCATCCTTGCAGAATTGACTATTTAACCCATAGCTGGGGGAGGGGATAAGGTTTAGTTTGGTTTCTTTTTTTAATGGCATAGCAACCTTTGTGGGGTATTTAATGCCAAAGCCATCCTTGCAGAAGTGATTCTTTTTAACCTATATCTGGGGGAGGGGATAAGGTTTGGTTTCGTTTCTTCATTTAATGGCATAGCAACCTTTGTAGGTTATATAATGCCAAAGCCATCCTTGTAGAAGAACAGTGGTGACTCTATTTAACCCATAGCTGGGGGAGGGGATAAGGTTTGGTTTGGTTTCTTTATTTAATGGCATATCAACCTTTGTGGGTTATTTAATGTCAAAGCCATCCTTGTAGTGGTACTGTTTAACCCATAACTAAGAGGATAAGGGGGCACATACTTTTCCAAAGGTTGTTAGTCTAAAGCACAGCTGGAGTTTGAACTCACTGACTGTGATGTCGTAATCCACTATATTAACCACACTGCCACTGGGACAATTCCTCTACCACAACAAGGGTTGATATGACATAAAAGACCCTACCAATCAATTGTGCTAGATGTCTTGTTTTTTTCTTCATTTCAGTGATCTATCTTCTTATTTGAAAGTATGTCATTTTGATTATTCACTTTATTCAACTTAATCACTTTACCTCTGAGCTTAGTTTCACACAAAGCCTGAAGAGACACCCAGTGAGAATCAAACTCAAAAACAATTGTCTACTAATTCCTTTGACTGCATCATAGTCATTTTAGCTCAGGGTCAGAAGTATGAGGCACCCAGTGAGACTCAATAACAATTGTCTACTAATTCCCCACACTGCATCATAGTCATTTTAGCTCAGGGTCAGAAGTATGAGGCACCCAGTGAGACTCAATAACAATTGTCTACTAATTCCCCTGACTGCATCATAGTCATTTTAGCTCAGGGTCAGAAGTATGAGGCACCCAGTGAGACTCAATAACAATTGTCTACTGATTCTCCTGACTGCATCATAGTCATTTTAGCTCAGGGTCAGAAGTATGAGGCACCCAGTGAGACTCAATAACAATTGTCTACTAATTCCCCTGACTGCATCATAGTCATTTTAGCTCAGGGTCAGAAGTATGAGGCACCCAGTGAGACTCAATAACAATTGTCTACTAATTCCCCTGACTGCATCATAGTCATTTTAGCTCAGGGTCAGAAGTATGAGGCACCCAGTGAGACTCAATAACAATTGTCTACTAATTCCCCTGACTGCATCATAGTCATTTTAGCTCAGGGTCAGAAGTATGAGGCACCCAGTGAGACTCAATAACAATTGTCTACTAATTCTCCTGTTTGTATCATAGTAATTTTGGCACAAGATCAGAAATGACACCCAAAGTGACTAATTAAAAAACTGGCATCCAGTATCCACACAGTGTTGCTTAAGATTTTATCCCTGCTTCTCTAATAGTGCCCAACATGTCATGTTTGTTTTACTTGGATGGTTTATAAGATAAGGAGTAAGTGGCCATACAGCTGTTGTTTTGAGAGGTGCTGCTTACAGGATTTGATCAAAATAACAAGCAGGATTCTTTTGTTGTTCCCATCCAAATATTTCATTAAAGTATTAATTATTCTGTGAAAATAGCTCCTTAACCATTACACAGTAAAAAGGGGCACAAACCTATAGAATATCACTCATAAATAAATATATATCTTAATTTTTTAGATAAAAAGTTCATTTTCTTCTAAACCAAAGGTAACAGGATTTTATTATTTCTAGTGAAACATTATACAATCCAAATGAACATTATTAGCTATTATTTACACTATCACCCATAAATAAGTACACCTCTAACAATTTTTGATTAAAAAAATTCATTTTCTTCTAAACCAAAGATGGCAGAATTTTATTATTTCTAGTGGAACATTATACAATCAAAGTGGATATTATTAGCTATTATTTACACTAACACCCATATATAAGTACACCCCAAACAATTTTTATAAAAAAGGTAATTTTCTTCTAAGCCAAAAATAGCAGGATTTTATCATTTCTAGTGGAACATCATACAATCAAAATGGATATGATTAGCTATTATTTACACTATCACCCATAAATAAGTACACCCCTTACAATTTTTTGATAAAAAGATCATTTTCTTCTAAACCAAAGATTGCTGGATTTTATTATTTCTAGTAGAACATTATACAATCAAAATGGATATCATTAGCTATTATTTACACTATCACCCATAAATAAATATACCGCTAACAATTCTTGTAATAAAAAGTTCATTTTCTTCTAAACCAAAGATAGCAGGATTTTATTATTTCTAGTGGAACATTATACAATCCAAATGGATATTATTAGCTATTATTTACAGCATTGTTAAGGGTGTATTTATTTATGGGTGCATAAATAAGTACACCCCCTAACAATTTTTTTATAAAAAGTTCATTTTCTTAAAACAAATTCAAGTATTATTTGTTTAGAAGAAATTTTTTCATTAAAAATCAGAAGGGTCAACTTATTTATGGTAGATTCTGTATATTTTCCAGGTATTACTTTACAAAAATTTTTTAAATGTTATTTCACTCTTTACTCCATGTTTTTTTCATTTACAGGACTCTCTCTCTCTTTCTCTCTCTCTCTTTCTCTCTCTCTCTCTTTTTCTGACTCTCTCTCTCTCTCTCATTGTTGACTCATTTTTGTTCAAACAATTCTTTTTATGAATAAGCTTGTGGGCACTTTCTGTTTCTACCTTTTAAAACATTTTTTTTTCTTACTTAAAATGTTCCTATCGTTCTGCCAATGTTTTCCTTCTACACTTTCTGTACAAATATAAACAGTTATCTGAGGTAAACAGGTTCTAAGATCTACAAGGATAGTAAAATCCAAGAATAACAGTGAATAATATGCACTAACAATGCAGTTACTCAATCTCTCTGCCACGAGCAAGATATGATGACACCAGGTCAATTTTTAAACATAGTGTTTAATAGGTTGGAATTTCCTTCTCTTAGACTGGTTGCCATATTAAGACTAAAGAGTTCAATCTGCCCACCTTTTTACCCATAGAAGAAGGTCATATTGCAAAGGGAAATGCAAACAATTTCTTTCAGGATTTGAATTTGGATCATTGTATATATTTCCGACACTCGTAACCTTGAGTAATATGTACTTGGTATGACCACAAATTTTCACCAGAACATCAACATTGTATTTTTAAAATTGTCATAAAATTTTTTGATTTTCTTTTTTTTTACTAGAAACAATAAGCCAAACATTTTTTCTAAATAAACTCAATTGATCATTGAAATGTTATGAAATTAATGTTGAATTAAGAGATTGTAGATAAATCAAAACACGATATTGGAAGAGTATTTAGTAAGGCAATTATTTTCATAGGCAATCTAAGTTCAAATCCTAGAGGAATCTATATGTGTTTCACATCACGCTAATGTCCTTGCGAAAGGCATGAATCAACATGTTCTTCCCTACACAGCTATGGATAAATTGTGAGGTAGACTGAGTTCTTTACCTTCAAACCAGTTCAACTCTGCTAAAAAATTGACCTTGTGTTACATCCTGCTCATAGTGGAGGGATTGGGTCGATACAGACTGGGCTCTTTAATCTTGCTATGGCAACCAATCTAGGAGAAGGATAACTCTGAATTCTTCAAACCTGTTCAACTCTGCTTAAAAATTGACCTTGTGCCACATCCAACTCACAGTGGAGAGGTTGGGTAAATACAGACTCAGCTCTTTAACCTTGTTATGTCAACCAGTCTAGGAGAAGAAAAACTCTGAATTCAAACCTGTTAAAACTTTGCATAAAAATTGACCTTGTGTCACATCCTGTTTATACCAGAAGTGTTGGGTAAATACATATTGGAAGACAGACAAAAAAATGTTCATTTTTTGTATGTGCATGTGTGTGTGTGTGTGTGTGTGTGTGTGTGTGTGTGTGTGAAACTTTTTGCAAAATCATTGTAAATTTTTTTTTTAAATTTAGTATAATTATTTATTTTGCATTTCTTCCTAAAGTTCCTGCAAAGGTTCTAATGTTTTTAAGAAACCAAGATATATATTTGACTTACATTGTCAACCAACTTTTAAAAAAGAAATGTGTTAGAAACATTTCAAGAGTCAATGAATAAAACTTTTTAAAAAAATTGATTTGAGCTTTTCTTCTCAAGATCTGATGACTCAGACTTTGATTAATTTTAGGTATTAAAATTGTTTGATTGTTTTTCAAAATGCTGTTATTTAAGACTAAATGTATTATTCTTTTTTACAACTTTGAAATATATCTTACAAATTATTTTAGTTTAATAAAAGTTTTTATAAAGAAATTTTTGCTAATCCTGCTAACTTCTAATGAATGAAACCAAGTTGGCAATTTCTACGATATTTTATGTCATGTATCAAAAATATATCCATTTATTATAACCTCTTACTGCAAAGATGATTTCATGTATGCAATACAACTGAAGATTACAGGAAATCCCTGTACCATATTTACCAACCCCTCCACTCGGGCAGGATATGACACAAGGTCAATTTTTAAGCGGAGTTTAACAGGTTTGAATTCAGAGTTTTCCTTCTCCTAGACTAGTTGCCTCACCAAGACTGAAAAACCAAGTCTGCCCTACTATTTACCCATAGCTGGAGGGAGAATAATTGGATTCATACCTTTCCCTATGGTATTAGTGCTATGTGAAATGCAATCAGTCTCATCCAGGATTTAAACTCATGTCACCGTGTCCATTGCCTATGACGATAACCATTACACTACAGGCACCTCCAGCATGTCATTCTCTTCAGTACAGGAAATCCCTGTACTGAAGTGAATGACATGCTGGACTGTAACATCATAGTAAATGAGTCCAAACACCAGTCACGCTATCACAGACCATAAAAATAAAGTTGTCAAAAGTAATTATTTGATCAGCATAATTTGAATAAAAATTTTAAAATTAAAAAAAATTCATTTGATCTGTTCTCATTCGGATCTAAAAACACAGACTTTAATGGTATCAAAATATTTAATTTGATTAATTTTCCAATACTTCAAAAATATCATTTTACTCCTTACAAATTTTTCACACCATTTTTAATAGGTAGGTTTTCACTGAAGCAAGTCTTCCTAGGTTTCCTCAGGTCTTCAGTGCACCATATACAATTCTGTTTTGTTCTTCAGATAAGACCGGTGGAAGAACAACTCAGACAATGGGTGAGAGGTGAACATTATTGTATTAGCAGAAAAAGAAGTATAGCCGTTCTCGGCTTGCAGTCTGTCTATCAAATGTCTTGTAAGAAATGAGAAGTTGTCTTCCCTGAGCAAGCTAAGCTCGGCAAATATGTTCAGGTTGGATGAGTCTATCTTTAGGGTATGGTAGGATATGTCCCCATAACAAATTCATATCACTGTCACTTTCATGTTCCACAATTATTTCTACCCTCTTGCAAGATCCTAAATATTTTCCTATCTTTTTGCTTTCTTTTATTTTTACTGTGTAGACTGCTGGAATGACAAAATCCACTTGATGACAAGTTCTTTTCTTCTTGTTAAGAAGAAGGTCTGGTCTTCTGGTTGGGATTAGGTGATCAGTTTGTATATCAAAGTTGCAGAAAAAATTTTTTGTCTCTGGGTGGATTTTGGTTTGTGCATACACCATTTGGTAGTATGGTCAAACTTTAATCTCTTGCACAATTTCCAGTGAATTGCCTTCCCCATACAGTTTTGTCTTCTTATACTCTTTTTGTGCTAGTTAGCTGCATTCACTTATTACATGATTGATTGTTTCATCTCTATCACCACATAACTTACTCATATTATTCTGTTGCATCTTATCTATTTTTGATTTAACATAGTTGGTCCTTATGGCGTTTTGTGCTGCCACTTGAAGAGATTCAGTTTTTCTCTTAGTTTCCCTTTCTTAGTCATGTCCAGGTCTTCTTGTTTGAGATTTCATCAATTTGCTGCTTGAAATATCCATACAGTCGTTTTTCTTCCCATTTTTGTTTTCTTGTTAATGTTGTTCTGTTGATCTTTATGTTGTTAGTGCTGTTTCTGGTGGCTGTAATTAGTCTTTCTTTGCAATTTTTTAATATAGTATTCAAGTCCCAGATTTAATGCATCCATGCTATCTTCAATGCTGGTGTGTCTTCTTCCTCCTTCTTTTCTTGATACATACCATATGTCTATGTCATCTCTTGGATGTAAGGCCTTGTATATCATCATTAACTTTCTTGTCCTCTGGTTCATTTATTGAAGTTCTTCCTTTGTCTATTTCAAGATTGGTCCCAAGTGTATTATTTGGGGGACTGCCCAGGTGTTTATTCATTTCATAAGATTTCTGCTGCAAAGTTTGGTTTCAAGAAACTTTCTCATTCATATGAAATACTCTTTTCTTATTTTTTCTTTCGTCTCCACTTATTTGATGGCGTCAACTTCCAATATTCCCAAAGTATTTGTTCATTTCCTTTTCTCAAAGCATTCTCATTCTTTCTTGATTTAGTAGTTCTATTTCTTCCATTATTTGTCTTTTTCCACTTCTCATTATAACCATTTCAAATTTTTCAATGACAAATTCCATTCCTATATCCTGACTGTATCTTATTGTTTGTATTAGAGTCTCCAATTCTTTTTCATTCTTTGTAAACAGCTTAATATCGTCCATAAGGTGGTTAATCTTTTCTTGTGATTTAGTAAATTTGTAGCTCCCAGTGCTTTTTCTCAGTATATCATTGAGTGGCATCATTGCTATTACAAATAGTAATGATGAAAGTGCATCTCCCTGGAAGATGCCTCTCAGGATTTTCATCTCAGCACAAGTTTTTCCTCTTGCTGTCAATTTCACTTTCCAGTTTTTCATGGCTTCCATGATGAACTTTATGATTTTGTCAGATGTCTTATACATTTTTAGAGAATCTATTATCCAGTTTTATGGAAACATATTGTAGGCATTTTTGTAGTCAATGCTATGGCTACATTTTTTCATCTTGTTTTGCTCTCCTTGAGGGTGTGCTGATCAATGTACCTGTTCCCTCTTGTTCCCTTGTGGTATCCTTTCTGTTCTAGGGGAAACAATCCACAGCTTACTTGTGAGTAATAAATCTCCAGTCTAATTTGTGCTGTGAGTATTTTCTACGTCATAGAAAGACACATTATCAGAACATAGTTGCTGGGTGGGGTTGTTCCTTTTTGGAGATCTTTTTGGCTAAGGGTGTTCTTTCTGCATTCACTTTTAGTCATCCCTTTGTGTATATTTGTTTCTTCTAAGTGTTTAATCAGTTCAAGAATCTGTCCTTTGTGGATGGGCATGAATTTTCAGAAACAGAATCCATTTATGCCATCATGGTCCGACATTTTTCAATTAAGTACTTTTTTGAGTGTTTCTCTGGGTGATTACAGGTGTATGATCACCTTGGTTCTTCAAGTCCTCGTAATTCTTTTCTTCATTTTTTATTTCATGTTTTTAAAACTTGTCTCAATGAACCACATCACATTATTATCATTATTTACTCTATGGTGAGTTTTTCATACCAGTTTTAGCTGATGATCTTTCACTGGACTTTGAGTGACAGCAAGTCTCCTCTAGTCTCCAGGACTCTTCTCAGTATTTTGGCCAATCTTAGTAATGCTATAGTTTGGATGGTCCTGGTACATCCTCTAATTTCTAGGTCTTTCAATCTCCTCACCAAGCCTTTGAGGACTTTATTCTTATTATTCTTATTATCATTATCATTATTAAATTTCTGCATTACTTTTAGTTTCTTTCAACCTTTTACTGGGTCTTTGTTTGTGGAACATTTCAAGTGTTACTTTTCCAATCATATTGATCGTACTCTCCTAAATGAGCAGTCATGCAAAGTGCATTTTTTTCTCTTCCATATACACAAGAACTATCAAGTATTTTGTTAGTATTTATATGTTCTTCCTCGATCATAGTTTTAAGGTACAACATTTTCTCAATTTCCATTTTCAAGCCTTTGTATTTGCTTATTTTATGATATTTTTTGACTGATATATCAAGGCAAGTTTTTTCTTTCATAATTGTTAACCACTCTATCCTGTCTATTTCTCTATTTTCAGTCAGTTTGGATAGCAAAGTCCAAGAGAATAGTTACTCCTTTTACTTCTGTTTTTGGTTCTGGTTGGTATTTATGCCATTTTTCACATTATTATTTCATTTCTTGGGAGTTTTTCTCACCATTGTCAGCAGGTGGTTTTAACTGGACTCTAAGTGAGAGCAAGTTTCCTAAGATCTCCAGGACTCTTCTGAGTATTCCAGCCAATCTCAATGATGTTGTTGTCTGTATGGTTGTGATTCTTTCTCTGATTTCCAATTCAGCCAGACTGTTTTTGAAGCCCTCTGGGGACTGTTTCTAATGCTTCAACTATTATTGGTATCACCGTCGCCTTCATGTTCTACAACTTTTTTTCAGCTCTCTTGGTAAGATCCAAATATTTGTCAATCTTTTTATTTTCTTTTATTATTATTATTCCTATTCTTCTTCTTCTTCTTCTTCTTATTATTATTATTATTATTATTATTATTATTATTATTATTATTATTATTATTATTATTCATTAGAGTTTTTCCTATCAGGATTAGCTGATAGTCTTTCACTGGAGTTTGAGTGACAGCAAGTCTCTTCAAGTTTCCAGGACTCTTTTTAGTATTCTGGCCGTTCTCAATAATGTAGTAGTTTAGATGGTCTCCACTCGTCCACCAACTTCCAAGTCTTCCAATCCCTTTAATAATCCTTTAATTACTATACCAAAAGCACCAATCACAATTGGTACAATTGTCACCTTCATGTTCCATAGTTTTTTTCAATTCCCTAGCAAGGTCGAGGTACTTATCCTTTTTTTCACAGTCTTTCAGTTTTATTCTGTGGACAGCTGGGACAGCCAAGTCCACAATTTTGCCAGTTCTCTTTTTTTTGTTGATTATTATTAGGTCTGGTCTTCTGGCCAAGATTAGGGGATCCGTGTGTATGTCAAAGTCCCATAGGAGTTTATGTGTGTTATTTTCTAAGACAGGTGCTGGGTTGTGCATATACCATTTGTTTGTAGGGTCAAATTTCAATTTCTTGCACATTTCCCAGTGGATCACCTTGCTCACCCAGTCGTGCCTAGTCTTATACTCCTTCTGTGCTAATTTGCTGCATTTGCTTATTATGTGATTTATGGTTTCATCTCTGTCACCATATTGCCTACATTTGCTATTTTATTGCATCTTATCTATTCTCGTTTTGATATGATTGGTTCTTATAGTGTTGTTTTGTGCTGCTCTTTGGAGAGATTCTGTTTCTCTCTTAAAGTTTCCTTTTCTTAGCCTGGTCCAGGTTTTGTCATGTGGGATGCTGTTTATTGGTCATTTAAAATGCCCATAGAGTTGTTTTCCTTCCCATTTTTGTTTCCTAGTCATTGTCATTCTGTTGTCCATCGTGTTATCAGTATCATTTCAAAAGGCTGTAATCAGTCCACCTTCATGTTTTTGTATATAGTCTTTGAGTTGTTGTATCAATGCTTCAACACTGCACTATTATTATTTATTGAATAGATTTTTGTAAATTTAAATATATATGTACATAAAACACACACACACACACACACACACACACACACATATATATATTCAATGAAAAATTATTTGTACACCCATTACCATTGAATATCATGGTCAAGCATTCAAATTTAATCCTCATATGATGCCAGACTTTTTATATATTATTAAGTACAAACAAATATTATTAAGTACAAACAAATATTATTAAGTATAAACAAATATCATTAAGTATAAACAAATATTATTAAGTACAAACAAATATTATTAAGAATAAACAAATATTATTAAGTACAAACAAATATTATTAAGTACAAACAAATATTATTAAGTATAAACAAATATTATTAAGAAAAAACAAATATTATTAAGTACAAACAAATATTATTAAGAATAAACAAATATTATTGAGAATAAACAAATATTATTAAGTATAAACAAATATTATTAAGTACAAACAAATATTATTAAGTATAAACAAATATTATTAAGAAAAAACAAATATTATTAAGAATAAACAAATATTATTAAGTATAAACAAATATTATTAAGTATAAACAAATATCATTAAGAATAAACAAATATTATTAAGTATAAACAAATATTATTAAGTACAAACAAATATTATTAAGTACAAACAAATATTATTAAGAATAAACAAATATTATTAAGTATAAACAAATATTATTAAGTACAAACAAATATTATTAAGAATAAACAAATATTATTAAGTATAAACAAATATTATTAAGTATAAACAAATATTATTAAGTACAAACAAATATTATTAAGTATAAACAAATGTTATTAAGTACAAACAAATATTATTAAGTACAAACAAAGAAATATAAAACTCAATTTTGAGCAGGTTAAATCTACAAAATATGAGAAAAAAAAAAAAGAAATGTTGAAAAGACAAAATTATTCATATTGTCTGAAAAACTGAAAAGTTTTCATGACATTAGTAGTCAGTAGCTTGACCTTCCATCTTTATAACTTGCTGCAATTGTTTTCTAAAATTTTAGATGAAATTTTGAACAAGTCTTATCTGGTATTTTCTTCCATTCTTTAATGATTATATATTCTAACTCCTGTAGGTGTTTTGTGTTCAATTTATTTGATCTTTCAATGCTTGCCAAATATTTAAAATAGGATTCAAGTCAGGACTCTTTGAAGGCCTTGGCAGAACTGTAATCTTGGTTTACTGAAACCCTGCTGTCATTTAGATGTATGTTTGAGATCATTATCTTGCTAGAAAGTAGATCACTGACATAGATGAAGATTTTTCACTGATAGTTGTAGATTTTCATCCAGAATTTTGATACAGTCTTCAGATTTCATTATTCTTTTTATTGTAATTAATTTTCCTGTCCCCTTTGAGCTAAAACAACTCCAAAACATCATTGAACTACCTCCATGTTTTAATGTTGGTACTGTATTCTTTTGGAGAATGCAGAACTTTTGCTGTTATCAGAAAGCGATTTTTCAAAGTAAATAACTTAACCAATCTGTTCGAGAACGTCAAAATAGATGACATTCTGTCCTTCTTGAGAGAGACAAAGTTTTACCAAAAGATATGACAACTTAAAACTGGTTAATATTGTGCAAACAAATGAAATCCTGCTAATAGAAAATTCTACCTACCTTGATATTCGTTTTGAAATCTTTGGTTGAATATGTATGTATATATAGACAGAATTTGGCGTTGAATGACCTATAAAGGTTGATATGCCATAAAACCCAAACAACCAACCAACCAACCAACCAACCAACTTTTGGAGAATAGCCTCACCTTTCATGTGCCAAATCTTCTGCACATCATTATAAAGCTCAATTTCTGTTTCATCTCTTGTTCCCAAAAGCAATTTTCTTTGTCCAAGAACATTTTGGCAAAATTAACAATGTGACATGTTTTGTGAGGAAGGGTTCATTGTGGTCTGTTTCCATACAACCAATTTCTATTTAAACCATGTTGTATTGTATGAGTACTTGCACTGATACCTATCATATCCAAACTTTTGGTAATGTTTTTCAAAACAAGTCTTGGGTTTGCCTTAACCTTGTGAATCAGTTTTTGTGTAGTTCTTGGTGACAATTGGGGTTTTCTTCCACGCCCAGGCAAATTCTCTATTGTGCCAAACTGTTTCAACTTCTTAATAATGGACTGTATGCACTGGGCCATTGGCCTAAGGAGTAGAGTGTTTGCCAATGGTCCAGGAGACCGGGGTTCAATCCCAGGTTGGGTCATACCAAAGACTCAAAAAATTGTACTTGATGCTACCTTGCTTAATACAGTATTATAAGGTAAGGATCAAGGGTAAAGTGGTGCAATCCAGGGAAAGGAATAGCGCTCTCCCCAACACCTCAGTGTAGTAGCTATTGAAAAGGTTACCCTCGACTAAGGTCGCCAGCTTTACTTATTTACCATAGATCTAAGGATAGCAAACTGGTTTGAAATAGTGTTGTAACTATTTCCCGATTTGTAGAAGTGAATAATTCTCTGTCTAAAGTCAACACTAAGCTCCTTTGTCTTCCCCATCATGTTCTTAATGTAAGAATAACAGTGGTCAAACTCTTTGAACCAAGTGATGTTCTTTGCAGAAACTATCATAAATATTCTACAGAATAAATAGTCTAGAAATCTTCACCAATAAAATAATTATGTAAATTACTTATACTTACTCGAATCAATCAATTTAAAACAATATTTTCTACTGTACAAATGATTTTGTCCTTTCCTATTTTGTATGATTCGCTTGTCAAATTAGTTGTATTTAACCTATTGTTCTGAAAATTGAGTTTTATAATCCTTTTTTTTTTTTTCATGCTTATTAACATAAAAACACCTGGCATCACACAGGCATTAGATTCAGAGAAATTGAATAAATATTCAAAATTGATGTGTGTACAAATGATTTTGTCATTGACTATATATATATATATATGTATTTAGTTGATTTCCTGTGGTGAAACACATATGAGTATTCAACAGTTCATTTAAAGATGGGAATTGCTAGACTGTTTCCATGGGTAAATTGTTTAAAGTCGTAAACGTTTGTGTAGGGTCAAACATATTTCTATGGATGAGCTAATAACAGAAGAATAGTACATACAACAGATTCTCTATACAACATTCCTCAGTTTTGAATTCCGAATTTTTCCTTTTCCAAAAGTTGTTGCTGTATCAAGGCTAGAGAACCCAGTCTTCCCAACCTTATAGCTGAGGGTGAGGGAGGAGAGATGGTTCTATACTTTTCCAAAGGACATCTGTGCAAAGTAAAATCTAAAAAGCTTTGTCCAGGATTTGAACTCAGCTTGTCAAGTTCATTTCCATTGATAATAGCCATTACACGTATCTACCTACCTACCTACCTCTCTCTCTCTCTCTCTCTCTCTCTCTCTCTCTCTCTCTCTGTATATATATATATACACGTGTGTGTTGGGAGAGAGGTAAATGAAAGTAAATCTGATTATATATTTAGGTACATATATAAAAAAAACAAGGTAGTCAGAGAATGATTTTATTTAGAGTAGAATTATTTGTCAAAGTTAGATGTTTTGGTTTTTTGTACTGAACCATCATCAGGGCATTTAAATCTGTGATGTTTTATATTTTGAATTATATTTGATTTAATTTTTTTTATTTTCTAAATGACAAAAAAATTAGAAAGTTGTTAACATTCTATTTCTGTCTGTGTTAAGTTTTTCATTGTTGTACATTTAGTTAATGTTAAATTTTTTCATGTTTGTACATTGGAATAAAGGTTAGAGTGTTTGCCAATGAGCTGGGAGACCAGGGTTCAATGTCAGGTCGAGTCATACCAAAGGCTAAAAAAATGGTACTTGATGCCTCCTTGCTTAATACTCAGCATTATAAGGTATGGATCAAGGATAAGTGTAGTAGCTATTGAAAAGGGTGCCTTCAGGTCTTAGCCAACTTATATATATATATATATATATATATATATATATATATATATATATATATATATATATATATATAAGATATTATTCAATCCAGTAAATTTGGAATTGGGAATAATTCCAATCAGGACAAATAAAATATTCAAAAATAGAATATTAAATTCTATTGTTGATTTTTTTTAAAAAATGTATATATATATATATATATAGTGGTGCTTAACTTTAGAGTGTGTGTGTGTGTATATATATATATATATATATATATATATATATATCCCGAATCTTTCATTCACCATGCCAAATCAAAAACTATAAAGATCCACAAACATATATCCTACAATATGAATAAAAATAAACCTTACTCAAATACCAACCCAATAAAGAGACACATAATATTACCCGAAAATCCCACTACCACCCTAATTGAAAAAAACTTAAATCACTTAGGCATAAAAACCACTACCCACTCAGCAAAAACTACAAAACAAATAGTAAAGTACAACTTTAAAAGCACAGATTCCCTGTCCATGAATTTTACATAGGAGAAATTTAAACAAAAGAATCTACCAGTATAAAAAAGACTAAAACTGGCAATACAACAAACTCTTTAATTTCTCATAACATTTTAACTAACCACACTTTTGACTTTCAAAATTCTGCCATATTTGCTTTCATTCATGCCAAAAATAAATGAAGAATAATTGAAGTATGTTCCATGGCATACCACAACGACAAGGTTTTTTCAAAATTTCGACATCTATAGGAAAAATAATACTAAAAGAATTCAAAATTCACACTAAAGATTATCTCCCCTTTCTCTAAGCATTTAAAGCAATCAAACGTCACAAATCTGCTTCTCAAACAACAAAAGGCCATTTACTTTTCAAAAAAATTCAATCACATAACATGACACAATTTTATCATATCAACCATTATTTATCTGCTTTTTCACATGGCAAGATCTACAAGCCCTAATGAAGACTTCTAATTGAATCAAAATTTATCTATCATAGTTATTTCTCATAAAATAATTTCGATATTACACTTTTGCATTCAAAAAAAGACTGAAGTCGAAATGCATTGGCAAATAAACAAACCATCAAACATATTTTTCTTCTGTTTTACCTTTTCTATGTATATTCCATAAGATTCAACTCATTTCTTCCTTCATATATATATATATATATATAGGTGTGTGTGTGTGTGTGTGTGTGTGTGTGTGTGTGTGTGTGTGTGTGTGTGTGTGTACAGTCCATGATGATATTGATGCTTCTATTTAGGAAAGGGTGAATTTCATAATCATTTCTATTTTTTTAGAATTAATGATTAAACAATGATATCAGTGCAAACACAGACCCCCCCCAAAAAAAAAAAATTATCATCACTTTGTAACAATCCTATGATACTGAGCAATACCTGTGTATGAAGCTTTTTATCATTAAGCTTCAATATGTATTGAAAAAGAAAACACCAGCCTATATCATTGGATGTTATTGAAACCAAAGGTTTTACATCAGTGCATCCTTCTTCTAGACAGAATTATCAATTATTAATTATCATCACTTTGTAACAATCCTATGATATCAAGCAATACCTGTGTAAGAAGCTTTTTATCATTAAGCTTCAATAACGTGTACTGGAAAAAACATCAGCCAATATCATAAAATCTTATTAAAGCCAAAGGTTTTAAATCAGTGTATTCTTCTAGACTGAATCTTTAACAAAAGCTGTGAGTCCTTCATTTCAATTTTACAATAGTTTGTTTATCTCCTAAATAGATGAGTTATCAAAATCTTGGTATCCATATCAACATGAGTGTGCTAGATGGCTGTTGACCCTACAAAAAGGTTTAGTCTATCCTTTAACAGGTCTTATTATTACCTTGCTAAGTGTCTAGCCAACCTCCTCTGCAGTTAAGCTGGGTTGGTGAATTAGTTTTAGTTGATGATTACTCAACCATGCAACAAGTAAAATTGTATTCTGGCTACATATAAAAAAAGGCTACACACACACACACACACACACACACACACACACACACATACACACACACACATATATACACACTCACATACACACACGCTCACATACACACACTTACATACTCATACATATTCACATATGCAGACTCATACACATTCCCACACTTATGCACACACACTCATACATTCTAACACACACAGACTCACAGACTCACACACACACACACACACACACACACACACACACACACACACACACACACACACACACACACACACACACTCATACACCCCCCTCACCCCCTCACACCACACACAACGTGAATTTTAGCTGTATATATATGTAACAAAATATTACATGTTCTAATTGATATGCTTTCCTATTTATTTTGAGGTTAATGTGTTTTTAAAGTTATTGGTTGTATGCTTTTTACAGATGGATAAACTCTGGGGGCTGAAGATTACACAATATGATTAACTTGACTTTAAGATGAATATAGGATAACTGATATTGATTTTCAAGGTAACTAAAGGTTGCCACAGACAGTAGCATATCTTTGGAAAATAGTGCCAATGGCAAGCACTGGAATCATGTCCCTGTCTAAACAACAGACACCCATTTTTTTAGATAACTTTACAGTAAGATTAGCTCAAAGATACAAGTTGATTTCATTAATCTTTTAATTAACAAATTATAGCACTACTGAAAATTGCAATTGCATCTTCCTTGCTTTCACTGATGCAAATAGGTCTATGATGTGGTCAAAATCTTTTTTTTCTTCAGTTTCTTCTCTTTTTACATTCAGCTGCACATAATCGCAGAGTCCACCTTGACCCATGGAGGCTCTCAAATATGAAAGTATTAGTTTAAACTAGTTGAATGTTCTCTCTCAGCTGGCAATAGAAATTGTGATGGGGTTAGCATTATCTGACTATAAAGACTACTTCTCTAATTAATGCCAGTACCTCTCATCAGTGCCCTCTTTAAATGGTACCCTCTAAAGTAGTGCTCCCCTTAAGTGATGTCTGGGGCCCTGCCTGATATACCATAGACATGATACTAGCCACAGGTCAACTTAATGTCTAAACAGCTATTTCTGGCATAATTGAAAGAGATAATAAGTTTACTATGGAATTGGTTCTTCAAGAGAAGAATGTCGCAAAAACCTGCCCATTCTTGACCCAGAAGGAAAGGCTGCTAATGTTGTTCATCCAGAAACATTCCACCATGTTAGTCCTGGTCACAATTATTGGCACACATAAAATTTCAGTACATAATGTTGGATATCTTCAAAAAAAGAAAAAGAAAAAAAAAACAAATCTAGTGAAACAGCTTTGGTCTATTGACAACTCATGGCAGATAAAAATAGCAAATGATAAAACTAGTTTATATAAATTTGGTTATTTTCCAGACTAAGTAAAACTAATTAAATAACAAGTTAAGAAGTTATATGCCAGTTCAGTTCTAAGATGGGTGACTACTTAGGAACAGCAGATACTGTAATCAACATAAAGCCTGTGTGCCTAAATAAAGCTTATTAAATAACAAGTTAAGCAGTGATGTGCCTGTTCAGTTCTAAGATAGGTGACCACTTTGGAACAGTCAATACTGTAGGTAACATAAAGTCTGTGTGCCTAAGTAAAGCTTATTGAATAACAAGTTAAGCAGTAATGTGCCTTTTCAGTTCTAAGATGGGTGACCACTTTGGAACAGTCAATACTGTAAACAACCAGGGGCCTGAATAAGCTAACTTTAGTTAGTCAAAATTTTTAGAATTAGCAAAATCATCTAAATGAGGACACCTTGCTTTTGGGCAATAGACCAATAAAACATTACTTGTGAATTAAATCCACAAGTTAATTCACATTTCTGGCTTTGAGCTAGACAAAGCTCAACTTTATTAATCCTTTTTTGTCATGTCAAGAAGAGATAGTTTGCAAACTCATCTTACATAACCTTTTTACTATGTGATGTGTTTTATACTACTAAATGACTTTATATCAGATTTTATCAATAAATACCTTTAGTCATGTAAAGGTATTATGAATTTTTAAAATTAGTAGTACTTACCCATGTAATGTAAGGGTTTTAAGATGATCAATTATTTTCATAAATTACTGTGAATTAAAATTTTTCATTCATTTATTTATTTATTCCAATAGGCATCTCCCCTTTCAAAATTTGATACTCCAAATATTTTCATAAGGAAGGAACATTTGGATAGACAACATAGCTTATGTGTTTTCCTTCTTGTTTGACTTGTGGGTGAGGATGTGCAACCCCAAGGGAGTTCCGAATTTACTTTTGGCTAAACAGAGCTGACCATGAGGGAAGTAATCCTGTTTTCTGTTGTTGTTTTTTTTTTTTTTTGTTATTGTTTTTTTTTCCGGGTAGGTTCCAATCTAGGACAGACTTTGTCCCTGTGCTCTGTTTGCCATTATTCCAAAAAAAGACTCAAACTGTAAACAAGTTTACCACTGAGAACAATAGGAATATTTGGGACTGACATTCTTTTACAGTAAGAGAGAGAGAGAGAGAGAGAGAGAGAGAGAGAGAGAGAGAGAGAGAGAGAGGGAGAGAGAGAGACTTAAAAAATAGTCAGAGTCAGATCTCTAAATATAGTTTAAAACCTTTCCAAAGATGATCCCAACAATTCTTGAAAGTATGGTTGAAATCAAGCCAAAAATAGTGGAGCTTTTGTTGTATGGACAGATGGACAGATAGACTGAGAGACAGACATTTAGTAGATTATAAAATACTATCACTTTATTTTAATGATTTTGAAATAGCAATAATTTATTATTGTGAAGTACAAGCTGCCTCAGTTTTAAGAAAATTAAAACATGCCTAAAGGAATAGAATATAAGTAAATATAGATTTTAAAATAAAACAGAGAAAGAAGATATCTTTAAAATTCCAGAATATCATTGAGATATTTAGAGACAGATGTTTATACCATTCTATACAGTTTAATAAAACTGCTATCCAAACATTAAGCATTAACAGAATTCCTGAAACCAGTGATGGTGGTCAACTTTCTCTCTCAATACCTACATTTCCAGATCAAAAGGGAAATATACTAAGGAATGTTATCTACAGCAAAAAAACACATAAACATATGGTTTGGTTTTCACAGTGACCACCATCAGGGTACATTAGGAAAAAGAATTAAGTCATAATCCTTGGATTTCCTTTACTCTATGGGATTGGGTGGTGGGTTAGGAGAGGAAGAGAGAGAAGTGAAAGAGGAGAAGAGAAAGAGAAAATGAAAGAGGAGAAAAAAGAGAGATAAGAGAAAGAGAAAAATAGACAGAAGAAAAAAGAAAAAAGAGACAGAAAAGTGAAAGAAAGGTCAAGAAAAGAAAGAGAAAGAAAAGAAAGAGAGGAAAGAAAAAAGAAAGAGATAAATAACAAAAAGTGAGAGAAAATCAATAAAAAAAAAAAAAAAGAAAAAGAAAAGGAGGTAACGGTTGAGGAAAAGAAAAAGAAAGGCTGGGAGCGGAAAAAATTGAAAAAAAAAAAAGAAGAAAGCAAAAAGTATTAGAAATAATGACAACAAGAAAGAGCATAGCTAAAATAGTAAAGAAAAAGAAAGAAATGTAGACAAAGAAAGAAAGAAAGAAAGAAAGAATATCTGAAGTAGTTAAGAAAGAAAGAAAGAAAGAAAGAAAGAAAGAAAGAAAGGAAGAAAGAAAGAAAGAAAGAAAGGAAGAAAGAAAGAAAGAAAGAAAGATAGAGTATCTGACATTTTTAAGAAAAAAAATATTGACAAATAAAGATCAGCAAGAAAGAAAGAAAGGCTGAATAAAAAGAATGAATGAGTATCTGAAATAGTTAAGAAAAAGAAAGGAATGTTGACAAATAAAAGCCCAAAAAGAAAGAAAGAAAGAAAGAAAGAAAGAATATCTGAAGTAGTTAAGAAAGAAAGAAAGAAAGAAAGAAAGTGTAGCAAAAAACAGTCTCTTCTGTAATACAGCCATCATGTTTGTTCAGTAAGAGGATTTTAACCAGACACAGGAACAATACTCGCAAGGGACTCTGGTTTGGTGCACACCAATCAGATCCAATCTGATCTGATTCAATCCAATCCAAATTACACTGAGTGCAAAAACCAACTGTTGTCCCAACAAAAACTTGCCAATTTATTTATTTTGCCAAACCTCCCGCTTACCATAAAAATTAGTGTTTTGCACACACTCCCAGCCTCAGTCTGATTTAGAGATGCATGCACTATGTCATTCCAATGCTGATACTGCTATGGTTCGTCTCGCACACAATTTGCTTGTCTTACTTGTAAGTTTAGGTTTCATCACTCTGGTCCTTTTGGATCTCAAAGGTAATTCTCTAGTAAAGAAAGACAGAAAGAAAGAAAGAAAGAAAGAAAGAAAGAAAGAAAGAAAGAAAGAACAGTAAACAGATCAGAATATGAGAAATGTATAGAAATGATGGATTTGTAAAATAATTTGTGGTGACATTAACATTTTGCTCTTGTGACTTACTTGGGTAAAGATAGCAGTATATTTTCTGCTGGTATAATTGTTTGATGTTCCAGCCCAAAGAAAAAAACAAAAAGCAGAGTTGATTTTCTAGATCAGGAAGATTTTTCTCTTTTGGAATATTGGTTTAATAAATACTTTTACACTAAGCTCTTCCATTTAACCTTGGATCAAATTGAGCTTAGCTTAGTAAATATTCTTACGATCCACATTTTCCCCTAAGCAAAACTTAACAAGTAACTATAGAGACTTGCTTCATCATTTGGATGTGTCTTTCTCACTTGTGCCTTCCTAAGTATTTCCCTTCATTTGATATGATGTATCAACCTAAGCTTCTTAAATATCAATATTCATAAGAAAGAGAATGAAAGTAATTTCAACAGACATTAATATTTTATGATCTATGCTTGAGAGCAGGCAAAAATATTAGGTTTTCAGATGTTGATTTTCAAGACAAACAGGTCCACTCCATTTAAAAGATTGGTGCAACACAATCTTCTTAAATACCATTTCCCTTCATTAGCTCCTGTGATGTATCAAGCTAAGCTTCTTAAGCATCAATATAAGAAAAAGGATAAAAGTATTTTTCAACAAACATTAATATTTAAGACAAACAGGCCCACCCAACTTGAAAGATTGGTGCAACACAATCTCCTCTACTTCCCTTTGTTTGATCTTTTGATATATGGTGTCAAAACTATTAGATTTTGATTATAAAGTCCCAAATAAGTTGAAACTTTCACAACCATTACTAAAAATCCAACAAAATACTAAATTAAGATTTACAATGGACATCATCATCATCATCATCATCATCATAGCTTATCTTCATTAACCAGTTGTAAGAAAGCTTTAAACATTTATTATACATCTATTGGAAAATATAATTATCTGCCCTTGGCAGTTAAGTGTGGCCAATCAGCACTCTGCATGGAATTGGTGCTGACTTTGACTCCTTTTCAAATTTCAATACTTGTAGTGCTGACATTAGGAGGTGCCCTTGGTGTAATGGTTATCGTCGCAGGAATTGGACACGGCGACATGAGTTCAAATCCTGGACTGATTGCATTTCACATAGCACTAATACCCTTGGGAAAGGTATGAATCCAAATATTCTCCCTCCAGCTATGGGTAAATAGTAGGGCAGACTAGGTTCTTCAGCCTTGATGAGGCAACTAGTCTAGGAGAAGGAAAACTCTGAATTCAAACCTGTTAAACTCCGCTTAAAAAATTGACCTTGTGTCATATCCTGCCCGAGCGGAGGGGTTGGGTAAATATGGTAGTGCTGACAAGCAGACTGATAAGACGATATGAAATCATTCCAGTTCAAGGTGGACTTCAGTAGATAAGTCTCGCTACAAAGCCATTAAGTTTGCAACCCTTGTATTTTTCAAATATATGTTTGTTCTATCATATTGTTTTGAGTTCTTCTTCATCTGAATTGAAAGCCTAACTATTAATGTGGGAAATTATGTGGGGCCCTGCAAAAAAGACCATATGTCTTCTTATAATATCCTAATAAAATAAGAAATAGTCTCCGTGGTGTAGTTGCTAAAGTGTTGGATTTCAATCTTGAAGTAAGCGAGTTCAGAATCGAGTCACACTATTATGTCCACTTTTGGACTGATATTCTTGAAAAAGGTATGAACCTTCTTATCCTCCCAACTATGGGTTAAATAGTGCTATTACTGTTCTTCTACTAGAATGGCTTTGGCCTTAAATACCCCACAAAGGTTAATATGCCATTAAACAAATAAACTAAACCAAAACTTATTCCCCCCCCAGCTATGGGTTAAATAGTACCATTACTATTCTACAATGATGACTTTGGCCTTAAATACCCCACAAAGGTTGATATGCCATTAAACAAATAAACTAAACTAAACCTTATTCCCCCCCCCCAGCTATGGGTTAAATAGTACCATTACTATTCTACAATGAAAACTTTGGCATTAAATAACCCATAAAGGTTGATATGCCATTAAACAAGAGCCAATGTATGAACAAAGTTCATAATTATTTTAAACAGGTAATTGCAGAACCAGCTGTACTCTGCTGAAAACTATAGCTTGTGTTGCATCCTACACGTGTTAGAGGGCTTCATTTGTCTCTGTCTCTGTCTCTCACCAGACATGTTAGAGGGCTTTGGTAAATACATATCTAGAACATTCCAGGTGAGAGTAAAATTGGGTGTTATAGTAATGAAGTGATGACTACACATTTACCAGAATTCCAGACTCAGTTGTCCTGGTGTTGCATCCTTCTTGTGACCAAGCACTTTGGTAAATGCATACTTACAATACTTTTTTATCAAGGAGTCTTATCCTTCTGCTGATGATATAGTTAGCATATTCTTAGCCCTTCTGACACGGTAAGCCATTATCTTTGGTTTGGTTTTATAGCATATCAACCATTGTAGGTTATTTAATGCCAAATCCTCTTTATTCATATATATTAAATATATAGGATTTGGTTTGATTGGGTTTTATGGCATATCAACCATTGTAGGTTATTTAATACCAAATCCTCTTTATACATATATATTAAATATATAGGATTTGGTTTGGTTTGGTTTTATGGCATATCAACCCTTGTAGGTTATTTAATGCCAAATCCTCTTTATACATATATATTAAATATATATGATTTGGTTTGGTTGGGTTTTATGGTATATCAACCATTGTAGGTTATTTAATACCAAATCCTCTTTATACATATATATTAAATATATATGATTTGGTTTGGTTTGGTTTAATGGCATATCAACCATTGTAGGTTATTTAATGCCAAATCCTCTTTAGACATATATATTAGATATATATGATTTGGTTTGGTTGGGTTTTATGGCATATCAACCATTGTAGGTTATTTAATGCCAAATCCTCTTTATTCATATATATTAAATATATAGGATTTGGTTGGGTTGGGTTTTATGGCATATCAACCATTGTAGGTTATTTAATGCCTAATCCTCTTTATTCATATATATTAAATATATAGGATTTGGCTGGGTTGGGTTTTATGGCATATCAACCATTGTAGGTTATTTAATACCAAATCCTCTTTATACATATATATTAAATATATATGATTTGGTTTGGTTTGGTTTAATGGCATATCAACCATTGTAGGTTATTTAATGCCAAATCCTCTTTAGACATATATATTAGATATATATGATTTGGTTTGGTTGGGTTTTATGGCATATCAACCATTGTAGGTTATTTAATGCCAAATCCTCTTTATTCATATATATTAAATATATAGGATTTGGTTGGGTTGGGTTTTATGGCATATCAACCATTGTAGGTTATTTAATGCCTAATCCTCTTTATTCATATATATTAAATATATAGGATTTGGCTGGGTTGGGTTTTATGGCATATCAACCATTGTAGGTTATTTAATGTCAAATCCTCTTTATTCATATATATTAAATATATAGGATTTGGTTTGGTTGGGTTTTATGGCATATCAACCATTTTAGGTTATTTGATGCCAAATCCTCTTTATACATATATATCAAATATATATAATTTGGTTGGGTTGGGTTTTATGGCATATCAACCATTGTAGTTTATTTAATGCCAAATCCTCTTTATAGATATATATGATTTGGTTTGGTTGGGTTTTATGGCATATCAACCATTGTAGGTTATTTAATGCCTAATCCTCTTTATACATTTATATTAAATATATATGATTTTGTTGGGTTGGGTTTTATGTCATATCAATCATTATAGCTTATTTAATGCCAAATCCTCTTTATACATATATATTAAATATATAGGATTTGGTTGGGTTGGGTTTTATAGCATATCAACCATTGTAGGTTATTTAATGCCAAATCCCCTTTATACATATATATTAAATATATATGATTTGGTTGGGTTGGGTTGGGTTTCATGGCATTGTAGGTTATCCAATTCCAAATCCTTTTTATACAAATATACTAAATGTATATGTTTTGTAAATACCTTTTGCTGATAACATTTTTAAATGAGCCTAAACTCATGCTTTTGCTCACAGTTAAATGATTCCAAGTATTTCTATGTATCACTAATAATTCAATTAAGCATTAGTCATTTGTTTATACACAGTTAAATGATCAAAAAGTTCAATTTCTAACAATTCAGTTTAGCATAAGTCATTTGTTTGCACACAGTTTAAGTGGTCAAACAGTTCTATTTGACCTATAGATAGGACTATATCAGGTTCTACCACTCTGGATCAAAGTGCACCTTGGAGCAATATCAAGGAAAGGATACTCTGCATTCCCAAAGCTCCAGCATCACTGGAGCTTAACCACTGGATTGTTTTAGTGTCATATTCAGGACACTCATTGGTGAGGGTCATACTCCTCTACAGAGATGCAGTCGGTGTATGCTACAATCCCAGGCAACTGCACTATTTACATTTGTGATCTTTCCAGCTGTATTGAGAACCTGTATATTTATTTTTCCTAATTAGCGTTAACCACTTGTGATTTATCATTTGTTTTTTTGCCTGTAAAATATTCTTTACTGCTGAATCACTTCTACCATCAGGATTTTGATTTTTTCCTATTACAAAATCATCTTGCCCTGTGTCTTAGACATCATTTTTACAAGTAGTTGTTATCATATATTATAGTTCATCAGTGTTTCTGTGTGTAGTCATATGAAAATGGACTTAACAGCCTACGTTTAAAATCCTGAACAAGGCTGTTTATATTTTTCTCAAAGTTTTAATACCCTGGGGAAAAGTATGCATCCAACTATTCTCCCTCAAGTTATGTGTAAATAATAGGACATACTGGGTTCTTTAACCTAGGTTCAGTGACTGGTCTAAGAGAAGGAAATTTATTAAACTTTGCCTAATAATTGACCTCATGTCATATCCTGCTCATGTAGAGGGGTTTGGTAAATGCATTGCTGTTTTTCATCATGGATTAGTTAATCAAAAGATAGTGGTATCTTAATAAAAAGAAAATACAGAGTAAGCACAAAAACACTCCTTGAAGGGTGAGCACCATTTTGGATTTCACTGCCCTCTAAGGGTAAGAGGGGTGTACTGAGTTTCTGCTGGAGAGAAAACAAACATTTTGAGAAAATGTATGTAATGTCACCATATTCATAAACATATTCCAAGAAGTTTTATGATACTTGAAATAAAGAAGTATTTTTTAAATCAAGAAGTGCTTTTGTGTTCACTCTGTAGAAGTTTTTTGGTAGAGAACTTTAATAAAGCTAAAAATAATCGATTCATTTAAAAAATTTTTTATTGATCCTCAAGTGGTATCTTTCTTCTCCCACTCATCTGAGGATCTTCTTCAGAAAAGATATTTAGGTAAATGAAAAGTTTTTCAAACCAATAAAATACAGCCAAATCATCAAAATTCTATATATTAGAGAGATAGAATCTTTTAGTCCTTCCTAAATAACTTCAGTTAATACAGTTTACAATACACTGATTGTATCTCTCTGAAGAGAGGTAAGACATCCTAAAAAAATAGAGGCGTCTTGGGTATAACACTAAATTACATCTGATAGAGAGGCTCCATTTAAGGAGATCTGGGGAGTATGAAGTATCCCTTCATTGTCATTGCTCCCAGGTCCACTCTGACCTCAAGTGGTTGTACCTGTTAGGCTCTCATCTAAGGGTCAAATAGAGCTTTTAAAAATTATTCATTACCAAAAGGATCATGTGCCAAAAATCTATTAAACAACTACACAAAAAGTGGAAATATGAACATATAATGAATGGGATTCTTTGATCTCTTGGCATAAAATAAACTATATGATTGACAAGCTGTTAAAATCAACCAATCAGACTAACGTAAATAGAAGCATTGATAAAATAAAACTGGAAATACTGAATGTCTTTTTTTAATCATCCAAATTTTATACATTACAGAGAGAGATTCTTTTACTTTATTCCTAAATAGAAGAATTGATATCATCATGGACTTTTACAATGAGAACCCAATAGATTTGTGGGTCATTAAGTTTTTGATAAAATAAAACTAGAAATAACAAATTCATTTAAAATTCTTTTGATGATTAGGGGCCTCAGGTTTGTATGATGAGAAGTAAGTGACCAAACAGCATCCTTGTGTCGTTTCTATCAAGCTTTTTCTCCAAGCATTTCATTATAGTCCAAGCACTTTAAATATTACTTTTTTTTTTTTTTTGTGTGTGTGTGTGTGTGTGTGTGTGTGTGTGTGTGTGTGTGTGTGTGTGTGTGTGTGTGTGTGTGTGTGTGTGTGTGTGTGTGTGTGTGTGTGAATGAACAAGTTGTTTTAGATGCATTTTTTAAAAAATCAGTAGAGTGCTCAATTACTGACCAGCAGAGCAAGATAAAACCTAAAATAAATTGTCAACTCACCTTTTCATATCATTACTGAAAGTTTCACATACTGAAAAAATATAATCACCAGATGAAACACATACAGCAGTATAACCGTGTTTATGTGTGTATGTGTGTGTGTGTGAATCTGCATATGCAAATTTTTTGGATATGCAAGTAATTGCTATTGCCAAGCAACAATACAATCATTCAGGCAGTTAAGTAATGAATAACAACATTTTACATTTTTAACTGGGAGCTTCTTAAAAAAAATTGCAATCTAAAGAAATTAGCATTTTTCCGAACGGAAACTTTGATAAGAAATTCATAATAAAACATCAGATTTCTCTATTCATTTAGAACTCATGTGAAGTGTGATTAATAAACAGTAAGATAGAAGCTTCAATTCTTTTGAATTTTAGATCGAAGACACATTCAGATTTGAGTAATTTGAAGTGTTGATGTCTAGATGTGTCTATGCCAATTTTAAAAATATAATGAAACCTGTTTCAATGCTTTTTAACGGAAGTTTTCAGGGAAACACAGAATTGTGCAAGTGTACCACTCTCCATATTCACCAGAACTAAATTCCTGTAACCTTTTTTGTTTCTTAAGCTGAAAATTTATCTTAAGGGTATATTTTAAAGACATGGAAGACCTTAAAAGAAATACAATAATGAGCTTCACATGATATCAAAAGTGGAGTTTCAAAAGTGCTTCATTCAATAAAAAATTGAAATAAATCTGTCAAATGTAAAAGAGACCAGTTTAAAGAAAATGAATGTTTAATTCATAATTAATTTCTGTCTTGGTAAATACAGCTTCAGTCTTGACATTCTTTGAACACACTTTGTACTTTGAAGATAATAAATGTTTCATTCATTGTTCATTTCTCTCTTGGTAAATACAGCTTCAGTCTTGATACTATTTGAACACACCTTGTATTTTGAAGAAAATCAATGTTTCATTCATTATTCATTTCTGTCTTGGAAAATACAGCTTCAGTCTTGATACTATTTGAACACACCTTGTATTTTGAAGAAAATCAATGTTTCATTCATTGTTCATTTCTATCGTGGTAAATACAGCTTCAGTCTTGATACTATTTGAACACACCTTGTATTTTGAAGAAAATCAATGTTTCATTCATTGTTCATTTCTATCTTGGTAAATACAGCGTTAGTCTTGATACTATTTGAACTCACCTTGTATTTTGAAGAAAATCAATGTTTCATTCATTGTTCATTTCTGTATTGGTAAATGCAGCTTTAGTCTTGATACTATTTGAACATACCTTGTATTTTGAAGAAAATCAATGTTTCATTCATTGTTCATATCTGTCTCAAAAAATACTGCTTCAGCCTAGATACTATCGGAACACTTTGTATTTTGAAGAAATTCAATGTTTCATTCATTGTTCATTTCTCTCTTGGTAAATACAGCTTTAGTCTTGATACTTTTTGAACATACCTAGTATAATTCAAACAAATTTACTATCAGTGTTAGTAACATTTCTTTTGGTATAGTGTTGGTATTACAAGTGACACTACTATTATTAGTACAAACTATAATAGAAGTGGAATGAGTATAACTTTTAATAGTTTTTTTGTGTTAGTGGTATGTTATTAATATTATAATTGTTTGCTTTATAATTGACATTGATAATAATGGTAGTGGTGGTGGTGGTGGTGTTGATGTGGATGAAAAGATATGTTGTAGTAGTAGTAGTAGTAGTAGTGGCGGTAGTAGTAACCAGAATTTTTTTAGAAGTGAGGGGTGATGGTCGCGCATATATGAGAAGTTGTTCATGAAGTCACCATTCACTTTTTTGTAGTACATCCTAATGAATACGGGATTTTCATTCATGTACAAGATGTGAGCATCATTTCATTCAACTGAACTGTAGGGGGGAGGTCTGGATGTAGGTGGGTAGGTAATGGTTCTCGTGGGGGTGGAGAAGTACATGTGTAGGAGGATGGTGCTGAGATGTGGAAAGGATTAAAGAAAAGGAACAGTTCAGAGATGTAAAAAAATAAAAAAATGAAAAAACAGAAGAGATGAAGGAAGAAATAAGTAGCATATATATATATATATATATATATATATATATGCCAGTCATATCTATCTCAGTCTGGTTATATCTATGTATCTATCCACACACACACACACACACACACACACACACACACACACTGGCACATGCCTATAAATATACCTGTAATATAAGGTTATATGTGAAAATATATGCTTAGTGTAGATATGTGAGATAAGTTTAAGGTTTTTTAAAGGAGAATTAAAACTTAGTACTGTAAAAGAAAGAAAGAAAAAGAAAAAAAGAAAGAAAGAAAGAAAGTCTGTGAAAGAAAGAAAGAAAGAAAGAAAGAAAGAAAGAAAGAAAGAAAGAAAGAAAGAGGATACGAAAATTTTATTTCAAAGAGAAGAAAGTAAATGATATGCTTAGATAATGTGAAAAATTGATAAAAATCGAAGAAGAGAAGTGTTAGTATTTGCAAGGAAACCGTTTTGTTATTGCATTGCATTAGAAAAACCTCCTTCTACGTTGTATCATCAGACGTAGAACGAACGTCTCAAGTGAATACAGGTCATGATACAATTCTTGTTTTTTGAGACTTGTGGGTCTGCGTGCCTCTCTCTCTGTGTGTGTGTGTGTGTGTGTGTGTGTGTGTGTGTGTGTGTGTGTGTGTGTGTGTGTGTGTGTGTGTGTGTGTGTGTGTGTGTGTGTGTGTGTGTGTGTGTGTGTGTGTGTGTGTGTGTGCACTCATGCACATGTGTCTGTGAGCCAAATCATTTATTGTCTTTAGATCGTCATCATCATCGTCATGATTAAAACAAAACAACGAATAAAGTATATATTTTGTCGTTTCTTCTTTATTTATTTATTTTTTTTATTATCAGTCTGGTCGACCCCACCTTTTTTCTAACCCAAAACATGGATTATTAGAAATGTTATTAATTGAAAACATATTAAATTAACAGAGGAAGTTGGTTTAAATGTTATTGATTAAAAGGCGTTTACACACACACGTGTGCGCAACTGCAACACTTATGAGCACTTATGTACATTACACATGCACACGCTGTTTGTTACGTACATTTGGTTGTATGCACAGATGATTGTGTACTGGCTGATTACCTATTATATCACGATTTCACGTTTTTAGAATCAATTTTTATAAGATATATCATTAAAAGAGACATTTTGCATCATAATGATTTTCATTTAAAGTCTAATTCATAAAATGATTATATAAAAAGCTCTTCACGCACAAATTCTCTCTCTCTCTCTCTCTCTCTCTCTCTCTCTCTCTATATATATATATATATATATATATATATATATATATATATATATATATATATATATATAATACAGAGAGAAATTCTTCCACATATCCACTCTCTCTCTCGATCATAAACACAGAGAAAAACATACACATGCATCTACATAAACGCAGATTATCTCTGTCTCTATCGCTCGCTAGCTCTCTCTCTCTCTCTCTCTCTCTCTCTCTCTCTCTCTCCCTCTCTCTCTCTTTCACACACACACACACGCGCGCGCGCGCATATATATAGAGAGAGAGAAAATAGATATTGAATTTTTTCACACACACACACACACACACAGACATATACACACTTTCTCTCGGATTCACTCACACATGCGTTCCCTTTCTTTCACGCTAGCACTCGTTTTCTATCCTCTTTCTCTCGGACAAACATACTTTCTTACTCACTCACTTACATATCCTCGCTATCTCACACAAATCAACAAACACACTCACTTACACCTACTCTTTCTGTCACACTCACTCTCACACACGCCTTCTCTCTCATTTTTACATATACGCGCTCTTCTCCCAACTTTCTCAATCACACGTTCTTTCTTTCTTTCTCACGCATGCGCGCATCTACACTTAGGTAATAGACATTTTTTTCTATCCTAGTCAAGCAATACGTGTTGGGATCGTTGCATCGTTTAGTATACAAACTGCACAAGTCTATTTACTCAATGTGAACTTTTTTAACCAATTAATCAAAAGTAAAGTTAATTTATTTAATTCATTTAATTCCCTATTATAGGGATTATAAAACGAGCAGAACTCTACATATTATTTGAACAATGTACATACATGAGCTCTGCTTGCTTAACGTCTCCTCATTAGCACAAGGCTCAAACGTCTCTCTACCTTACTTAGATTACTTACCATCTTATCTACTAAATGCATATGTACGTACCTACCTGAATAATACACATTTATGCACGCAAACCGGTAAAGTTAACTTGATTGGTTCCCAACATCTGCCTACACTTGTGTTGCCTACATATGAGGGGGTATGTTTATATCTGCGTATAGTATAGGTTAATTTAGAAGTAACAGGTTAGTCAATAATATTACTTTATCATCTACCTTATAGTCAGTTACACTACGTACATCTTTCAATTAGGACCAAGGTGAATAGTCTAAAATGATACTATATACACACCAAATTATATATATATATATATATATATATATATATATATATATATATATATATATATATATATATATATATATTCTTTTTACTAATCTGTTCTCTTTTTTCATATACATGAAGTGGTAATTCCTATCTTACCTACCTACTACCTATTGAAGTTTTTTGCTGTTTTTGTTTGGTTGGTTGTTTTTGTTTTTACTGTTTTTTCTTCTTCTTATCTTATGTATGTATATGCCAGAGTTTTTTTGTTTGTTTGGTCTGTTTTTGTTTGTTTTTTGCTTGTATATCGAATATCATTAACTGTTTGTATAAGTATGTATGTGGACGTTGCTACATTTTTTGTCTATCTTTTTACGTTTCACATCCTAACTTATTTACCTTAAGTAATTTGGCCAACCTACTATCACAGCTACACACACACATTCACACACTGGCTTATTGTAAGTAACTGGGGAAAGTTCCCATTGTTGACGGAAAAGGAACATAACCAATTATTTAAAGGCAACTTTAGTCCTCATTTCATGTGCTTAATACATAATAAGTAATTTTGGGGGTTAAGTTTTAATTTTGGATTCTTCCGCAGAGAAATGGAAGAAAAAAGGGAAGAAAATGAGAGGAGGAGGAGGAGGAGGAAGAAGAAGAAGAAGAAAGACTAAAGAAGTAGTAATAGAAGCAGAGGATGAGGAAGATGATATGTATATGAGTAATAGAAGAAGAAGAATTTGCAGAAAAAGGGAAGGAGGAAGATGACATGCAGACTGAAAGTAGAAGTAGTAGTTGTTGGTGAAGAATTTGCAGAAAAAGAAAGAAAGGAGGAAGGTGACATACAGATGGAAAGTAGTAGTAGTAGTTGTAGTAGTGGTGGTAATAGAAAAACAAGGATTAAATATAAAAAAAGGTGTGATGTAAAAGTTGGAATTTGTTTTGTCTCATCTTTTCCTTTTAGTCTGTATCACATCCAGAATCTTCATGTTGATCATTTAAGGATGGCTCTATTTATCTAATTTGTTCTTAGTTATTTGTACTTATTTGCCTAGACGTTGGAGTGTTTGCCAGTGGCCCGAGAGACTGGTCAAGTCATACCAAAGACTCAAAAAATGGTACTTGATACCTCCTTGCTTAACACTCAACATCAAGGGTAAATTGGAGCAATCTGGGAAAAGGAGTAGCACCCTCTCCAACAACTCGGTATAAGTAGCTAATGAAAAGGGAGCCTTCAGGTTGCTTTCAACTAAAGTTGCCAAATAAACTTTACTTTATATATATGTAACTATGTTCAAGATTTACTTAGTGAATACACACACACACACACACACACACACATGCAGAGGAATGCATACACACCTGTACAAATACTCACACATGCATGTTACTCTTACTGTTACACATGCATGCACACAAACAAGGCCACACATGAAAATAATTAAAGTAAAGTTAGTGACTGTAGTCGAGGGTGACCCAAAGGCTCCTTTTTCGATAGCTACTACACCAAAGTGTAAGAGAGGGCACTACTCCTTTCTCTGGATTGCTCCACTTTATCCTTGATTCTTTATAATGCTGAGGAAGAAGAAGAAGAAGAAAGCAAGGTAGCATCAAGTACCATTTTTTTTTAGTCTTTGGTATGACTCGACCTGAGATTGAACCGAGATCTCCCGGGCCATTGGCGAACACTCTAACCATTATGCCAATAAGCCTACATAAATTTAATGAATTACTCATATAAATATAACACATGTACACATATACATACAAATAATGCTACTATCACAACATACATTTACACACATAAATGTGTTCTTCAAAATTGAGTACACACTGGTATACAACACACACATACAATCATTACTACTGCTACTATATACAGATACGTAA
Organism: Sepioteuthis lessoniana; assembly: GCA_963585895.1. Lineage (NCBI taxonomy): Eukaryota > Metazoa > Mollusca > Cephalopoda > Myopsida > Loliginidae > Sepioteuthis > Sepioteuthis lessoniana. The sequence continues at coordinate 235,571 of CAUZXS010005999.1, forward strand.
ATATATATGCACATATAAGTAAAGTAAAGTTGGCGATCTTAGTCAAGGGTGATCCAAAGGATCCCTTTTCAACAGCTACTACACTGAAGTGTAGGGGAGGGTGCTACTCCTTTCCCTGGATTGCTCCACTTTACCTTTGATCCTTACCTTAGAATGCTGAGTGTTAAGCAAGGAGAAATCTGACACGGCAACCCAAGTTCAAATCCTGGACAAAGCTGTTTGCATTTCACATAATGCTAATACCCTTGGGAAAAGTATGAATCCTACTATTCTCCTTCCAGCTAGGGGTAAATAATAGGGCAGATTGGGCTCTTTAACCTTGGTATGGAAAGTGGTCTTTGTGAAATAGACTCATTAACTCAAGATCAAAACCTGAATGAGGCTGTTTGCATTTCACATAGTGCTAATACCCCTTGAACACATCCATATACACAGAGACACAAACACATACACAATGATACTTTAATGATGATAGAAACATTTATTTTACACAACAGATGTTTTTTCAACAATCACCTTCCTTGTTACTTGAGAATATTAATCACATAGATACATTATACAGTGAAAATTTCTGATCAAAATTCAGATACAGTTTCAGGCTGAAGACACATACACTCTACTTCAACAATGCACACACACACACACACACATAAATGTGCATATACTAAATTAATTTGGATACTTACTCATGCACATATGTACATACACAGGATGCGTCAGTGTAAAATAGTGATATGCAAGGATGACGTAATGAACTCAGCAGCCAGAATTCAGATCTTGGATGTGGTTGTAATTTATTTGTTGCAAATACATTTTTTCCAACTATGTGTAAATTGTAGAGCTGGTTGGGCTCCTTACCCTTGGTATGGCAACCAGTTTAGGAGAAAATAAACTCTGAATTAAAACTAGCTGTAAGTAAAGTTGGCAACTATAGTCGAGGGCAACTCAAATACTCCCTTTTCAATAGCTACAGATCAATACCTGATTGTGCTGAGTGTTAAGCAAGGAGAAATCAAGTATTATTTTTGAGTCTTTGGTATGACTCAACCTGGGATTGAAACCCTGTCTCCTGGTCTATTGGCAAATGCTCTACCCATTAGGCCAAGCTGTACTCCACTTAGAATTTGACTTTGAGTCACATCTTGCACACTGTGGAGGGGTTGGGTAAATAGGTATTATTTACCCAACCCCTCATAGCTAAAAGGAGAGAAGGAATGGATTCATATTTTTCCTAAGGGCATTAGCGTTAAATAAAATATGAACAACCTCGTTCAGGATTTGAATTTGGTTTGTCAAGCTCATTTCTTACAGCAATAACTGTTACCTCACATGTGTGTTCATCTGTATGTGTATGACATACACGTCAGCACATTATTGTATTTACCCAACCACTTCCCCATGAGTAGGATATGACACAAGGTTAATTCTTAAGCCAAGCTTTTAACAGGTTTGAATTCAGGATTTTTTTCCTTCTCCTCGAATGGTTGCCATAACAAGATTAGAGAGCCCAGTCTGTATTTACCCAACCCCTCCACTATGAGCATTATGTGACACAAGATCAATTTTTATGCAAAGTTTAACAGGTTTGAATTGAGTTTTCTTTCTCCTTGACTGGTTGCCAGAGGAAGATTAAAGAGCCCAGTCTGTATTTACCCAACACTTCCACCATGAGCATTATGTGATAAAAGGTCAATTTTTAAGCAGAGTTTAACAGGTTTGAAATCAGAATTTTCCTTCTCCTAGACTAGTTGCCATGTTAAGGCTCAAAAATTCCAATCTGTATTTACCCAACAACTCCCCCATGTGTAGGATGCTCTACAAGGTTCATTTTTAAGTGGAGTTTAATAGGTTTGTGTTATGGTACCCAACCTGCAGTCAGTAATGAACTTTTCTGTGATTATTAATACTGGGCTCTGTACTTATTCCCGGCAAACATTTGGCAGTCAGACTGACTTCTAACATTTTGTACATATGTTGTATTATACTTCATTAATATACTTTGTTCCACACAAACCCGAGTTGTGTTATTCTTCCGGACCCTTTAGTTTGAATTGAGAGTTTTCGTCCTCTTTGACTGGTTGCTATATTTAAGCTAAAAATCCAACTCTCCTTGTATTTACCCAACCCTCCCTCAGGAGCAGGATGTGACACAAGGCAATGAAAAGTCCTTTGCTGAACCAAGAAAGGATTGAATTTTTTTTGGAGACGTGGGTTAAAAAATGTTGAGAAATTATCAAAAAAGGTTAAAGAAATACTGACGAGTTGTTGAAAGGTTCCCAGCCTAACCTTTTTTTCTTTTAAATCTTTTTTAGGAAATTTAAAGAAAGTTGAGAAATGATGTGGATGGATATATTTTTGCCAAAGAAATATTGACTGGCTTGAACAGATGACATGGTTAATATTGAGGGGTTGTTGAAAAGTTCTCATCCTAACGAAAATAAGTTGAGAAAGGATTTAGCAAGTGTGTTGAACATTAGAATGATATATATAGAATAATATGTATGTTTTATGGCTCCAGGTCATTTCTTTCTAGGTTTGGCCTAAAATTTTTCAGCACACACTTGTATCAGTGTGTGTGTGTATATATATATATATATATATGTAGTAAGTAAAGTTAGCGACCTTAGTCAAGGGTGACCAGAAGGCTCCCTTTTCAATAGCTTCTACACCGAAGTGTAGGGGAGGGCGCTTCTCCATTCCCTGGATTGCTCCACTTTACCTTTAATCCATACCTTATAATGCTGAGTGTTAAGCAAGGCGGTATCAAGTACCAATTTTTGAGTCTTTGGTATGACTCAACCTGAGATTGAACCCCGGTCTCCCAGACTATTGGCAAACACTCTACTCTGGATGCCATATATACATATATATGGCATCCACTTTTTTTGTTGTACGTCAGTAAGATAAATATCATGACAATATGAGGTATTCACTGGTGCTAAAACCTTATGGAGAGTATGATGCAATTTTTTTAAGAAAATGTAATCTTCCTTTTATAACAACATAAAAAGTAAATTTAAAAGGTCAGTAATAACCAAACTTTCAAATTGTTAAAACAAAAAGAAAGCAAACTTGGGGGTTTTGTTATTGCATTGATCTATTTTAAATCATGACATTTTTGCCCACTTGTTGCAGTTAAAAGGTCAAATCTTTAGATAGATTAATCAGATCTTAGATTTTTGTTTTGGTTAATGAGAAAAGAAATACTTCCCTAAAAGGCATAGGCTGGGACCTTTAATTAACCAAGCCCATATATTGTGGTTCAATTGAATGACTAATCAAAATCTGATACATGGAAGGGGTACTCTTCTGACAGAAGTAGATCAATGTATTTGATTGTTTGAACAGTAGTAGAAGAATACAAAATGATCTGTGTAGGGTGTCCTCATGGTGTAATTGTTAAATCAATGGACTGTAGAATTGTAGTCGGCAAGTTCAAACTCCAGTCGCGCTATTACATTCACTTTCAGACTCTGACATGGTATGCTACCAAGAGGGAAAAGGAGGTCAATTCCCCTACCCTATGGTGTTTGAATCAACAGGCCCCAAGGACTAACTGTTAGAGCAGTTAGAATGAAGGCCAAAGCTACCTGCACTCCATGTCCTCTAATCGGTTGGACAGAGAAGGGAATGCAGGTCACTCTAATAGCATGACCGAAGGAAATAGAGGAAGAAGAAAAAGCCAAATGATTGGCCAAACCCTTTAGTGCCAAAATGATACCTTTTCATCAGGGGAAATTTGGAAAAGACTCTTTAGTTTTGAGGACAGAAGTCGGTGGATAAAGATGTTGGTTTACAGCCAGAAGCTCCGGAAGGTCCCTGTAAAAAGCATAGAACAGAATCTTTGGACAGAAGTCAGCAGAAAGGCTGATTCAGCTGATTCTGGGGGGATGTCACTCGTCCGTAAGAGAAAGGAACCAGAGAAGTAAGCCCTATCAAAGATAAGTACGACTTAAACTGTTTTTCCTCCTACCCTTGGAATTATATGTATTCAGAAAAGGAAAGAGAGAAATTGAAAGGACTCGGTTTTGTCAACTGTAAATTAGTGAGTGGACTAAGATACTTTCTCAAGTAAAAGAAAGAAAAGAAAGAAAGAAAAAAAAGGAGAAAGAAGAAAAGGACTGTTGAGAGAGACATGTGTTTAACACTGCCTGCTGGCTTAACATAGCCGATAGTTTAAAAGGAAAGGAGAAAAGAAAAAGGAACTGTTTCTTAAATCTCATAATTATTTGTTTGGTCGTCACTTATTAAAACTTTGTTATATTTTAAAAGTTCCCTTGTGTTGAAATCCTTTGGTTATGTTATTCATCTATTGAGTCGCCTTCTTTTGCATATATCTTTTTCAGCTTCGTAACGCTTTCATTAATTCTCACTAAATGTCTTCTTCACCTTAAAACATTATAAGGAAATTTTTCGAAATATGACTACAGTGAATAATATTTTGTTTTAACCAAGAAGTCCATGCTTTCCGTTATCCGAGGGGGTAGGAAAGTGAAAGTGAAATTGGGAACCCCCTCACCAGCGACGGAGATCAGTCTAGCCCCAAATTAACCCCCATATTATTTGCCAGTTACCATATGCCTGAAATAGGCGTCTTGACTAGGACTTATTTTGCGGAGTGTCAAGTGCCAGACTGCCCCCGACGTCGCATGCGCATAAAATGAACTCTTGTCCTAAGATACTTATTTATGCAGCATCACACAGACAAATACCCTTGAAAAATTTATAAACCCCCTTATCCTTCCAGCTATGGATTAAATAATACCACTAGTGTCCTTCTCCCAGCTATGGGTTAAATAGTACCATAACTGTTCTTCTAGGAGAATAGCATTAAATAATCTACAAAGGTTGATATGCCATTAAACAAAGAAACCCAAATCCAACTACTGTCCTTCTAGAAGGATGGCTTTGGCATTAAATAACCTACAAAGGTTGATATGCCATCAAACAAGAAACCAAATCAAACCAATCGGAAATGTTTGTTCCCAGTGGAATCCTCTATAAAAATAGATGTTTTGGGTTAGACAAAAAAAGAACTCCAATGTCCATACCGAAGACAAGAGAATATCAAAAAAATCTCTCCAAGAACTAAAGGCTATCCTGCAGCCTCACTCTTTGAAAAAATGAGTAAGATCGACTGCATCAACCAAATACCTCAATTGTCAATCTCTCAAATATAACAAAAGCAACAATTTCCATATATATATCTATATTGTATATATTATTGTTACACAATTATGTTTCAATAAATACTGGTTAATTGCTAATTTTCTACATTGAAGGTACCTCAACCACTTTCATTACAGAAGACCATATGTGTAAGCATCCCTTAGAAATAGTGAACAATTCCTATTTTTAGATTGAAGGTACCTCAGCCCTTTTCACTACAGAAGATCATATGTGTAAGCATCTGTCTTAAAAATAGAGAAAAGTTCCTATTTTTAGATTGAAGGTACCTCAACCCTTTTCATTTCAGAAGATCATATGTGTAAGCATCCCTTAGAAATAGTGAACAGTTCCTATTTTTACATTGAAGATACCTCAACCATTTTCATTACAGAAGATCATATGTGTAAGCATCTGTCTTAAAAATAGAGAACTGTTCATATTTTTACATTGAAGGTATCTCAAACATTTTCATTACAGAAGATCTTTTGTGTAAGTATCCGCCTTAGAAATTGGGATCATTTTTTTTTTTTACATGTAAATCAAGTCTTGGTATAAAATTATCATTGATATGAATTTGATTTACACATACTGCAATTGCTACTGCAAAGTGTTGTTTTCCATTACACTTTTAACAGGTGAAACATTGACCCTATTGTGTCATTTTTATATCTAAATATCTTATTTTGTGTTAGGGGTTCTGAAAGAGAGGGGAAGATGTGATACCACTCCTAAAAATAGGCATGCAAAAGTCTTTGACCACTTCACATTTATATAATAGTTAACTAGCATATGTCCAAAAATATTCAATGATTATTTTTTACAATTTGGTGGGGATTAATTCCTTTCTTGAATTGGCCCAGATTTTTTTACGTGTATATATGATAGCTTCAGACTCAGGTTTGAGTGTGGACATCACATGATAATATTTGAGTATGGACATCATTTGGGTATGGGTAATACATATCATTTGTGTATAGACATCACATGATAACATTGAGTATGAAGATCATATTATCACAAAACATAATTTCAGAATGGACATTACATGATATAATTTGAATATGGGATCATGTGATATCATTTGGGCATGGACATCATATTATATCATTTGAATATAGGCATTAAGTCAAATCTTTTTGTCAAAGAAATATTAATGGGCTTGAACAAATCACAAGGTTAATCATTCTTCTGAATAAATATATGTATATGTATGTGTGTGCATGTATATATATATATATATATATATATATATATATATATATATATATACTCATCTATATATACATAGATACATAAAAAATTGTCATATATATAAATATATATATGTATTACAGTAATATATGGTTGTCACTATCCCACTTCATGGGTTTGTGGCAGCCTAAATCCAGTATACTTTGGAGAGTGCTCAATATCTATGATAGAGCTATTATATAATGTAATGATGAATAGATATATATTAGTCTTTATATATACTTATTTAAGGTGTCTAGCATCTTAAATAAGTATATATAAATGATTTATAAATGATATATAAAGATTTATCCGATACTTATTTAATAGAATGGATGCTTATCTGCAATAGATAGATAGATAGATATGTATATGTACACACTGTGCCCACAATCATAATGTTGTGGGGAAGTTGCTGTGGCATGCTGGACTTCAACATTGTAGAAAGCGAGCTCAAACTCCTGTTGTGTTATTTCACTCACTTTTGAATGAGTACCCTTAGGAAAAGTTTGAACCTATTTATCCCTACAGCTATGGGATCAATCATAACACTGTTGTTTTTTAACAAGTATAGCTTTGGTATCAAATGAACCATAAATGCTATCAAATGCTATCAAACTATCAAATGATATTGGTCTGCAGCACTATTCTTGCAAAAAGTGTAGTATCAATACACACTGTCTTGGATCAAAATGATGTTCCCTGATCATCTGCCTAGGATCAGTGAAGTATCAGTGCACACTATCTAAGATCAAAGTGATGCTGCCTGACATTCGGCTTGTATCAGTAAAGTATCAGGGTATACTGCCTAGAATCAAAGTGAGGCTGCCTGACATTCTGCCTAGGAACAGGGAAGTATCAGTGCATACTGTCTTGGATGAAAGTGATGTTCCCTGACATTCTGTCAGAGATCCGTGTTGTATCAGTGCACACTGCCTAGAATCAAAGTGATGCTCCCTGACCTTCTGCCTCAGATTAGTGTAGTATCTGTGCACTGTGCCTAGGATCAAAGTGGTGCTCCCTGACCCTCTGCCTAAGATCAATGTAGTATCTGTGCACGATGCCTAAGCCCTAAGTATTGCTACCTGCCTCTCTGCCTTGGATCAATGTAGTATCTGTGCACGATGCCTAGGTCCAAAGTATTGCTCCCTGACCTTCTGTCTTGGATCAATGTAGTATCTGTGCACTGTGCCTAGGATCAAAGTGGTTCTCCCTGACCCTCTGCCTAAGATCAATGTAGTATCTATGCACGATGCCTAGGTCCAAAGTATTGCTCCCTGACCTTCTGTCTTGGATCAATGTAGTATCTGTGCACTGTGCCTAGGATCAAAGTGGTGCTCCCTGACCCTCTGCCTAAGATCAATGTAGTATCTGTGCATGATGCCTAGGTCCAAAGTATTGCTCCCTGACCCTCAGCTTAGGATCAATGTAGTATCTGTGCACGATGCCTAAGCCCAAAGTATTGCTACCTGCCTCTCTGCCTTGGATCAATGTAGTATCTGTGCATGATGCCTAGGTCCAAAGTATTGCTCCCTGACCTTCTGTCTTGGATCAATGTAGTATCTGTGCACTGTGCCTAGGATCAAAGTGGTTCTCCCTCACCACTGCATATGATTTGTGTTGTATTTCTGCTCTGTATTTAGGATAAAAGTGTTAATCTCTGCATTTATGACTTGGATCAGTGTATCATCTGTGCTCTCTGCCTATAATAAAAATGTTGCTCATTGGCTTAGGATCAGTGTAGTGTGTTTTTACCCAACTCCTTCTGCCAAAGACTAAATGTGACACAAGGTCAATTTTTATGCAGTGTATATTCAGTTTAAATTCAGAGTTTTCCTTCTCCTAGACTGGGTACATAAAGAAAACTAAAAAACTTAGTCTGTACTCCTACTTACCCAAAGCAAAGCAATAGCACAAAGTTAAACATATCCAGGATTTGAACTCAGACCACCAATTTTGTTTCCTATAAGATTAAGCATTTTGCTCAGCATGCTTCCTTAACGTTGTAAACTCTGCTTAACTTAATTTTTCAAAGATAATTTTACTAAGATGCTAAAACAGCAGATTAATTGTCAATTAACTGTTGACTTTCAGATTTATTTTCAGAAAAGTATTAACTTGTTAGTTCTATATATATATATATATTTGTTTGCATTAATGTTGAATAAAAAAAACATACAGAAAAAGTACCACATTATAACTGTGGGTGCCCAGAAATATCATATTATAACTGTGGGTGCCCAGAAAAAACTTGTACTGAATAGACACTCCTGGATAAATATTTCCTCTAAATCTATTAAACTGAATGAAACAAAAATGTCCCAAATGCAAATACAGCTTTGAAGACAGCTAGAGGCCTAAAATTCCACATGAAATTACATAAAGATGTTCATTATACTCGTGCTTGCCCAATTAGCAATAATGTTTTTTAAAATCTTTTCTTCTCTTAAAAGTTATGCAGCTTGCACAATAGGTCAGATCTCTGCTTTTAATCTCATACCATACAATCAAGAAGTGATGTTGATAAACTTCAAATTTTCCTCACTTTAAAATCTTTACACTTATCTCAACACAATTTCGTGCAAAAATTGCATGATGACAGCCATTTGGTATAAAAGTGTTTAACATGAATGATATTCTTCAAATTTTACTCACTTTAAAATCTTTACACTTATCTCAACACAATTTCGTGCAAAAATTGCATGATGACAGCCATTTGGTATAAAAGTGTTTAACATGAATGATATTCTTCAAATTTTACTCACTTTAAAATCTTTACACTTATCTCAACACAATTTCGTGCAAAAATTGCATGATGACAGCCATTTGGTATAAAAGTGTTTAACATGAATGATATTCTTCAAATTTTCCTCACTTTAAAATCTTTACACTTATCTCAACACAATTTCGTGCAAAAATTGCATGATGACAGCCATTTGGTATAAAAGTGTTTAACATGAATGATATTCTTCAAATTTTACTCACTTTAAAATCTTTACACTTATCTCAACACAATTTCGTGCAAAAATTGCATGATGACAGCCATTTGGTATAAAAGTGTTTAACATGAATGATATTCTTCAAATTTTCCTCACTTTAAAATCTTTACACTTATCTCAACACAATTTCGTGCAAAAATTGCATGATGACAGCCATTTGGTATAAAAGTGTTTAACATGAATGATATTCTTCAAATTTTACTCACTTTAAAATCTTTACACTTATCTCAACACAATTTCGTGCAAAAATTGCATGATGACAGCCATTTGGTATAAAAGTGTTTAACATGAATGATATTCTTCAAATTTTCCTCACTTTAAAATCTTTACACTTATCTCAACACAATTTCGTGCAAAAATTGCATGATGACAGCCATTTGGTATAAAAGTGTTTAACATGAATGATATTCTTCAAATTTTACTCACTTTAAAATCTTTACACTTATCTCAACACAATTTCGTGCAAAAATTGCATGATGACAGCCATTTGGTATAAAAGTGTTTAACATGAATGATATTCTTCAAATTTTACTCACTTTAAAATCTTTACATTTACCTAAAGAAATTCTTTGATTTGTATTTGTTACTACATAGCCATCTCACCAATTATACTTTTTAACTTTCTAGTTCAATTTTAGGGGAGTCCCTATGGCATAGTTGCTGACATGGTGGAGTGCAATGTTGTAGTAAGTGAGTTTCAACTCCAATCACACCATTACATTCACTTTATGACAAATAACCTTTGGAAAGGTATGAGCCCTTTTTTCTTATCCCAGCTTTAAATTAAATAATACTACAACTGTTTGATACTTCCTTGCTTAATACTCAGCAATATAAGGTACGTATCAAGGGTAAAGTGGAGCAATCCAGGGAAAGGTGTAGCACCCTCCCCTACACCTCGGTGTAGTAGCTATTGAAAAGGGAGCCTTCTGGTCGCACTCGATCACAGTCACCAACTTTGCTTACTTTACTTACACTACTTTGCTTGCTTCCTTCACAGAGTTTTCTGATAAGACATGGCCAAAAAAAAGGTCCTTTTTTAGAACTTATAATGTACAACCTTTTTTAAAGCTATTTAAAGCTAAAATTTAGCTTTTTTTAAAGCTAAAATTTTATACATACCATAGGATATATATATGTATATATATATAAAGGATTTAGCATTAATAACCCATGAAGGTTGATATGCCATTAAACAAAGAAACAAAACCAAACCTTATCCCCTCAGCTATAGGTTAAATAGTACCACTACTGTTCTTCTACAAGGATGGCTTTGGCATTTATTTAAAACCCACAAAAGTTGATATGCTATTAAACAAAGAAATAAAACCAAACCTTATCCCACCCAGCTATGATCAAATTTTAATGAAAGTTTCAGAGATTATTCATTAATTAGGTTTTTTAATGATATCTCTTTAAAGAAAAATTTGCAAAACTTTTTTAGGCCAGTCACTTCCAGTACCTTAAATTTATGAAAAATTCAGGTGTTACTGTTTATTGTTTTAATAGTGTTTTTTTTTCTTGTCATTTCTTTTTTTTTTCAAACATAGCAAAAAAAGAAATTTCATTAAATTGAACTTGTTTGGTTTCTTTGTTTAATGACATATCAACTTTTATGGGTTATTTAATGCCAAAGCCATCCTTCTAGAAGAACAGCTGTTGTACTATTTAACCCATAGCTGGGTGGAATAAGGTTTGGTTTTGTTTCTTTGTTTAATGACGTATCAACTTTTGTGGGTTATTTAATGCCAAGACTTTAATGTTCTTCCATAAATTGAGTGATTTACATCCATCTTTATGATTCACTATGGAAGAGGAAAATTGTAATAAATTACCATTCTTAGACGAGTTGGTTGAAAGAGGTGAGTCTTCTTTCCTCACTTCTGTTTACAGAAAACCTATGTTTACTGGGCTTTATCTGAGCTGGGATGCATTTGGTCCCAAGTCTAGGGAACTAAATTTAATTAGATGTCTTTTAGAACTTTAAATATTTGTTCTGATAGCTAGATTAAAGAAGAAATGAAGGTAATTAAAGAGATATTTATCAATAACTGGTATCCTGAGGAAGTCATTAATGATAATATTAACTTAACAGTGACTGAATTCAAAAATAAGAATAAGATCTTTGGTCCATCGAAATGTCCTGTTTATTTCAGACTTCCTTGGATTGGTCCTGCTAGCCAGTCATTTGCCGATAAAGTTGCCTCCTCTGTGTACTGTAGTTATCATGCTGTTAAAGTTAGATCTATTTTTTCCTCTAAGACGGCCTTTAGCTCCATACATAACGATGTACTGCCTATCTTGAATCAAAGTCTATTAATTTACAAATTTAATTGTCGGTGTAATTCGACATATATAGGTCGTACAAGCCAATGCTTGGAAGTTTGAATAAGACAACATGTACCCAGAGGTATTTTAAATAGTGGCCGATTAACATCCAGGCAATCTCAGGCTATGGACTCAGCTATTCGAGAACATCTGTTAGCTATAAATAGTTGCTGGACCAACTATCAAGATGACTGTTTTTCTGTTCTACTTAGAGCCAGGAAAAAAGTCCAATTGAACATCTTAGAGGGGATCTATATTGCTTTAGATTGCCCCTCTCTATGTAGACAGAGAAACAGTCATACTTTACATATATTGGGGGAAGTTTTAAATACTGGTGTGACATAGCGTTTCATAATTTTTTTTTTTCTCCCCGTCACACAGTCATCTCATTCTTTAAAATAAATTACCTGTTTTTATTATTCTTCCGGCGCTTTGCGTGAATAGAGCTGGACGAAAGGGACCTCGCAATTTTTTATTTTTTAGATTGGTTTTGTCTCCCTTTTACTGATGATTCTGTTAATCTTTTGTCTTTTTATATATACTGTAGGTATATTTTATTAAAGATTGCAGACAAAGATTTTAAGTTGAACTTTTCATCACACTTTTTATGTTCATTAGTGGGATGTCGCAACTGACGATTAAGGCTATTTAATTATTGAAATGAAAAGGCTTATAAAAATCTCAACTCAAAATCCTTGTCTGTCATCTTTAATAAAAGATGCCTACAAGAAAATCTGCAGTCTAATTTATATATATATACTATAGTTGATATATATGTATATATACAAGAGTGAGTCAAAAAGTTATGCCTTTTTCTTTAATACAAGAATATTTGCCAAGAGAGGAACATGTATCATACATCTAGATGAAGCTGGTCCTTTTTGGATCATAGTCACCATTTCTCTCAATAGCAGTGTTCCACTTTTGAATGAGAGCAAATATTCCTGCCTTGTAAAATCCTGTTGATTGTTCTTTGAGTTATTTCATCACTGCAGTTTTCACTTCCTCATCACTGGTATAACATCTGCCTCCTAAACCCTTTTTCATATCAATAGTCAGAAGGTGCATAATCTGGTAAGTATAGAGGATGTGGTAAAGTTGTCCAGATGCTTCTGTTGTTGACCATTGTCATGCAGAAGGAAGACATTATCAATTGGCAAGATTTAGCAACTTCAGAATATCATCACAATGAATTTAATGATATTGTTGCTGTTCTTCTGCAGCGATGGCTTTAGCATTAAATAATGCACAAAGTTTGATATGCCATTAAACAAAGAAACCTTAAATAGTACCTCTATTGTTCTTCTACAAGTTTGGCTTTGGCATTAGATAATCCATGAAGGTTTTTATGCCTTGAAAAAAAAAAAAACAAACCAAAAAATTTTGTATTTATGCAATCACTCCACCATGAGTAGGATACAACACAAAGTCAATTTTTTAAACTGTGTTTAACTGGTTTGAATTCAAAGTTTCCCTTGTCCTAGACTAGTTACCATAGCAAAGTTAAAAGGCTCAGCCTATTCTACTATCTATTCACAGTTTGAAAGAAAATAGATGGATTCATACTTTTCCCAAGGGCATTAGCACTATAGGACATGCAAATAACCCCATCCAGGATTTGAACTTGGTCGCATTGTCCATTTCCTATGACAGCAGCCATTACATCACAAGTGCCTCCAGATATATGTATATGTGTGTGTTTATATGCATGCGCATGTGCGTGCATATATATATGTGTTGTTTGTCAATAGTCCAGGAGACTGGGGTTCATTCCTAGGTCAAGTCATACCAAAGACTCAAAAAATGGTACTTGATACCATATTGCTTAATACTCAGCATTATAAGGTAAGGATCAAAAGTAAAGTGGAGTAATCCACAGAATGGAGTAGCACCCTCCTCCACACCTTGGTGTGGCACCTAATGAAAAGGGAGCCGTCAGATCACCCTTGATTACGGTCGATTACGGTATATATATATATATATATATATATATATATATATATATAATTTTAATGGTCTGAAAGATCTCAAAGGAAGAAAGACAGGCCATCAAATCACAAGAACAAGATGAAAATATGAAGATATTACCAGCAGACAAAGGCAATGATAAAGTGGTGATGGATAAGGTGGAATACTCTAACAATGTGACAGACTTAATTGGAAATGGTAACAACTCCAAAGTAAAAAAAGAACCTGACCCTGAAGACAGAAAGGAAGCTGTAACAGATCCTAAGTAAGAACAAACATTACAGCAAGTTACCATGCATATATAGCCTCTCTTAGATTTATAAGGATGGTATTTCATTAAGACTTATTGTCAGCAACCAAGGTTCAGCATGTCACCCACTGAGTCACCTCATTGACAGTTAAGTCCTCATTATATGTCAAGAACTCCACTCATTTCATGGAAAAAATCAGGGATGCTCCTATTCATTCCAAACCCAGATGGTGAGTCTAGATATAGTAAGTCTGTTCACAAGGGTACCCACTGATGAGACGCTAATAGCGGTTTAAGATAAGTTGGCAGCAGATCGCTTTCTGGAAGAACACACCTCTATCCCAATAGATAATCTGATGGAGATGTTGACTTTCTGCATGAAAACAACCTACATTGGGATGGATTCTCCACTGTCCTCTACATTGGCCAATGTGTGCCTGAAATACTTCAAAGAAATGACCTTAGGATCAACTTCACTAAAACCATCGATGTTGCTTAGATACATTCATTCTCTTACATCATCAGGAAGATGTTCAAGCATGACTGGATTATGTAAACTCAATGTGACAATCTATACAGTTTGTTGTTGGGTTAATGATAATGTTGATCCTGTAATTAGTAAAGTGATAAAGGAAAGGCAAAAATGATGAAGGCAAGTGAGAAAGTTTAAAGGACAAGTTTTATTTTGCCAATAAATACAAGAAAAGAAATTTAAGTGAAGTTCCTGTTTACAATGAAAGTGTAGACTCGACTCTGTCAAATAGTTTTTGGCAACAGTGAGTCTAGATGATCTTGAACAGGTTGTTAGTGCAGCTATGAGGCCAGGTAGTTTGTAGACTCCCAGAGAGTTAGATGTGTTGTGTCACAAAAGAAGACTAATCGACATTCGTGTGGTTGATTTAGCAGTTAATCAAAGTTTGGTCAATGTTAGCTATGAGCAAGTTGATCAAGTCATCATTGGTCATAGCAGTATTGTTTGCTTGTGGACTAGTGCCGTGAGGCTAACAGTTTGCAGGCCATGGTAATATGGCTTGAATTGCTAGACATTGCTGCACTCTTCAGTGGTCCAAGTAGTCTTCAGTGGTCCAAGTGGTGTTATCCATCCATGAACAGATTTATTACTCTGGGTGTTTGCTGCATCTGAGTGGCTGAAGGATATTGGATCATCTTTCTTGTTGGTGCTGATCCAAGTTATTGTTGAGTGATCCTTAAAAAGACAGTAGTGGTAAATAAAGACCTGTGCCCCTATAAGGGTAATTGTAGGAAATAAGTAACATTGCCCTGATAAGGGTAATTGGTGGTAGTGGGACGAAGGATGTCCTAAAAAGGACAAGACTAGTGAATAGGTGCATGCATCAGTTGCAGCTGGCCGGAGGAAGGAACTGCTGGAACTGGGTAAAGTCCAAATTGGCGTCTGAGTTTTTGGCTGCTATTTATACTGAGATGGGGTAACAACCCTAGAGAGTTTTCTTTTGCTAAACTTTCATAAAAAAGTAAAAATAGGTGTAAGTTCCCAATGACAAAAAAACAAAACAACAAATTGTCCTTCCTAGATGTAATAATAACTTGCATAGAACAATAAATTAGGTCATTTTTGTATCAAAAGCCAACCTTTACTGAACAGTACCTCATCTTTAACTCCCACCATCCATATAATCAAAAGAAAGGAATCATTCATCATGTACAACATCAAACAAAAGTGACACAGAGGAATATCAAGAAGAAAGAGTCAGTTTAAGAGACAACCTCCATCACAACAACTACCTAGAGAACATAACATCAGATCCAAGAAATCTGGACCAAACAACGGAGAACAATACCTGAAAACACAGTCTGTTTGCCCTATGTTAAAGACCTAGATGAAAAGATTCAAAAGATATGTAATCCATATGATATCAGGACAGTATTCAAGAGTAGGTCAGTATCTCTTCTAAGATAAATTCCCGACAGAATACATGACCAAGTATTGTATATATTCCATCCCATGCAACTGTGGTAAAGTATATAAAAGCAAGACATGCTGGCCACTAAAAGTAAGGTTAGAGGAACATCAAAAAGTAGTAGTATGAATCAAAATCAAAAAGTCACAGTATGGCAAAATATGCATAAAAAGAAAAGTGAAACCATCTGCTCTTATGGGATGAAGTCAAGACAATAAATAGATGTCTCAATGAAGACCTCTCATAAAAGTAGTGCATATGTTAAGCTATAAAGACTTCTTGATTGGTTTCTTTGTTTTTAATGGCATATCAACCTTTGAAGGTTATTTAATGCCAAATCCATTCTCCTAGAAGAACAGTAGTGGTACTATTTAACCCATAGCTGGGAGGATAAGGGGGTTCATACTTTTCCCAAGGGTATTTGCCCGAAAGTGAACATTGATTTGTTTTGGTTTCTTTGTTTAATGGTATTTTCCTGAAAGTGAATGTTATAGCACAACTGGAGTACAAACTCACTTACTACGATTCTGCAGTCCATCGCTTTAACTATTACACAATGAGGACACCCCCCGAGGCTTCTTGAGTAGAGCAAGTATCGAGATTGATGTATTATAATAACCAGTAATTAAAATGTCTAAGTTAGATTAAATAAAAATTAAGAAATAAAAAAATCATTGCGATATGAGCAAAAGTAAAAAATCATACATAATAGTAATAAGTAATAATCCAAAGTCTTGATAAAAGCATTAGGTTTATAAATCCCAAAAATTCACTCTGAATTATCCAGCTGGAATCATGGCATTATGAATGTAGGTGTTCAATTTATACAGTTCCATCTGGAAGTTGCAGATTTAATCTTGACTCCAGTGGGAAATAGCAAGGAATACTTAACACTAGTACCTGATCATAAGTCTACCCTCGTACCCAGTCAGGTTTAATGGAATTAGACCAATTTTCCCCTATTGATTAAATAAATGTTTCATTTCAAAGTTTTGTGAAGGCTCCAGAGTCCAATAAGAAACACCCGAAGAAGGACAAAAGGCACATCAGCTGAAACATTGTTTATATAACAATAAAGACTTGAACAACAGTCTAAATAATCTAAATAATATATGTGATTTTCACCTATAATTCTTTTAACTAATACAACAATCGTGATGATAAAATTATCTTTTATCTCTAATTTATGAGATGTGGATTTCTTGTTATCTACAGTACTTAAATGACTGAGAACAGTCTATCTCACTGAATTAAGGGTTCGGTTCAAAATCCTCTAAAGGTTATTGACTACAACAGTAGACACATGAAAAATGAAGAAACAGGAAAGTGATGTGGTGAAAAATGTCATTATAACAAACAATATTTAACTCATAGCTGGTGGGGGATGAGGTTTGGTTTAGTTTCTTTGTTTAATGGCATATCAACCTTCATGGGATATTTAATGCCAAAGCCATCCTTATAGAAGATCAGTAGTGGTACTATTCGACCTATATCTGAAAGAGATAAGGTTTGGTTTGGTTTGGTTTGGTTTCTTTGTTTAATAGCATATCAACCTTTGAGGGTTATTTAATGCCATAGCTTTCCTTTTAGAAGAAGAGTAGTGGTACTATTTAATCCATAGCTGGGGGGGATAAGATTTGGTTTTGTTTCTTTACTTCATGGCATATCAACTTTCATAGGTTATTTAATGCCAAAGCCGTCCTTTGTAGAAGAACAGTAGTGGTACTATTTAAACCATAGCTGGGGGGGGATAAGATTTGGTTTAGTTTCTTTGTTATTTAATCCATAGCTGGGAGGATAAGGGAGTTCATATCTTTCCCAAGGATATTAGTTTGAAATGGCACAACTGGAATTTGAACTCACTTATTTCAAGGCCACAATGCATTATGTTAACCACTACAATATAAATCTGATTCTAATTTATATTCCATTCTTTATATATATCACCCTCTTCTAACATTTTTGACACTTTTTTTATGGTGTAAAATTGTCTGACGGGCATGAAAATGGGCAACAATAGTTTCAATATTTGGTTTTAATTTCATAAATTCCTATATATGCTCTATTTCAGATATCATGAATGCACAGTTATATGAAGTAAACTGCTATTAATAATAAAAGTGTGCATGTGGTCAAAAATCACTATAATTAGATCCCCAAATCATATACATTCTGGTTCAACTCATTCCAAGGAAGGCTCTGATATAATATTTTGTGTATGCTGTGTAGGACAAACAATAATGTAAAATAGTTTACAGCAAAGAAAACAAAAAAAAAGAACATAACATTATGCTATACATAATTTTTCCATATTATTAAAATGATTCAGTTTATTGTCATAATATTGGGTTGGGCACTTCTCCTGGCATTGTGGCTAATGTGCTGAATTGTGACATTGTAGTAAGCAAGTTTGAACTGTCTTGGTATTACATTTACTTTCGAAAGAATACCCTTAAGAAAGGAATGAACCCTCTTATCCCCACCACAAGGTCTGGGTTAAATAGAACAACGACTGTTCTTCTAAAAGGATAGATTTGGCACTTAATAACCCATGAAGGTTGATATGCCATAAAACAAAGAAACTTTACTTTATCCCACCCAACTATGGCTTAAATAGTACCACTACTGTTTTTTCAAAGGAATGGTTTTGGCATTAAATGACCCATGAAGGTTGATATGCCATTAAACAAAGAAACCAAACCAAACCTTATCTCCGCAGTTATGGGTTAAATAGTACCATAACTGTTCTTCTACAAGGATGGCTTTGGCATTAAATAACCCATGAAGGTTGATATGCCATTAAACAAAGAAGATTCATCTCGCAAAATATCTAAAAAGAAGTCCATAATAAACACATGAAAAAATTCTGTGTGGGTTGTATTTTATCAAAAGTTTAAAATTTCTTCAATATCTAAAGATAAATTTAATTTTTTTGAAAATTTCTGCTTATGTTGAATTTTTCCAAGAGTGTTTGTTTTAAATTGTTTTGACTGAAATTAGAAACCTACTTGACAATTTAATTTTTAGCCTCACACCAATATCTAGAATAACTTTTCTGTACTCATCCATCAATTCATTTTTCTATTCTTCCATTTTTGACCGGACATTGGTATGATGGTTAGAGTGTTTGCCAATGGCCCAGGAGACCTAGGTTCAATCCCCAGCTCAAGTCATAACAAAAACTCAAAAAATGGTACTTGATACCTCCTTGCTTAACACTCAGCATTATAAGGTATGGATCAAGGGTAGTGAAGCAATCAAGGGAAAGGAGTAGTGCCCTCCCCTCCACCATGGTGTGGTAGCTTTTGAAATGGGAGCCTTTGGATCACCCTTGACTAAGGTCACCAGCTTTACATTTTTACTTTTATTCATAGATCAATTCAATTTCCTATTCCTCCATCAATTCAATTTTGTATTCATCCATCAATTCAGTTTTCTATTCTTCCATAAATTTAATTTTCTATTCCTTCATCAGTTTAATTTATATTCTTCTAATTTAATGTCATATTCCTCCATCAATTTGATTTTTTATTTTTCTAATTTAATGTCATATTCCTCCATCAATTTGATTTTTTATTCTTCTAATTTAATGTCATATTCCTCCATCAATTTAATTTTTTATTCTTCTAATTCAATGTTATATTCCTCCATCAATTTAATTTTTTATTCTTCTAATTTAATGTCATATTCCTCCATCAATTTAATTTTTTATTCTTCTAATTCAATGTTATATTCCTCCATCAATTTAATTTTTTATTCTTCTAATTCAATGTCATATTCCTTCATCAATTTAATTTTTTATTCTTCTAATTTAATGTCATATTCCTCCATCAATTTAATTTTTTATTCTTCTAATTTAATGTCATATTCCTCCATCAATTTAATTTTTTATTCTTCTAATTTAATGTCATATTCCTCCATCAATTTAATTTTTTATTCTTCTAATTTAATGTCATATTCCTCCATCAATTTAATTTTTTATTCTTCTAATTTAATGTCATATTCCTCCATCAATTTAATTTTTTATTCTTCTAATTTAATGTCATATTCCTCCATCAATTTAATTTTTTATTCTTCTAATTTAATGTCATATTCCTCCATCAATTTAATTTTTTATTCTTCTAATTTAATGTCATATTCCTCCATCAATTTAATTTTTTATTCTTCTAATTCAATGTTATATTCCTTCATCAATTTAATTTTTTATTCTTCTAATTTAATGTCATATTCCTCCATCAATTTAATTTTTTATTCTTCTAATTTAATGTTATATTCCTTCATCAATTTAATTTTTTATTCTTCTAATTTAATGTCATATTCCTCCATCAATTTAATTTTTTATTCTTCTAATTTAATGTCATATTCCTCCATCAATTTAATTTTTTATTCTTCTAATTTAATGTCATATTCCTCCATCAATTTAATTTTTTATTCTTCTAATTTAATGTCATATTCCTTCATCAATTCAATTTTATATCTCTCCACTTGAATTTCATATTTCTCCCACAATTCAATTCTATACCCCTCCATTTTATAATCCTCCATCAATTCAGTTTTATATCCCTCAAGCCATTTAATTTTCTCTTCCTCCATCAATGCAATTTTCTATTTTCCATAAATACGGTTTTCTCTTCCTCTGCCAATACAAATTCATATTCCATTAATTTATTTTCTCTCATTAATTAAATTCTATACTCATCCATCAATTCAACTTCATATACCCCTATCAATTCAAGTCTATATTCTTCAATTAGTTCAATCTTATCTTCCTCTATAAATTTAATTTTATACTCCTTAAATTCAATGAAATATTTTCCCATCATTTCTATACTCACCCATCAATTCAGTTCAGTAAACTATTGATGTTTAGACAGTAATAATCCCTTTCTTTACACGATATGGTTCCTCAGAATCAAAGTTCATTTACTGTCTGGTAAAATTGAAGCAGATTATCAACGTGTCCAGAAGACAAGTTTTTGTTCCTTTTATTTTACAATTAAATTGAATTCACCTGCTCCATCCATTCTTTTTTTTATACAAAATCAGTTCTATTTCAACCAATTCAGTTTAACATAAGTACACAGTTTAAATGTCAAAACTGTTCTATTTCAAATGACTCAGTTTAGCATGTACACAATTTAGTTTTATTTGACCCATAGATAGGACCCTATCAGGTGCTTTTACTCCAGGCCAGAGTGGACCTGGGAGCGATGGCAATGAAGAAGTACTCCACATTCCCGAAGCCTAACCATCAGATTTTTAGTGTTATATCCAGGACTCTCATTGGGGGAATCTTACCCTTCTGCAGAAAAGCAGTTGGTGTATTCTACAGCCCCAACTGACTTGGCTCACATCTTCCTTGTAATAGTCATGTAGTTATAAATATCAAACTAGGCACATACTAATGACAGATGACCAGTATTGTAATCCTTCCTAGTTGATATCCATCATTGTGGATAGAATATTCTTATCCCTCTGTCTATGTAAATACATTTTTTTTATTAAAGATGGTTTAATAAAAACGGGAAATGTTTAATTTCCAATTATCAATACATCCATCTTCTAAATACTTTCCTTTTTCATATCTTTATATTTACGCAAACATATATACATGTATTTACCAGCCCCTCTACACAAGGTCAATAATTTAGTGGAGTTTATTAGACTCAAAATCAGAGTTTTCCTTCTCCTCGACTGGTTGCCAAACCATGGTTAGAGTCCAGTATGCCCTACAATTTACCCATAGATAGAGGGAAAATAGTTGAATCCATACCTTTCCCAAGAGTTTCACGCAATGTGAAAATGCGAACAGTCTCATCCAGGGTTTTTATCTCAAGTCATAGTATCCATTTCCTGCAATGATAACCATTACACCACCAGCGCCTCGATAATCACACACACACACACACACACACACACACACACACACACACACACACACACACACACACACACACACACACACATATTGATGAACTAAAATAGATGAAGATTTGGCACAATGTAATATGTGTGTAACATGTTGAGAGGATTACTCAAACTTACCACACATAAGGGAAAAAAAGCATGCTTAAGTTATTGTTATCGGAAATGAAATTGGTGATCCGAGTTCAAATCCTGGACAAGGATGTTTACATTTCACTTTGTGCTAATGCTCTTGGGAAAGACATAAATCCATCTGTTTTCTCCCTGGTTATGGGTAAATAGTTGAATAGACTAGGTTCTTTTGTTTTGGTTAAGCATTCAATCTAAAAAATGAAATAAACTGAATCCAAACCAGCTGTATTCAGCTTAAAAATTGACTTGTGTCACAGCCTGCCTATGGGGGTGATGTTGTGTGTGTACATACTTCACAGAAGGAATAATTTGCTAGACTATACACACACATACACACACATATGCACACACGTAAACACACATATGTAATGCATATATCTAAAATAGTGAGTGTTTGCAACTTTACATTACACACCTGTACTGAATATATTTGGTTGTAATGTGTGTATACGTATGAATAATGATTGCACTTATATCTTAAACGCAGACACGTGTGTGTGTGTGTGTGTGTGTGTGTGTGTGTGTGTGTGTGTGTGTGTGTGTGTGTGTGTGAATACATACACAGATATAATTATATTTATGCACACATAGGCGTTATCTTTCTGACTGAAGATATTTTTCGTGTTTATCTCCCTACCACCACCAACACTAACACCACCATCATTTTTTTTTATTCTCCTTACGCTGTAACTTCCTCCACCCCCGCCACTTCTCTCACAACGCTTCAACCTTTGCTTCCTCAACCACCCTGACAGGCATTCTCCTTCATAGTCCCGACCGCCAATCGCTACCGACCCATTTTCCTTCCCGACCCCTATCTCCATCTTTTACCACCGGTACTGAAAATACCCTTACATTTACCTAGTATTCTCTAATACCATATCACGGCTTGCACTAGTAATGAAATACACAGGTGTGGTGTTATTTTTGTTCTCTTATCTTCTAGGTGATCGCGACGGTGAAGGAAAGTACCTTAAAGTCATCAGGTGTGAGACTGCAGATAGAAGATTTTCTTCTTTTACACAGCACACACACACACACACACACACACACACACAATAATATTTCATTATTATTATAATTATTTTACTCCTTGAGAGTTTTTCACATCAGTGTTAGCTGATGGTTTTCCACTGGAGTTTGAGTGACAGCAAGTCTCCTCAAGTCTCCTGGACTCTTCTCAGTATTCTGGCTGATCTCAATAAAGCTGTAGTTTGGACAGTCTCCTCCCATCTTGTTATTTCCAAGCCCTCCAGTTTTTGTACCAATCCTTTGGTATTATTATTATTATTATTATTATTATTATTATTATTTATAATTTTTATTCATAGAAATTTTTACATTTTATTATTGATAAAATTATTTTTAATATAAAGATTATTCTAATTATTTTATTATCAATATTTTATCAATACTTTACACGCACACATTATATTACATTGTATTATATCATATTACCTTATATAAATGAATATTTCATTTTTATTTTAAGTTATTTTTGTATTTCATAATTGATAAAATTATTTATCATTAAGATTTTTTTAATTATTAATTGAATTATTTTAATTATCTTATTATAAATACTTATATATATATATATATATGCATTGACAGACAGACAGACAGATAAACAGCAAATAGGATGAATTTTTGCATAAAAAGTGCATTTATTCTTTGTGAGCTTTTAATTTGATTTTATATTTTAAATTGATATTATATTCAGGTTCAAAAGTTTGAAAAATGAAAAAAAAATAAATGAATAAAAAAGTATTTATTTATTCTATAGACATTTAGTGAGGTAGAAGGTATAGAGAAAAAAAATGAGAATAAAAAAAGAAAAAGTTCAAACCTATAATATACAATGAATAAAATGCCTCTTCTAACATAATTCAGACAACTTATTTTATTATTATTTCTTAACTTTATAGAAAACATTACTTTTGTTCTGGAGATATTTTTCCTATAAAAAATTGAAAGAAAAATAGCCTTCAATACAACTTATATTAAATGGTTGTTGAAAAACATTCTCATTTGTATTGATTTTTTTATTTTTTTGTTAGAAAAAATCATTTATTTCCCATTTTGTAAACCTTGTCAAAAAATGTATAAAGAATTGTACTTAAATAATTTTGTAAACCTTGTCAAAAAAATGTATAAAGAATTGTACTTAAATAATTTTGTAAACCTTGTCAAAAAAAATGTATAAAGAATTGTACTTAAATAATTTTGTAAACCTTGTCAAAAAAAATGTATAAAGAATTGTACTTAAATAATTTTGTAAACCTTGTCAAAAAAAATGTATAAAGAATTGTACTTAAATAATTTTGTAAACCTTGTCAAAAAAAATGTATAAAGAATTGTACTTAAATAATTTTGTAAACCTTGTCAAAAAAAATGTATAAAGAATTGTACTTATAATTTTGTAAACCTTGTCAAAAAAAATGTATAAAGAATTGTACTTATAATTTTGTAAACCTTGTCAAAAAAAATGTATAAAGAATTGCACTTAAATAATTTTGTAAACCTTGTCAAAAAAAATGTATAAAGAATTGTACTTAAATAATTTTGTAAACCTTGTCAAAAAAAATGTATAAAGAATTGTACTTAAATAATTTTGTAAACCTTGTCAAAAAAAATGTATAAAGAATTGTACTTAAATAATTTTGTAAACCTTGTCAAAAAAAATGTATAAAGAATTGTACTTAAATAATTTTGTAAACCTTGTCAAAAAAATGTATAAAGAATTGTACTTAAATAATTTTGTAAACCTTGTCAAAAAAAATGTATAAAGAATTGTACTTAAATAATTTTGTAAACCTTGTCAAAAAAATGTATAAAGAATTGTACTTAAATAATTTTGTAAACCTTGTCAAAAAAAATGTATAAAGAATTGTACTTAAATAATTTTGTAAACCTTGTCAAAAAAATGTATAAAGAATTGTACTTAAATAATTTTGTAAACCTTGTCAAAAAAAATGTATAAAGAATTGTACTTAAATAATTATGAAACCTTGTCAAAAAAATGTATAAAGAATTGTACTTAAATAATTTTGTAAACCTTGTCAAAAAAAATGTATAAAGAATTGTACTTATAATTTTGTAAACCTTGTCAAAAAAAATGTATAAAGAATTGTACTTAAATAATTTTGTAAACCTTGTCAAAAAAAATGTATAAAGAATTGTACTTATAATTTTGTAAACCTTGTCAAAAAAAATGTATAAAGAATTGTACTTAAATAATTTTGTAAACCTTGTCAAAAAAATGTATAAAGAATTGTACTTAAATAATTTTGTAAACCTTGTCAAAAAAAATGTATAAAGAATTGTACTTAAATAATTTTGTAAACCTTGTCAAAAAAAATGTATAAAGAATTGTACTTAAATAATTTTCTTCTTAATTTCTCTTTTCATATATTTTTTCTATTCATTTTTTTACAGCTTCCATAACCGTCTATACTCTTCCTTTCACCTCTAAGACAATTTTGTTTTTGGTTTCTTTGTTTAATGGCATATCAACTTTCATGGGTTTTTAATACCAAAGCAATTCTGTAGTGGTACCATTTAACATATAGCTGCAAGAATAATGGACTTTATACCTTTCTAAGGGGTATTAATCTGAAAGTGAACATGATACCGTGATTGGAGTTTGAACTCACTCACTACAATTTTGCAGTCCAGTACATTAGCCACTATGCCATGGGGACTATATTTCTTTTGTTTTGTATATGAGGATCAGGTTTTTTTCTGTAGTAAGGATATCTCTAGTTAGTGGGTGGCCTATATCTTGTTTAAGTGTAGGGGCGTGTGTGTATGTATGTGTGGGTGTGTGTGTGTGTGTATTTTTTGTTATTGTTATCATGTGTGCATTTTGTTGCTGTTGTTATTGTGTGTGTGTGTATATTTTGTTGCTGTTATTGTTGTGTGTGTGCGTGTGTGTGTGTGTGTGTGTGAAGCTCATTCTCTCATTCTCCTTCCCTATCTTTCTAGGTATTCAACTTGATATTTACATATGAACAGGCTGACACACACACACACACACACACACACACACACACACATATATATGTGTGTGTGTGTGGCATAGTTGTGGGCAACCCGAAGGTTTCCTTTTCAATATCTATTACACCAAGGTGTAGGAAGGGTGCTACTCCATTCCCTGGATTGCACTAGTTACCCTTGATCGATACCTTATAATGCTGAGTGTTAAGTAAGGAGGCATCAAGTACCATTTTTCGAGTCTTTGATATGACTCGACCCTGGTTTTCCAGGCCATTGGCAAACACTCTAACCATTATGAAGAAGGCAATCGTATGTAACACTTAACATCATAAGAAATGGGCATGTCAACCTAAATTCAAATCCTGGACTTAACTCTTGGCATTTCACATAGCACTAACACCTTTGAGAAAGGTATGAATCCAACTATTCTCTCTCCAGCAATGAATAAATTGTAGGACAGACTGGACTCTAACCAGTCTTGCAAAAAGAATACTATGAATTCAAACCTGTTAAACTCTGCTTTAAAAAATTGACTTTGTGTTGCATCCTGCTCATGGTGGATAAGTTAGGTAATTACATATCAAAAATCCTTGCACAATTTGTGTAATTTAGGAAAAAAAGTCCCAACATTCTGTACTGGAAGAGATGAATGAGAAAAATTGAATTTAACTATATTACCAGGCCATTGGCCTAATGAGTAGAGTGTTTGCCAAATGCACTGGAGACCGGGGTTTAATCCTAGGTCGAGTCATACCAAAGACTCAAAAAATGGTACTTGATGCCACCTTACTTAACAGTCAGGATTATAAGGTACAGATCAAGGGTAAAGTGGAGCAATCCAGAGAATGGAGTAGCGCCCTCCCCTACATGTCGGTGTAGTAGCTATTGAAAAGGGAGCCTTTGGGTTGCCCTCGACGAAGGTCGCCAAATTTACAACCTATATATAGATGGTAAAAATCAATCATTTAGTCTAATATCTGGTTTCCACTAATTTTTCTCTTCGGTAAATCTTTGTTAAATAATGTAGTTATGGCAGTGTAACTGTCAGCCATAAGACATGGACATGATTTAACAGTATTTGGCTCTGACTGAGTGTTAGATAGATGGTACACTATCTTTAAAGTACACCATTTATAAAATATACTATCTTTAAAGTACACTAGGAGTAGTATCCTCCTCCACACCTTGGTATAATAGCTATTGAAAAAGGTGCTTTCAGGCCACCCTCAACTAAGATCACCAACTTAACTTTTAATTTTATTTATAAAGTACACTATCTCTAAAGTACACTATTAAAAAAGTACAATATCTTTAAAGTACACTATTTATAAAGTACACTATCTTTAAAGTACAATATCTTTAAAGTACACTATTCATAAAGTACACTATCTTTAAAGTACAATATCTTTAAAGTACACTATTTATAAAGTACACTATCTTTAAAGTACACTATTTATAAAGTACGTTATCTTTAAAGTACACTATCTTTAAAGTACAATATTTATAAAGTACGTTATCTTTAAAGTACACTATCTTTAAAGTACAATATTTATAAAGTACACTATCTTTAAAGTACACTATTAAAAAAGTACAATATCTTTAAAGTACATTATCTTTAAAGTACACTATTTATAAAGTACACGATCTTTAAAGTACAATATCTATAAAGTGCAATATCTTTAAAGTATACTATTTATAAAGTACATTATCTTTAAAGTACACTATTTATAAAGTACACAATTTAAAAAGTGCAATATCTTTAAAGTACACTATTTATAAAGTACACTATCTTTAAGATACCCAGTAGACTGTGGGGGACTACACTAGCAAAGGTATTTCAGGAAAATGTGAATTATGGACAACTATCAGTGACATGTGTTGGTTGTTTGGGTTTTATAGCATATCAATCTTTGCAGGTTATTTAATGCCAAATCCATTTTCATACAAATAATCAGTGGGGGTGTCCTCGTGGTGTAATGGTTAAAGCGATGGACTGCGGAATCATAGTACGCGAGTTCATACTCCAGTCGCGATATTACGTTCACTTTCGGGCAAATACCCTTAGGAAAGGTATGAACCCCCTTATCCTCCCAGCTATGGGTTAAATAGTACCACTTCTGTTCTTCTAGGAGAATGGCTTTGGCATTAAATAACCTAAAAAGAGTTGATATGCCATTAAACAAAGAAGAAATAATCAGTTCTATTTCAAACAATTCAGTTTAGCATGAGTACGCAGTTTAATTGTCAAAAACGTTTCTATTTCAAGCTATTCCGTTTGCCTGCAACTGTTTCCTTTGTATTGGGTGCTTTTGGTTTATTTAAAGGCATATCAATCCCTTATAGATAATTTAATGTTGAAATTTGATTCACTAGCAAATGTCATTTTAATAAGTGTTTACATTTTCAACGTTCAATTGCAATCATTTGTTTAATCACAAGATTTTTATTTGAACATATTCTTTTGTTTGCACACAAATTCAAGTATTTCTATCCAACATTAATAATTTTTAAACAGATCCATTTGACACATAGAAATACCCTAACAGATACTACCACTTCGGGTCAGAGTGGGACTAAGACTAATGGCAATGAATGTGTACTCTACACGCCCCAGACCACCAGAACTGAAGCCTCACTATCAAATGCAGTTTAGTGTCATACCCAGGACAACCCCTATTTTTAATTGCCCAGTTGGTTGGGGCTGTAGAATACACTGTTTGCTTCTCTGCAGAGGGGTAAGACTCCCCAATGAGTGTCTTGGATGTGACACTAAACAATCTGATGGTGAGGTTCCAGTGATGCTGGAGCTTTGGGGAATGTGGAGCACCCCTTCATTGCCATTGCTCCCAGGTACACTCTGGCCCAGAATGGTAGCACCTGATGGGGTCCTATCAATGGGTTAAATAGAACTAAACTGCATACTTATGCTAAACTGAATTGTTTGAATTAGAACTGTTTAACTAAACTGAATAGGTTGAAATAGAAATATTTTTGACAATTAAACTGTGTACTTACATTTAAACTCTGTACTTATGCTGAAATAAATTGTTTGAAATGGAACTGTTTTTGACATTGAAACTGTACTTATGCTAAACTGAATTGTTTAATATAGAACTGTTTTGACATTTAACTGTGTGTAAAGAAAATCTATATTTATACTAAACTGAATTAGCTGAATTAAAACTGGTTGAATAAACTAAATAGCTTAAAATAGAAATGTTTTTGATAATTAAACTGTGTACTCATGCTAAACTGAATTGTTTGAAATAGAACTGATTATTTGTATAAAAATAGATTTGGCATTAAATAACCTACAATGGTTGATATGCTGTAAATTCAACCAACCAACCAACCAACCCTATTTTTTGCACTAGATATAGTTGACACTTTCTTAAAGTCACCTCATCCCAGTTCACTAATAGTACATGCTTGCAATTGAAAAGAATGGTAATCCAATGAAGAGGGATATTGTATCAAATCACATCCCAATTCAACACTGGTGCCACTCCCAATTTATAAGTTAACACACAACATTTCATGAGGATTCATAGTAGTTGACCAACAAGGGTACCATTATTGATTCTTCAATATTGATTACTGCACTTTACCTTGGCAGTAGAATATCACCATTGTCACCTGGTAAAACAAGACATGTTTTCAACTATTTCAAGTAGACACCTAAGTTTATGTGTGCTGGCTGCAAAACACTATGACTCTAACCTGTCAGCAGGATTCTGTACAAACATGGCAAAGATCTAGATGTATTTTTTTGGAGTTCACCAGGACCTAGGTGAAGCTCTAGTTTTTCTTGACAGAAGTGACATACACAGATCTTGCTGCACATTACTTATACATCCCTTTAAGATCGTCAGGTTTCTTGGTTGGTTGGTTGGTTGGTTTTATAGCATGCAATACTCATGGGTTATTCAATGCTCAAGTGAGTCTTTTTGAAAAAAATTAAATGGTTTCAAGTAACTAATAATAAATGTTTGTAAAGCTCCAAGTAACTAATTTTAATACAAATAATTTTGCACAGTTCTATAGTTTCTAGTATTCCTATCTAATACTAATAATTTATACACAATTATATTGTTTAAAGTAACAATTCCTATTTGATAATAAACATCTGTTTGCACACAGTAATATGATTTATATGACATCAGGTTACAAATAATGATTATCCTAAGTAAACGACAATAACTTCAAGTAACTATTTTTAATACAATAATTTGCAGGGGTATGTCTTTGTGGTGTAATGGTTAAAGTGTTGTACTGCGGAATCATGGTAAGTGAGTTCAAACTCCAGTCGCACTATTACGTTCACTTTCAAACAAATACCCTCAGAAAAGGTATGAACCCCTTAATCCTCCCAGCTATGGGTTAAATAGTACCACTACTGTTCCTTTATAAGGATAGCATTAGCATTAAATAACCCAGGAAGGTTGATATGCCATTAAAACAAAGAAGCCAAACCGATCTATTTGACCTTGAGATGGATCTTTAATATATAGGCCAGAGTGAACCTGGAGGTAATTGTAATAAGGAAGTGATTCCATACCCCCTGGGTCTCACCTACAGATGGAGTTTCCCTGTGGTTTGTTCTCAGAAGATAGAGGGATAGGTAGATAGATATTTTGCATTTGCACATCAAGTACTCATACACATACTCACATATATATATATATATATATATATATATATATATTATGTAGGGAGTACAACAATTTCCTATCAAAGGATTCCTACAAGTCAGCAGATGTTTGATGCTGGAGCTTCCTTCCCCAGTTTTGATAATTTCTAATAGGGTTGCATTCAACATGGCTTTGTCAATGAACTGGAGCTCCTTCTATTCCCTATATATATATATATATATATATATATATATATATATATATAGAGAGAGAGAGAGAGAGAGCAATGGTAAGCTAAATAAAATTGGTTGTTTTATAATGAAGGATAAAGTGCTAAATGTAAGAAAAAAGCAGCTCAAAGTATTTTTTAAATATTAACAGACTGATTGCAACTTAAGTTTCACAAGTGACACAATCTTTAACAATTGATGTTAGATGTGATCTTCACAAACAAAGGACATGGACTACTGTAAAAATGGACTAGAATTCATAAATTGGGTGTTTTAAAAAATGAATGATCAAATGAATGAATGATTTAAAATTATTTGTTCTCATGTCTACAGTTTTATGTAATTTTGAGGATGGAGAAAAGTGTTTACCTATTAAGTTGAACATTTTATGCAATTTAGTTGGAATATATATATATATATATATATATATATATATATATATATATATATATATATATATATATCATGTATATTTTGGCAGCAGATAATTTCTTCAATTTTCATTTTTATGTTTTGCTAGTTTCTTTGTATGAGGGTCCAAGTGATAGAAAATATATATAAGTGAACAAACTTGTGTTCGTACATGTTCCTACCCTAAAATTCTAGCTATTTGATGAGTTTGAGAGGTGAAATAGCAAGTGCAGTAATTTTGAATAAAATTAATACTTCATTCATAATTCATTTTTGCCTTGGTGAATTCAAATTCAGTTTGATATTATTTGAATGTACTTTGCATTTTGAAGAAAAATAAAAGTTTCATTCATTGTTCATTTCTCTCTTGGTAAACACAGCTTCAGTCTTGACATTATTTTAAAACAACACATATTTTGAAGAAGATAAATATTTCATTCATTGCCCATTTTTTCTTGGTAACTACAGCTTCAGTCTTGATATTTGAATGCATTTTGCATTTTGAAGAAAAATAAAAGTTTCATTTCTCTCTTGGTAAATACAGCTTCAGTCTTGATACGTGTCTATAGGTAACAGAAAAAACATAATCCAAATAGGTGAATATATTATGATGTAACGTTTCAGTTTCAGTAACCATCATCAGGACTCGGATATCAAAATAGTTCACATAGCAATGAATGCTTGCTGAGATGAACTATGTGAACTATTTTGATATTCAAGTCCTGATGATGGTTACTGAGAAAAAAACGTTAACGTTGACTTTACATCATGATATATTCACCTATTTGGATTATGTTTTTTCTGCTACCTTCATACAGTCAGATTTTATCCATATTTACTTTCATATGTGTATGTATTTGAGATTATCTATTTTTACCTGTTGGAAGACTTTTCTGTCACAGTGAAGACACAGTTACTTAAGAGATATATCTAAAAACCAGATACAGCCTAAGTAACTTTATCAAGTAGTAATTTACTAAGCTTTTTACTTAGATATGGTACTAGGCTGTATGAATAAAGCATCCAATGAGAATTGAACTCATTTTTGAAGGTTTGCTAGTCTAGCTTGCTAACTATTATACCATACAAGGTATCAAGTATGAATTTTTATTATAAGCAAACTGTAATGGTTATCGTCGCAGGAATTGGACACGGCGACACGAGTTCAAATCCTGGACGAGACTGATTGCATTTCGCATAGCACTAATACCCTTGGGAAAGGTATGAATCCAATTATTCTCCCTCCAACTATGGGTGAATAGTAGGGCAGACTAGGTTCTTCAGCCTTGGTGAGGCAACTAGTCTAGGAGAAGGAAAACTCTGAATTCAAACCTGTTAAACTCCGCTTAAAAAATCGACCTTGTATCATATCCTGCCCGAGCGGAGGGGTTGGGTAAATATGATTATAAGCAAACTTATATATATATATCTATAGAAACATGCTTGTACTTACACAGTTCCCGATTTTTGTTTATCTTTATTCTTGTTTAGGTTAATATCAATAAAAGCTTTTGAATATTTTTTTCTTGTTAAAAATTATACATATATATATATATATATATATATATATATATATATATATATATATATAAAAGCAAACTGTTCCATCGTCTTTAATAAATCTTGCCTTAATAATAATTTGCTCCCAAAATATACACTCTTCAATATACATATATATATATATATATATATATATATATATATATATATATATATTGTTGTATATATATATATATATATATATATATATATATATATGTGTATGTATATATATATATATATTGTCATCCACAGACAGACTATTTCGTTCAATCAGAACTCTTCAGTGTGGCTAGACATGCAGGACGCTTGAAGCCGGGATCGAAACCCATCCAACTTTAGGCAGCCAGTTATTATTATGGCACATTTTATTAAAGACAATGGAACACTGTTTGTTTTTTAATTTTTAATTGTAATTTTTAAATTTATCTTGTTATTTTTCTTGTGTTGGGATCCAGGTGGTAAAGGAATTGTCCCATATCTTCTGCCCAAGCACTTTCGACCACACATTTTGGCCATAATCAGGGGTAGTGTAGTTTGAGTTGACAGTTTTTTAATAAATCATAGTGTTTTGTTTTGAAGTTGTCTATTGGAACATTTTCAGCATTTTGTTTTAAAACATTCATGTTGGGAAAAGGTTTACTAATAGAGTTAGTCATTAAAAATATTCAACATGTTGGTGCCTGTGTTGAATGCTATTTTATTCATGTTTGTTTTTTTTAATTTTTTATGCTTATTGCTTCTAGGATTTGTAATCGTCAACTGAAACTACGCTAATCAATAATAGATGGTAAAAATAATTTTTTACCAGCTATTGTTGATTTAACATCACTAATATCATCCCTCCTAGTCCTGATGATGGTTCATTAGAACCAAAATGTTATAGTGTCAATTTTGTTTTTTATTAATTTCTCTTTCTGCTTGGATCACTTTATAATCAATTTTTCCATATATATATATACACAACAAATATATATATATATCACTGATTAAAACTATATATATCCTACCTTATTTAAAATGTTTCACCAAATTTGATAAGAATTTTGTAAATGTAGGTTTTATAATTTAAAACATGGAATATAAACAAATAAACAAAATGTTAACATTTAGTAAAAATTCAAATATTTTAGCAATGTTATGGGGGGTGACTCTTGCTATTACTACAAATATACTTTTTAAGCCATAATTCTGTTATACTTTTTTGGGAATAAGAAAAAAATATTGGAAGAAAGTGATAACTTTGGAGTCTGGCTGGAAAATTTTAAGTTAAATTTTTGTGTTATAAAATCCTTTTTTTATAGGGAGAGGCTTACTCCACTGCAGGGCATGCAGCTGATGTAGTTTCAGCTCTGCCAGTAGGGAAAAATGATCCTCTTTATGATACCAAGCTGAATTTAGAAAGAAAATGGGTCAAAATAGAATGTGTCATTGGTTATCATCATAGGATATGGACCTGACAGCCTGAGTTCAAATCCTGAAGGAGGCTGTCATAATTTCACTGAGTGTTAGAAAGTGTGCTTCCAATTATTCTCCTCCCAACTATGGGTAGATAGTAGGGCAGACTGGTTTCTTTAACCTTGGTATGGCAACCAACCTAAGAGAAGGAAGACTCAAAATTCAAACCTGTTGTACTCCACTTAAGAATTGACCTTGCATCACATCCTGCCCATGGTGGAAGAGTTGGGTAAATACAGACAAGACTCTTAGACCAGTCTAGGAGAAATAAAACTCTGAATTCAAACCCATTATACTCCACTTAAAAACTGACCTTGTGTCATATTCTGCCTATGACAGAGGGGTTTGGTAAATACGAATTAGAGTCTTTAGCCTTAATATGGCAACCAGTCTAGGAGAAGGAAAACTCTGAATTCAAACCTATCCATTTCTAATGAAAATAACCATCATGCTATGAACACCACCCACCATCTTAATTTTAGTAAGTAAAACCTATCAAAGCAATTTGATGGTCTTTCAATTAAAGTTAATTCTGTTGTATAGCTGAGAACAATCACAATGCTAATGTATAAAAATATAATTTGCTTCTTTTCTTTTTCTTTTATGATCTAATATGAACATATAAGTAAAGTAAGAAAAAATCGGAAATGGCTGAAATATACCTATAGGCAAAGTAAGAGAAAGTCAGAGATGGCTGAAATGTACCTATAGGCAAAGTAAGAGAAAGTCGGAGATGGCTGAAATGTATGTATAGGTAAAGTAAGAGAGAATTGGAGATGGCTGAAATGCACATACATAGGGGTGATTAAGTAGCTTTTCTGTGAAACCTCTCTGCTTTTCCAATTTGTTCTCCTGGCATGAGACTGATACAGGACCACCTCAAGGCATTGAATCATCTTAGTTTCTTCAATTTGTCAGCTTTCATGAGTCTCGCATTATCTCAAGGCATCGAATCATCTTAGTTTCTACTCACTTCCTTACTTTCATGAGTCTTGTACAGCTCAGGCTTTTCTCATCCTTTCAATCCTGGGCAAGTCTTTCATCAGGCCAGTGCCCAGAGCAGCATAACATCTAGTTGCTCTTATACCAGCCTTCTTCATTGTTCTCCACTTGTCTCTCCTGGGGTCGAAATCTTCCCAGGCTTATATAATTTTCCAGATGCCCATGCACATCATTGTGAAGCTTCCCACTAACATGTTGCTCATAGACACCTCGTATCAAGCATGATACCTATATGACATATGTGGGACTTCTGCTGAGGAAATACCTGTGTTCAGATTACTTTAGGAAACAGGTGTACTGCCTGTTGTTTTTCTGCTTTCAATATCCAACTCATGCATGCAACCCATGCAATTTACACAGCATTTCGACTGGGGCATCTGTGTCCTATTTACTTTAGTAAACAGGTCTATTTCCTGTTATACCACCCACACAATTTATGTAGCATGTCAAAAGAGGTCTTCTAGTCAATATTCAACAATTGTTCATCTTCTTCACAAAGCATAGCTTATTAGTTTCCAGGGGAAAAAATGTACATCAGGAGCACCCTTATAGTATTGATACAAGACCCCATTTGGTTCTGGGGCTGATGATGTTCTTTCCCACTTTTCTACATGTTCTCCTACTGTCAGTTTTGGTGAACAATTGTCCATCAGATGCGCTAGTTGCATAATTGGTAAAATGTTCAATGGAATGGTTATATTCCTATGCTTCTTTTCATCTGAGTAAATTCTTCCTAGGTACTCATCTAATTTTTGTTTTGTTGTTTTCAGGATTTCACTCTTTTCTTGGTAAAAAGTGATTTTATAAATTTAAAAGGTTTCTTTAAAAACTTTGCTGATTTTTCTTCTAAATTTATATTTATTCTCTTTCCATCTGAAGCTTGTCAAATTGGTTTTTAATCTCTCATTGGATATATATATATATATATAGAGAGAGAGAGAGAGAGAGGATTCCTTTTTGTGTGTGGTATCAGCAATGAAAATGTTCATATATATATGTGTGTGTGTGTGTGTGTGTGAACATTTTCATAGCTGCAAATACACTCAAAAATTGATCTTGAGTAAAATTCTAATATCCTTACTTGTATAAGATATAGACATGTAAATCTTCATAAATCTTTTGAAAGGATGGCACCACTACTTTTTTGCTGAGAATTATTTAAATGTTGTAGGAAAGTAAATATGATTATTCACATAAAGAACCAAGACATTATAACATAACTGAATAGCTAATCAATTTCACTTATAAGAAGCTCATTGAATAATACATATATCTTACTTAACTTCGTGTGTGTGTCTGTGTATGTGTGTGTGTGTGGTTCTTATATATATATATATATATATATATATATATATATATATATATATATACACTTACATATATGTTCACAAATACATATATATTTATATATATGTACATATATATTAATAATACATTTTTCATGCTTTATATATATATATATATATATATATATGTAAACAAAACAAAAGTGATCCATATACGTCAAAATCCTTTTGCTTATGCTTTTGCTGTTGGTTGTATTGTAGAATATCTGGGTGACATAAAGTCAGTCAGGTTTTGATCCCAGCTTCAAGCATCTCGTATGTCTAGCCACACTGAAGTTTTGTTATACAATGAAACAGTCTGCTTGTGGATGACAATATATATATATGTTTATTCTTTTGAATTCTATCAGGCAAAATTCAATAAGTGAAATAAATTTATAATGGAAATAGAATACTATTTCTAAATTTCTTATTTTTTAAGCAAAATTTTTTTTTTCTCAGCAGGTATATTTTGTATTAAATAGCTGTGCATTGAGCACTCATTCTTTGGATAATCAAAGCCCTTATTTACTTTATATATATATATATATATGAGATGAACAAAAGTGATATGACAAACGGGAATATCTTTTTGTGATTACTTAAGTTTTAACTTTGAATTGTTTACAACTAGTTTTGACTTTTGATCTTTGTCAAGAGAAAGTCTTTTGTGAAAAAGGTTATATATATATATATATATATATGTATAATGAATGTATATTCGTTTTCATACATATTCTATTGCATGGATGTTATCTGCGACTCAAGATTTCATGCCTTAAGGTGGCATGAAACCTAGGGTCGCAGATAAACATCCATGCTACTAAATATGTATAAAAATTCATCATCATCATCATGATGTTGTACCGCCAGCACGGATATCCCTGTCCCTCTATCGCCACTCCTCCCTATCATTTATCGCTTCTGGCTGGTCCTCAGGGCTACATCCCATATCCTCACAGAGCTGCTGTATGTAGGTTCAAGCTTGTTGTCCTGCTTTTGCTCGGCCATATGTGGTGGTCCATGGGAGAACATCACTTATGAGCTCATCGCTGCTTCTCCAGCAGTGTCCTGCATGTCTGGTTTGTCTAACTTTGATAGTTTTTGTGATGGGAGGTAGGTGGCCGTACAGCTGCTGCTTTGTGGGTTGTTGCTTCCAGGACATGTTCAAAATTGCTTGCAGCATTCTTGTGTAGTTGCCGTCAAGCTTTTTCTCCATATGCTTAGTTAGCGTCCATGTAGTGCATCCATATAGCAGTATCGACACAACCACTGCTTGGAAGAAACTGCATTTCATTTTATAAGTCAGGTCTGACTTCCATATAACCGATAGCCTATCGATAGCTGTCCATGCCTTTGTTAGTCTTGTGTTGATGTCTTTTTTGGTTGATGAAACTAATATATATTTATCTATTATTATTTTATAACAACTCTATGACAGATATTGAGCACTCTCCAAATCATACTACTTTTGGTCTGCCATAAACCCACCAAGTGAGATAGTGACAACCATACACTTATAATATATATATATATATATATATGTGTGTGTGTGTGTGTGTGTGTGTGTGTGTGTGTGTGTGTGTGTGTGTGGGTGTGTGTGTGTGTGTGTGTGTGTATATTTTTTTTCTTGGTAAAGAGCTTGGTAAAAAGCTCTTTACCAGGAAAATTTAAATGTTCACTGTTGAATGTTTTTTTGGCCTGATGGAATTCCTCCCAACTCTGGTTTAACTGGGCTGAATAATACTCATATATATATATACATATATATATATATTCTTTTAATATCCAAGGAGGAAATCTAAGGGGTAGGAGTATCCAATATGAGTGCTCAGTATTAACAGCTATTGATGTATAATTAATTTTTTCTTTATATTTTTTAATATTGATAAAGTATAAGAGTCTCTATAAAAGTAGCATATTAACATTATCTATGGATTAAAAAAAGTCGCATATCATGATTTACCTTTTCTGGGATTTGCTTTTTTTTAAATTTTCAGTAATATGTAAATTAGGGGTAACAATTTCTTTTTTTTAGGATATGAAAAGATTATATAAATGAAAAAATGATAATAGATATAATATTTTCAACTTTCTGTAATTTTTTTTCTTGATAAAAAAATTGATGAAATATATTAGAAATTATTTTAATTTGAAAAAAAATGAAAATAAGAAATTTTTTTCAAATTCCATTCTTGCCAGAAGCAATATGAAAAAAAATCTAAATAAAAATTTTGAATTACTCATCTGAGGAAGGTTTTTATTTTTTTTAAATTTATAAAAGCCTGAAATAAATTTATAATGATACCAAGAAAGTGAATTTTTTTCTTTTGTCTTTATATAAAAGGATTTATATATATATATATATATATATAGGCATGGTGTCAGGACCAACGATTCATTACAATAAATTTATATATGCAACTGTGGTGAATCCAGTTAATGTTTGCTGTTGCTGTGTAAGAAAATGGCTTGATACTTCATCCTTAGCATGACCAAGATGAAAATTGGATTTGGTTGTGGAGTTCTTAGTTGAATAAAGCTTTTCTTCAAGCTTTTCTGACTAACTTCTTCAGTTAATTGCAAGCTCTAACATATCAGTTATTACAATTTATTCAACTAAGAACTGGTCTTGGAGGTAGTCACCACTAAAATGGCCACCCACCAGTAAACTAAACAAAAGGGGAACAATTCGTTCCCAGAAAGTAAGAAAGATTATATAGTTCCTTCCTTTATCACCACAGGTTGCTTAAGAGTTTTAGCACTACAATTTGGATAAACTGGAACTTTCTGGAACAAGGATGGTTGAAGAAGAAAACTTTTTACTGCAAGAGAAGTGCGAAGGTGTTGTTGGATTTTTAGTTAAGAATAATCTTGTTGAGAGAGACTTGAAGAATTTGCATTTGGCATAAATGAACATTTTATGGCAAAGAGAAGAGTAGTAAATAAATTTGGCGACCTTAGTCGAGGGTGACCTGAAGATTCCCTTTTTAATAGCTACTACACCGACAGGTAGGGGAGGGTGCTACTCCATTCCCTGGATTGCTCCACTTTACCCTTGATCCTTACCTTATAATCCTGAGTGTTAAGCAAGGCAGTATCAAGTACCATTTTTTTAGTTTTAGGTATGACTCGACCTGGGATTGAACCCCAGTCTCCTGGACCATTGGCGAACACTCTACTCATTAGGCCAATGGCCGGTGTAAAGAGAGTAGTACCATTAGGGAAAAGATGTTATGTAACACTAATTTGTGTGTATCCTCCCATCATTCGCACATTTGAGGATGACAAACTTTCCTTCTCTCAAAACTCTAAAACACATTTTGTGAAATGTTGCCAGGGCAGATAAAAAACATTGTTCTTGCTATGCAAAGTTAGGTGGGGATCATGAAATATTGAATGGGTTGGCTTGTGGTTGGAAAATTTAACAGCAATGGTCTTCAGCTTCAGATGTGTGAGGAATTTAATATACTTGAAAGGAGATGTGATCTTTAAGACATTTGCAAGATGCAAGTGCTATGTGGTGCTGAATTTTGGTCAAACATTGTTCGATACCAACCAGACTAAAATTGCTTGCAAAAGAAAAGCTTAGAACATCATGTGCTCCACTTCAAAAAAGATGGAATGTCTCTAACCAGAAAGAAAAAAGATATGTGAGAAGTTTAAAACAGAAATTAATTTGGAAATGGTGGGTCTTCATTCAAAGAATTAGTTTATAATGATGGCAGTCAGGTTCTATGTGTTATATACAAGCATGTGGCTGCAAGAAAAATAAAACTGACGAGAAGATTTACTTTATTTTGTTTATTGAATAAATAAAATAAACAAGCGGATGAAATATCTGGCCAGCTGACAAGGGGTTTGTCTATTTAGCGATAAGCGGTTGATTTGATCTGGTCGGATGGTGTTGTCAGGTGACACTCTTAGGACAGCCGACGATTCAACTGGCGTGTGACCTCTGCTTGGCCAATTTATATGTTCCCAACCTCAAACACCTGCTCCAGAAAATACTACTTGTGGAAAAAAAATGATTAGTTGAAAAATAGACCTTTTTTTATAACTGAGAATTTTCTGGGTATTTTGGATAGACTATGTGCGGAGCCAATGCGCAGAAGCCATGATTTTCTCAGTTTGACACTGGCCGTTGTTGGGTCAACATCCGGTAGTTGTTATTTTCTTCTACAGTGTCGATGTCTGTCGGTCTGTGTTTTGTGTGTTTTAGTAGTTCAGTGTGTGAAGAGTTAAGTGAATGAATCAGAAGAGATTTGATGTATTTTACTATAACAGGGTTTGTGAAAAAAAATATTTGTTTCTTCTGAACAATGAGGAGTAGAGAAAAGACATTGGATGAAATGAAAGATAAATGGTGGAGAAATAAGTCTGATGAGATACAAACTGCATCAGATTCCTATGATACAAAGTGGTTATTTAATCTTGCAAGAGAAGTATATCATCTGATTTCTTTATCAGTAATGTTCCTACACTCCACAGATGGAAAGAAACTTGTCTGCAACCCAACTGGTATCTTGAAAAGGTGGCAGGAACACTTTGATGACCTTCTAAATCATTTCCGTTGTTGACAAAGGTTTTTTGAACAACATCTTAAATAACTCAGTGAAAGATTAACAGGCAGATCCACCCTTGTTTGGTGAGGTTAAAGCAAGTGCAGAAAAATTAAATATTTTAAAAAAGCATCAAGGATTCATGGTATTAAAATTACTGAGAAAATGTTCTTTGTGATCCTCGTACAATGTTGCATGAAATTTAGATTTACAAGTTTACTCTGGGAAAGTGATGGGATGTTGTTATGATTGTTCTGGGCAAGGAGAAAGGAAGTAGGGATGATTATGGAAATTATCAGGGCATCTCCCAGTTATCTATGGTTGGTAAAGTTTTATATAGAATCTTGTAAGACCATTTTTGCAATATAACATTGCTGATAATATCCTTCCTGAATTGCAATCTGATTTTTACATTGGTTGAGGAACCACTGATAAGACAGTTACATAGTCCATAGAATAGGGTATGGATTTGTATCCAGTCTTTAATTATGAGGTGTATACGATAAGTTTCCAGACTTTTTTCATATGGGCACTTTTATTGATAGTACACACATGAAACTCTAGTCCCCTTCGAAGTAATCTCCTCCGGCTGCAATGCACTTGTTGTACCATTCCAACAACTTCTGGAAGGCCCCATAGAAGTTCTCTTGTGTGAGCGTGTCAATGACCTTCATCACAGCCTCTTTCATCTCCTCAATTGTCTCATAACAACAGCCTGTGAGCTTAGGGAATAACCAAAAGTCACAGGGAGCAAGGTCTGGACTATAGGGAGGGTAACAAACTATCTTGATGCCCATCTTGGTCAAATAGTCTGTGACAAGGATGAAGTTGTGGACTGGTGTATTGTCCTGGTGGAAATGCCACTGACCTGATTTGAAAAGTGCT
Organism: Sepioteuthis lessoniana; assembly: GCA_963585895.1. NCBI lineage: Eukaryota > Metazoa > Mollusca > Cephalopoda > Myopsida > Loliginidae > Sepioteuthis > Sepioteuthis lessoniana. The sequence continues at coordinate 277,554 of CAUZXS010005999.1, forward strand.
GGCCTCTTCTGACGGAATCTCTTCCTGAACTCCCTTAAAGCCTCAACATAGTAACCCTAAGCCTAACCCTTTGGCCAATCAACTCTGGTCTATTGACTTCCTTACTCCTCCCACACCTCTCATCATCCCTCACAGACTCCCTGCCTTCCTTGAATCTCTTATGCTACTCAAAAACTGATGCAACGTGGTCGAAAAGCAGTCTGAAGTATTCCATACGTTTCTGTTACATTTTTCTAAGTTTAAAACAGAATTTTATCGTTCTTCTAAAGTGTCAGATTGCATTTTTGAAATTCACCAGCTGTGACAATCAGGCTTTAGTAGGGTGTATTCCAATTGCTGCTGTAGCTGTTCATTTCAAGCTGAAATCATAAAAATTGGTCAGTCATCTCATAAGATGTATAGCAATAACATACTGAATTTTCAAGAGTCTATAACAATTTTAAATGCCCATATGAAAAAAGTCTGGAAACTTATCCTATGCACCTCGTACCTAAAGCCTTTAATATTGTAAATAGAACTACACTATGGGAGTTTTTTTAAATCTTGGTTACTCTGAAAAGTTTATTGCTCTTCTTTATTCTTTTTATGATGACACTCTTGGCTTTAAAAGTTGTCTGAACTAGTATCTATCAAAAAAAAAAAATAGAGAAAAACAGGAGGACATTCCAATTCTCACCTTATTTGCGACATACTTTGCAATAGATTTCCTTGTGGATTTTTTTAATTGTAATCATGGCATCTATATAAGATGTTATTCTTTTCCGCAGTTTTTTAAAATCTAGTGATTTGCACCAAAACCCTTGAGGTTTTTGTATCTATGATAAGGGATCTGTTATATGCAAACAAATGTGACCTCATAGCCTACATTGAAAAGGACATGAAGACAGATTTATTAACACCTACACTCTTCTGGGACTTATCCAAAAAAAAAACAATGATAATGTTTCAATGTACACCTGGCAAGAGTTATCATGAACAAACGATGAGGGTTGACTGAAAAGTTCATATATCTGTTATTGATGACTTTCTTGACCAAAAGGATCCAAGCACTGCAACACCAATGGAAGAAGGGTGTAAATGTAAGGAGGACTATGTTGAAAAATAAACCTCAATAGTATATCTTGGTCTGCCTATGAACTTTTTGGCTCACACACACACACACACACACACACACATATATATATATACCCACACACACATTGAATTTCTCAAGATGTGTCAATGATGCCATGCCAATGGATGGATTTACTGTGGGTGACAGGTTTGTATGGATAAAAAGTACAATCAATGGATTTTGTATCCTTGATAGTGAAACCTAATATAGAATTTTTTAAAAAGCAGTGTATCTTATAGCAAACAGGAGAAACATCTATGGAGGAAGTATGGAATATCCTGAAGTACTAAATACAACGTGAGTAAAGTTGACGACCATAGTCGAGGGCGACCAGAAGGCTCCCTTTTCAATAGCTACTACAAGAAGGTTTAGGGGAGGGAACTACTCCTTTCCTGAAATTGCTCCACTTTAACCTTGATACGTACCTTATATTGCTGAGTGTTAAGCAAGGAGATATCAAGTACCATTTTTAAAGTCTTTGGTATGATGCGACCTGGGATTGAACCCAGGTCTCCTGGATCATTGGCGAACACTCTACCCACTTGGCCAATGAGCCAGAACATACTTGTGTACTAACTTCTTTACTTTACAGATACAAAATATGGGTAACCAATTAGCATTAAAAAAATCAAGAGCATTTTCACCAACAATGTTTGTAACAAATGGACTAGTAGAAATGAGTTCAAATCCTGTATGTGAGTGCTTTTCACGTCACGCTAATGTTCTTCTCCACCCAACATTACCTATAGGCAAATGATATAGCAGACTGGCCTTTTTTTGCTTTGGTATAGGAACTGGTCTAAAATCTCTAAATTCAAAGCATCTGTACTCTAATAAGGAGATGTAATAGTTATTTGCATAGAAAATAAACATGGTGACATGAGTTCAAAACCTGGACAAGGCTGTTTGCATTTAACATAGAACTAATACTCTTTGGAAAGGTATGCATCCAATTATTCTCCCTATAGCTGTGGATAAATAGTAGGACAGACTGGACTATTTAACCTTGGTATGGTGACTGATTTAAGAGGAATGGATACTATGACCTGAGTTCAAATCCTGGACAAGGCTGTTTTCAATTCACACAGAGCTAATACCCTTGGGAAAGATATGTATCCATTAACTATGTGTAAATAGTAGGGCAGGCTGAACTCGTTAACCTTGGAATGAAAACCAGTCTAGGAAAATAAAAATTCTGAATTCAAACCTATTAAACTCCACTTAAAATTGACCTTGAGTACAGAATATTTGATATATATATATATATATATATATATATATATATATATATATATATATATATATATATATATATATATATATATATAAGATTAGAAACAACAGACAAGGTCATGTGAATGCTTTTATGAATTTTTTATAATGTTCTTTAAAATTTTTTAAATTTGGTAAATTTTATCTAAAGATTGTACAATATTTTCTTTAAAAATTCCAATATGAGCCATGGTGCAAAAACTTCAGATGTGATAGTGGGGGGGGATTATCTCATGGGTTGATGGAGATATTAAACATTCATTCTGAATTGTCTGGCAAGGACAAATGGTGCAGTGGATAAGGTGTTTATTTGAAAAGTACTTCTGAGTGATAATCATCTGGAGGTTGCAGGTTCAATCCTCAAGACAGGTAAGAGTAACAATGAATACTAATTATAACTTAACACTTATACTGAGTCATGGTTAACAAAATTGGAATAGTCAACCCCTGCAGTTCAAATAAAGGGTTCAGTTCAAGATAGTGTGTAGACTCCCAAATTTAACATAAAACACCTGAAGAAGGCCGAAACATTGTGATTATAACAATAAAGATGATCTCTATAGTCCAAATATTCTTAGTAATAAAAACATTTTCTACATAAGCATTTTTCACCATCATTTTTAATAATAAATCAATTATAGTTTGGTTTGGTTTGGTTCAGTTTTATGGCATATGAACCCTTGTGGGATATCTAATGCTAAATCCTCTTTATGCATATTAAATGATTGGTAAACACATTGTTCGTAGATAACATTGTAAGTTATTAATGCCAAATCCATTTTTATACATATACATACATATTTACCAATCTCTCCGCTTGGGCAGGATATGACACAAGGTCAATTTTTAAGAGGAGTTTAGTTGGCTTGAATTCAGAGTTTTCCTTCTCCTAGACCAGTTGCCTCACCAAGGCTGAAGAACCCAGTCTGCCCTACTATTTACCCATAGCTGGAGGGAGAATAATTGGATTCATACCTTTCCCAAGGGTATTTTTATGCATATAAACAGTTCTATTTTGAACAGTTCAGTTTAGTATTAATATAGTTTTTTTCTTTACACACAGGTAAATGCCAAAACAGTTCTATTTCAAACAATTTACTTTAGCATTAGTACACAGTTTCAAAATACAGTTCTATTTCAAACCATACAGTTTAGTATAAGTACACAGTTTAGTTCTATTTGATCCATGCATAGGACCCTATCAGGTGCTACCACTCAAGGCCAGAGTGGACTTGGGAGTGATGGTAATGAAGAGGTACTCTGCATTACCCAAAGCTCCTGCATTTCTGGAACTTCACCATCAGATTGTTTAGTGCCATATCCGGAACACTCATTGGGGGTGAGGTTTTACTGAGAAGCTGTCGGTGTATTTTATAGCCCCAGCCAATTGTTAGGGGTGTACTTATTTATGGGTGATAGTGTAAATAATAGCTAATAATATCCATTTGGATTTTATAATGTTCAACTAGAAATAATAAAATCCTGCTATCTTTGGTTTAGAAGAAAATGAACATTTTATCAAATGAACATGTATTTCAGTTTTCTCAAGATTAAAAATGTATATATCACTCCTAGATTTTAATAACTGATCAAATATTCTCAATGGATCCAAAATAAGATGACTATCAAGAGTAGTTTCTTCCAGGCAGCGGTCGTATCGATACTACTATATGGATGCACTACTTGGACGCTAACTAAATGGCTGAAGAAGAAGCTAGACAGCAATAACACAAGAATGCTGCGAGCAATATTGAACAAGTCCTGGTGGCAACACCCCACAAGGCACCAACTATACAGCCAACTGCCTCCCATCATGAAAACTATCCAAGTTAGATGAACCAGGCACGCAGGAGACCACTGGAGAAGCAGGGACGAGCTCATCAGTGATGTTCTCCTATGGACCCCTGCATATGACCAAGCAAAAGCAGGACGACCAGCTCAAACATACATACAGCAGCTGTGTGAGGATATGGGATGTAGCCCTGACGACCCGCTAGAAGCAATGAATGATAAGGAGAAGTGGCGAGAGAGGGTCAGGGATATCTGTGCTAGTGGCACGACATGATGATGATGATGATCAAGAGTATATAAACCCCATATCAATATACTGAATATCTTCTTTGAGTGTTAATACAGATCTGTACACTCAAATTAAGTTGCAAATGGTGCATTGGTACCAGTGTTATTCTATGATATGAAGGAGGTTAATGTTTATCATTGTATGAAATGGATATGGAGACATGAGTTCAAATCCTGGACAAGGCAGTTTGCATTTTTTCATAGTGTAAGGAAAAGTATACATCCAACTATTCTTCTAGTTATGAGTAAATTATAGGGAAGACTGAACTCTATGACTTTGATATGGCAACCAGTCTAGGAGAAGGAAAACTCTGAATTTAAACCTGTTAAACTCTGCTTAAAAGTCGACCTTATGTTGCATCCTGTTCATGGGGGAGTGGTTGGGTAAATACAGACTTAATTATAAGAAAACTGAAGACTGAAAATTTTATTAGAATATATCTATCTCATAGTCTGCATATAGTTAACCCATATGGCATTTT
>CAUZXS010005999.1:290000-299006 GCA_963585895.1 Sepioteuthis lessoniana
AAAGTACAAATCTCTTTTACAAATATGCCATTTCATGAACTGATCTACAGAGCTAGGAAAAGCCAAAGTTGGCAGCTGAGGTGTGAAGAAACTAAAACAACTCTTTTACTCCCAGTAGCTAACTAAATATAATACTGTTTAATTTACCACAAAATGTAAATATATAATATACTAAAAAGAATAATTCAGTTGTCATGATATTATATCTGTAAGTAATTGCTCTAACTTTCAATAATTTCACAGACATTCTGGTCTCAAAAAAATATTCACTTTAATTCAAATTAAATTCATAAAACTTCTGTGATGTGCTAGTTTACCGAACATATATAAAAAAATACAGAACAAAAACTAGTATTCAAACAAGTCAATTGCTCAGTGTATGATTATGTAGTAACAGTTTGTCCCAGTTTCAGCAATTCATCATAAAGAATGCTCTTTAAATCCCATCTGACACACAACTGGACTTAGCATTCAAACAAGCCAATAGCTCAATATAGAGTTGTGTTGTATTACTTAATCCTGTTTCCATCGATCTGTAATCAAATTTGAATTATGGAAGTATTATTTATGATTTAATTTTCATCTCTACAATATTGTAACTAAAAACAAATATCAAGTCCAGTTTAAGAATGTCTTTACAAAAATTAAATGGAATAAAATTTTTTGTGCAGGGTCGCGCTTATATTTCAACTACATCATATTAGTTGTTTTTTGTTACCTATTTTCAATGTTGAAGCAATTAGTAATAAATTAGACTTAATAAGACCTGGTTTGGTTATATGATGTTGTTCTAGAAATGACAAAATCCAGGTATTTTAATTGTGAAGAAAATTAAATTTTAGAAAGAAATTGTTAGAGGTGTAATCATTTATGGCTGACACTGAAATTGATTGCTAATAATATCCATTTTGATTGTATAATATTCCATAAGAAATAATAAAATCCTGCTATCTTTGGTTTAGAAGAAAATGAACTTTCTATCAAAAATTGTTTGATGTGTACTGATTTATGGGTGGCAGTGTAAATAATAGCTAATAATATCCATTTTGATTGTATAATGTTCCACTAGAAATAATAAAATCCTGCTATCTTTGATTTAGAAGAAAATGAACTTTTTATCAAAATTTGTTAGGGGTGTACTTATTTATGGGTGATAGTGTAAATAATAGCAAATAATATCCATTTTGATTGTATAATGTTCCACTAGAAATAATAAAATCCTGCTATCTTTGGTTTAGAAGAAAATGAACTTTCTATCAAAAATTGTTTGATGTGTACTGATTTATGGGTGGCAGTGTAAATAATAGCTAATAATATCCATTTTGATTGTATAATGTTCCACTAGAAATAATAAAATCCTGCTATCTTTGATTTAGAAGAAAATGAACTTTTTATCAAAATTTGTTAGGGGTGTACTTATTTATGGGTGATAGTGTAAATAATAGCTAATAATATCCATTTTGATTGTATAATGTTCTGCTAGAAATAATATAATTCTGCAATCTTTGGTTTAGAAGTAAATGAACTTTTTATCATGTTAGGGTTGTACTTATTTATGGGTGATACTGTAAATAAAAACAAATAATATCCATGTTGCAATATAACATATTACCAACAGGGACTCCCCCAAACATGTTTTTATTTTCATTGTAAAATTATGATATAAAGTTAGAAAAACTTAAAGAAAAATATATGGACATATAAAAAAATTTAATCCAATACATCTTAAAATCTCTCAAAATTTATGATCACTTTCATGAGAAATGTGATCAATTCAATAAATATGCTAACAACAACCAAGATACGAAAAGGTAACAAAATTATCTGAATGTTTGTCACTATAAAGTACAACTCTACCTAAATTATCTAGTAGACTTTATCTCTGCCTAACCCAAGAAATCTCTAGCAGTAACTGTCAGGCTTGGCAAAGGAGGAGAAAAAAGTATTTAAAAAAAAAAAGATGAAAAACGGGAATGGGAAAGCTAACTTTTGTTACCTGAAAGAGAAGTGTGTCTATATTTCTTAAAAACGAAAACAACCAGTTCCCTCAAAGTAATTTATTTCAAATTGGTTACACATGCAATAAATAGGCTACACATGCCATAAATTGGCTACACATCCCATAAATTGGCTACACATGCCACAAATTGGCTACACATGCCACAAATTGGCTACACATGCAATAAATTGGCTACACATCCCATAAATTGGCTACACATGCAATAAATAGGCTACACATCCCATAAATTGGCTACACATGCCACAAATTGGCTACACATGCAATAAATTGGCTACACATCCCATAAATTGGCTACACATGCAATAAATAGGCTACACATCCCATAAATTGGCTACACATGCCACAAATTGGCTACACATGCAATAAATTGGCTACACATCCCATAAATTGGCTACACATGCAATAAATAGGCTACACATCCCATAAATTGGCTACACATGCCATAAATTCGCTACACATGCAATAAATTGGCTACACATGCCATAAATAGGCTACACATGCCATAAATTAGCTACACATACAATAAATTGGCTACACATGCCATAAATAGGCTACACATGCCATAAATTGGCTACACATGCCATAAATAGGCTACACATGCCATAAATAGGCTACACATGCCATAAATTGGCTACACATGCCATAAATAGGCTACACATGCAATAAATAGGCTACATATGCCATAAATTGGCTACACATGCAATAAATAGGCTACACATGCCATAAATTGGCCACACATGCCATAAATTGGCTACACATGCCATGAATTGGTTACACATACAATAAGTTGGCTACACATGCCATAAATTGGCTACACATGCAATAAATAGGCTACACATGCCATAAATTGGCTACGCATGCAATAACATGCAATAGTTAAACATGAAATAACATGCAATATTTACACATGCAATAAATAGGCTGTTTAGAAAGTAATGTCATATTTTTTAAAATGAAATAGAATAAGTTGTTTTTTTTTCCTTTTTCCCTACCTTGTGTCTTTTTCAAGTTGGACAAAAATTTGCAGACTTTATTGCAAATGATGCAAGTGATATCACTTAGCCTCAAACAAAGTGAATCCTGCATACATCTCTGATGAAACTTCATGGTATTGGCACATCCAGCTTTAGAGAGAAGAATATAGTCAAAAACATTACACCTCAAAGCAGGTTTGAACCTAGAGTCTAACATAGTTCCCTTCCTTAACTGTTGCTTCAAACCCTTTCACATCTCTGCTGAAAGGAGACACATCTTGTTTTAAATATTATTCTCCACTCAGATCTTCTCTATGCTAGTAATACTTTGTGTGTATGTATACATATACATATATACACACACACAAACATGTATATACACAGTGCCACTTATAATTGAGTACATCCATACAAATATTTTTCATAAAATGTTACTTCTAAAACAAATGCACAGGGATTTTATTATTGCTAGTTGAACATTTCACAGTCAAAATAGTTGTTGCTGGCCAACTGTAGTCAAGGGTGACCAGCTACTACACCAAAGTGTAGGGAGGGCACAAATCCTTTCCCTGGATTGTTCCACTTACCCTTGATTAGTACCCTATAATGCTGAATGTTAAGCAAGGAAGTATCAAGTACCATTTTTTGAGTCTTTTGGTATGACTCGACCTGAGAATGAACCCTGGTCTCCCAGACTATTACCAAACACTCTACCACTGCACCACCGGGCTGGTATAATATGATTAAATATTATTTATCACTAAATTCTACAATACATATACCTATGAAAATTTATTTTTGGTTGAATAAATTATATATATATACATATATATATATGTGTGTGTGTGTGTGTGTGTGTGTGTGTGTGTGTGTGTGCTGAGGTCAAGTCTAAACTCTCATCGTATTGTAAAATACTGCTGAAGGTAATTCAGATTAGTGGTAATGATGCTTTGGCCAGAAAACCATACCTGACTCAAGAGTCATAATCTAATTTTAGGTTTTAGCCTGATGTGGAGCACTTTTTTGGATTTATGAAAAAGCATTTTCAAACAATTTGTTTATTCAAGTGTAAGTACACATGTATATTATATATATACTAGATAATGCTCTATGAATTATATTTCACATAGAGCTAATATCTTTGGGAAAGTCATGAATCCAACCATTCTCTCTCTGGCTATGGATAAAAAGTAGGGCAGACTAAGCTTTATAAACTTGGTATGGCATCCAGAAGAAAAACTCTGAATTTATACATGTTAAACTCCACTTAAAAAAATAACCTTGTGCCACACCTTACTTATAAAGAAGATTTGCTTATAGACATATATATATATATATATATATATATTAGTACATATGTTTTTATATACATATATGTGTGTATGTGTGTGTATATATGTGTGTGTATGTGTGCAAGTGCATACATGTCTACATTATTTGATGGCTGAAAACTTATAATACAGGATTTTTTTCAAAAAATGTCCAAGAAAATCACCCTGCTTTTAATTAGTTCTAATGAGGCAGTGACCATTAAATTAAACTTTAGACACTTCAGCAAACATAAAGATTGACAAAATCATATCTACACCAAAAACAGTAACTCTTTTGTAAAATAACAATGTATACCGGTTGTAATTGTGCCCAGTCAGATGGGGTGGGCAGCAAAATAATAAAGAGGATCTGGCATTAAATAACCTAAAATGGTTGATATGCCATAAAACGCAATCAAATCATATATATTCAATATATATGTATAAAGAGGATTTGGCATTAAATAACCTACAAGAGTTGATATGCCATAAAACCAAACTCAACCAAATCATATATATCTAATATATATATATATAGAGAGAGAGAGGATTTGGCATTAAATAATCAACAATGGCTGATATGCCATTAAACCAAACCAAACCAAATCATACTTGTATATATTCAATATACATGTATAAAGGGGATTTGGCATTAAATAACCTACAATGGTTGATATGCCATAAAACCCAACCCAACCAAATCATATATATTTGATATATATATATATGTATAAAGAGGATTTGGCTTTAAATAACCTATAATGGTTGATATGCCATAAAACCCAACCAAAACCAATCATATATATTTAATATATATATGTATAAAGCGGATTTGGCATTAAATAACCTACAAGAGTTGATATGCCATAAAACCCAACCCAACCAAATCATATATATTTAATATATGTGTATAAAGAGGATTTGACATTAAATAACTTAAAATGGTTCATATACCCAACCAAACTTTGTAAAATGCTTGACACTAAGATAATAAGTACGTAGATTAGGATGTTGCAAGCATATTTAACATGATAGTTATCAATTCTTAGAAGTAGAATTGGCAACCTGAGTTCAAATCCTGAAGATGGTAGTATGCATTTGACTTCACACTAATGCTTTTGAGAAAGGTACAAATCTATCTGCACTTTCCTTCTGTCATTGGCAAGTATTAAAACAAATTTGGTTCTTCAGACTTACTGAGGTAACCAATCTGGGAGAGAGGAAAACCAGCTGTACACTGCCTAAAAATTGATTTTGTGTTACATCCTGCTCATGGAGAAATGGTTGAATGTAGGGTGTAGGAAGTATTTATGGCATATATTATATTGTGTTTATATTGTATTGTATATTGTGTTATATATTTTGTGTGTAGATTGTGTATTGTATATTGTATGTTATATTGTGTGTTGTATATCGCATGTTGTATATTGTGTGTTGTATATTGTGTTTTATATTGTATTGCATATTGTGTTGTATATTGTGTATTGTGTTGTAAATTGTGTGTTGTATATTGTGTTATATATTGTTTGATATTTATTCTCTGGTATATTGTGTTGTATATTGTGTGTTATATATTTTGTGGGTTATATTGTGTGTTGTATATTGTATGTTACATTGTGTGTTGAATGTTGCATATTGTATATTTTGTGTTGTATACTGTGTTTTATATTGTATTGTATATTATGTTGTATTGTGTTGTATATTGTGTGTTATACATTGTTTTTTTTATATATTCTGATGTATATTGCACACTGTGTATTGTGTTATATTATCTGTTATATATTGTGTTGTATATAATGTATTGTAAATTATATGTTATATTGTGTATTATATTGTTTTCTGAATTGAGTTTTATATATTGTGCTTTCTATATTGTGTACTATGTTGGGTACGTGTCATATGTGTGTTGTATGTGTTTGTATTGTCCATGAGTTGTATGTTGTCTATTTTGTATGTATATATGTTTATGTATACATTTTGAATGTTGGCACATGTTGCATGTGTCCTATTCAATGAATTGCGTTGTATGTAATTTATCATATTTACCCAACCCCTCCGCTCGGACAGGATATGACACAAGGTCAATTTTTTAAGCGGAGTTTCACGGGTTTGAATTCAGAGTTTTCCTTCTCCTGAAGAACCTAGTCTGTCCTACTATTTACCCATAGCTGGAGGGAGAATAATTGGATTCATACCTTTCCCAAGGGTATTAGTGCTATGTGAAATGCAATCAGTCCAGGATTTGAACCCGTGTTGCCGTGTCCAATTCCTGCGATGATAACCATTACACCACGGGCACCTTGTATATTGTATGTAGTTTATGAATGTTGTCTGTGCCATTGAAATGATTTTTATGCATACTCTGTGTGTATTATGTGTGTTGTTTATGTGTGTGTGTGTGTAGGATATGTGTATAAGTGTGTTTGTGTGTAGAATGTGTGTGTTTGTGTATGTGTGTGTGGGGGGATATGTGTATATGTGTGTACGCGAAAGATGTATGTATATGTGTATATGTACCTTTGTGTGTATGATGTGTATGTATGCGTGTTTGTGTGTATAGGCGTGTGTAGTATGTGTGCATATGTGTGTGTATAGGCGTGTGTGTGTGTAGGCAAAAGAAGGAAAAAAATTAATCATAAAAGCCAAAACAAAACGACGAAAAGTAAGAACATTAACATCAAATTTATTCATTTTAGGCATGCTAACTTTTTGCTTTTCGTTTCTATTCCACTTTCACATAGTAGTAGTAGTAGTAGTAGTAGTTACTACAACTACTACTACTACAACTAACAAGAAGAAGAAGAAGAGGGTGAGGAAGAGGAGGAAATGGAGAAGGAATAAGAAGTGTAAAAAAAATGGTTTGAAAACTTCAAAAAAAAAAAAAGAAAGACAATAAACAGTTGCTTAAAAAAAGGATGAAGAATTGGTTCAATTGAAATTGTCACATCCGTTCCAGAATCCTCGTTTCTTATTTTTAGATTTTATAAACCTATTTTTTTTCAAATCAGACTTGGTTTTTCTTTTTTTCTGCGTTATAAGAACTCGAATTCTCTGTGATGATTTTTGAATCGTCATTGTATTTTTATAATTGCCATACATTTTGATGAAAGGAGTTGGGTGAGAAGTTGTGCTGTAATTCTGCAATTAATAATAATAATAATAATAATAATAATAATAATAATAATAATAATAATAATAATGATAATAATAATAATAATTTTCGATTTGGCTGTCCCGACTGACCACAGAATAAAACTGAAAGTGAAAAGAAGGATAACTACCTCGTCTTTGCAAGAGAATTGAAAAAAAACTATGGAACATGAAGGTTACAATTATACCAATTGTAATTGGTGCTTTCGGTACTTAAGGATTATTATAGGGACTGGAGGACTAGGAGGCAGGAGGACGAGTGGAGACCATCTAAACAACATTATTGAGATGGACCAGAATACTGAGTAGAGTCCTAGAAACTTGAGAAGACTTGCTGTCACTCAAACATTAGTGAAAGACCATCAGCTAAAACTGATGTGAAAAACTCTAATAAGTAAATAATAATAATAATAATAATAATAATAATAATAATAATAATAATAATAATAATAATAATAATAATAATAATAATAATATCCAAACTACAGCATTATTGAGATCAGCCAGAATACCGAGAAAAGTCCTGGAAACTTGAGTAGACTTGCTGTCACTCAAACTCCAGTAAGAAACCATCGGCTAACGCTGTTGTGAAAAACTCGAAACGGAGTAAATAATCAACAATTCTTTGGGACTTTGAAATCCAAACCGATAGTAGTTAAGGACTATAAAAGAAAAACATGCCTTCTAATTGATATGTCAGTACCAACAGATAATCGTTATATCAGTCAAAGAATATAATAAAATGAACGCAAAAACCTAGAAATAGAAATTGAAAAAATGTGACACCTTAAAACTACCACCGTGCCAGTAATTGGAGGATCCCTGGCTATGATCACTGAAAGAAACAGATAAACACACAAACAAGATACCTGGCAGTCTTAGCCTATATGAAATACAAAAGTTTGCACTTTTCAGAACAGCTCAACTTCTTAGGAGAGTACTATAAACATGAATGAAAAATACCACCCCAAAGCTGCAGCAAAAATATGAATACATAGAATGCATATAATCAGTACTTGACCTCACCTTAGCTTTGGGGTAAAGAAGGGTTGTATGAAACGAAAAGCAAAGCTAAAAATTAAATACTACTACTACTACTACTGCTACTACTACTAATAATAATAATAGTAATAATAATAATAAAATTATAATAATAACTATAGCTTTATTATCGGCCAGAATACCAAGAAGGGTCCTGGTGAATTGTGGAGACTTGCTGTCACTCAGACTATCGTAAGAAACCCTAAGCGAACGCTGGTGTGGAAAAAACTCTCAAAAGAGTAAAAAAAAACAACAATAATAATAATAAACTACGAAAAAAAGTAAGATCTTTCGTTGTTCCAGCAGAAGCCAAAGAAGAATGAAAGACAGAAAAAAATATTTAAATATTTCGAGAGAACTGAAAAAAAAAATGTGAAACATCACTATTGGAGGACTTGGAACATTGTTAATGAAACTAAAGAATTATAAATTATAAGAAGATTATTTCTAAAATTTACATGGATACCTGTTGTCACTTGATCTCCAATAACAATCACCCTGCAGTTGGGGT
>CAUZXS010005999.1:299206-346706 GCA_963585895.1 Sepioteuthis lessoniana
CGAAGCTGACCACTTTTCCTGACTGACCACCTGTTCTGTGAGGTTTGAAACTCTGTGCCTATATAATATTTTCAACACCTACACATTTTCTTTCTGGTTCCCAACTCTTGAGATTCATTTCTGCGGTCCCCTTGTTTACATAGGGGTATCCTACTTACAAAAGCTCTATCTGATGGGTCTGTCAAAGGTCAATATGTAATACAAGAAATTAGTTTCAAAAGAGTATAAATTTTGGTCTTTGTTAATTAATTACCATCCCAATATCTCTTAAGTTTATGGTCTTCCTAAAACTCATAAACCTGATATTCCCTTAAGACCTATCATCTCTGGTATAGGATCTGCCTCTCCATAACATCAGAAAACTTTTAGCCAAAACATTATCCTCACTGTTGGGTACTATCAGTGATGTACATAACAATAATTAACATTAGTATGAAAAACAGATCCTTAACTAGTCTTAACATCAAATCCTTATATTCTAACCGGTTGATAAATGCATTGAATGTTTAGAGAACATGTTCAAAAAACAAACACTATATATATATATATATACATGGTGTCTTCAATAAGTTTCCAGACTTTTTTTACAGGCATTTAAAATTGTTGTAGACTCTTGAAAAGCAAGTCAATACACCACAGTTGATTGGCCAAAGGGTTAGGGTTAGGGTTACTATGTTGAGGTTTTAAGGGAGTTCAGTAAGAGATTCCGTCGGAAGAGGCTAGCACTCTTCAAATCGGGTCAGTGGCATTTCCACCAGGACAATGCACCAGTCCACAACTCCATCCTTGTGACTGACTAATTGACCAAGATAGGCATCAAGACAGTTCCTCAGCCTCCCTATAGTCCAGACCTTGCTCCCTGTGGCTTTTGGTTATTCCCTAAACTCAGAGGCTGTCATTATGAGACAATTGAGGAGATGAAAGAGTCTGTGATGAAGCTCATTGACACGCTCACACAAGAGGACTTCCATGGGGCCTTCCAGAAGTTGTTGGAACGCTACAACAAGTACATTGCAGTCGGAGGAGATGACTTCGAAGGGGACTAGAGTTTCATGTGTGTACTATCAATAAAAGTGCCCATACGAAAAAAGTCTGGAAACTTATTTAATGATCCTCGTATATATGTATATATATATATGGAAGCAAATAATGGAAAATAATCTGATAATATGGAGAAAATTTTAAAAACAAGTAATCCAAAGTGTAGAATTTAATATGAAAAAGTTGACAATAATTAAATGATACTCAATAACATCTTTTCTAAGTCCTGATGAGGGTTTATCAAAACTGAAACATTATAGTGTCAATTTTATTTCATGTTAAATTCTTCACTTTGGATTAATTGTTTTTAAATTTTTTTTTTCACTATATATATATATATATATATATATTGTTACGTCACCATGTGCCCAGCGGGCTTACATGGGTACTGTTCATTTCCGCCAAGTCCACCAGTTAACGCAGGGCACAGACGTTGGCTGTGGTTTGCCAAACGCTATTTAATATTACAGATATCACCAACTCCTTTGCGGAAGCACATTTTAAAGCCACTAGGGGAGTTATAGGTGAAGTATTAAAAGTCAACACAGATAACTGGCTATCTTTCCCCCTCGAATACTCGGTCTTCAACAAATACAATACTTCCACAACAAAAAAAAGGACTCTGAACCGCCGTGTCTGGGTTAACTAGATTAATAACAATATTCTTTTATTGAATAAAAGAAAGAAACAAAAAAAACAAAAAAACAATTCAGGTAAAAGTCAGGAGGGAGAAAGTCTTTCTCTCAGAAGAGCCTCAACTGAAATATCCGTATCCCAGACGAGGTCCTCATTTAATATCTATTGATGGCAGAAGGTAAGAATGTGGTTTGTCAGTGATAGACACGTTCCACTTTCCTTTGGACTTTGGGATTTAATGGTAGAGCTCGTGCTCCAAATCACAAGTTTATCATTGGAGAAATATTTGCTCTTTTCTCCTCTATCTTATCAGAGGGGTGTCCTCATGGTGTAATGGTTAAAGCGATGGACTACAGAATCGTAGTGAGCGAGTTTGTACCCCAATCACACTATTACGTTCACTTTCAGGCAAATACCCTTGGGAAAGGTATGTACCCCCCTTATCCTCCCAGCTATGGGTTAAATTACCACTACTGTTCTTGTAGGAGAATGGCTCTGGCATTAAATAACCTACAAAGGTTGATATGCCATTAAAAACAAATAAACCAAACCAAACCAAACCATCTATCTTTTCAGAGCTATTCTTTCCTCCCGTAATTTGTCTTTTGTTCACGTCAGCATGAATGCAGCAAGATAAATTTGAATATACTTAAATTGTATGTTCACTTACTTGGGATTTTGTGGAATTCATTCTCTTTTCCTTTTCCCTTCGTAATTGGATTTCCGTAACGCATTGGTAGAAGGAAACACGTCTCATTTCAGATAAGACCAAGATTAATAATTGTCTCTTTCCACGTGGACAAGTCTTTTCCTTGGGTATTCATTTAACAAGGCTCACCATACCTCGGAGTACTGGTTCATTCAAAGGAGAAGTTCTTTCTTTTCTCTCAAGGTTCTCTGCGTGGCATTATTTTGGAATTTGGGTTTCTTTCATATCCCAAATTAAGTGTCTTCACTCTCCGACGAAGAAATGGCAACTCATTATGTGTCTACACCCTTTGACGACTAAATGGCAACTAACTAGTCTTCGTAGTTTGAAAATTCACCACGTGTTGGTTTCTTCCTCCGTACCAATCATGGTTCCAGATTTGCTTCTCCGCTGACGCACACATGGCTAATAGAGAGTGAGGTTCTCCCATGCTCATATCACCTTGTAATGATAGAGAGGGGTGAAGAGAGAGACGCCCTCTCTTTCCATTATTCTGCTTACTACTATAGTCGGCTGGGGCAGCGAGTTGCAGCTCCCTTCCCCCATAACCCTGCGAATGTATTAGGGTGTCATATTTCCTCGTCACAATATATATATAAACACATATATAAATATAAATATACACAAATATAGAATTTAACCAGCTGTTCACTTTTTCTCTCGGTCTGTCTGTCTGTCTCTTTCTTTCTTTCATCCTTTCTTTCTTTTTTTTCTCTTTGTTCACTAGAACAGTTAATAAATTGACATTAAAAACATTCTGTAGTTACTGTCTTAATGACTTACCAAGAGCAATAACCAATAGGGATGGACGGTAAGAGAGAGTCTTGGGAATCCATATCATCAACATGTCTAAATGAAAATGATAATGATAATGAATGTATTTACCAAACCCCTCTCCACAAACAAGATGCGACACAAGGTCAATTTTAAGCATAGTTTAACGGGATTGAATTCAGAGTTTTTTATTCTCCAAGACTTGTTGCACTACCAAATTTAAAGAGCCTAGTCTGTTCTTAGGGTTGGTTCTGTGGTTGCTGGTACCCTAGGCAAGCAGATATTTGGCACCAATTTTATAGAAATTTTCTCATAAAAATATCCTTCATCGTGCCTGTAAGCACGGGGCATACTCCAGGCAATTGCCTGAGTTGAAGGCACTTTGAACCAACTTAGTCTGCCCAACTATTCATCCATAGCTGGAGGGAGAATAGTAAGACACATACCTTTTTGAAGGGTATTTTCTCTAAGTGTGAAATGCCGAAAGATGATGATAATATGAAAATTATTTAAAGATCTCCAAATTTTTTTTATATATCTTTTTCTTTATGTCATACGATGACAGTTATTTCAACTTGCATTGTGTTTGACATGTTTAGATACTCCTCCAATTCATATTTCAATTTTTAATTTCAAAGGAATGATATAAATTGAGAAATGGGCACTTTATTAAATATTAGATTGAATTATATATATATATATATATTTTTATGTGTGTGTGTGTGTGTGTGTGTGTATACAAACATATATATATATATGTGTGTGTGTGTGTGTATGTATGTATACAAACATATATATATATATGTGTGTGTGTGTGTGTGTGTGTGTGTATTCTTCAGTCCAGTTAAATCGGCGTCGGGAATAATTCTATCAGGACATTTAAATTATTCAAACTCAAACATTTAAATCTTCCTGGTAAAGAGCTTAATGTAACTGACAACACAGAGTAACAATACCTTTAAGAAAAACAAAATCCGGTCACTTGAGGATTATAAATTTATTTCCATCCTGCTATGGGTATTGATATGAATCAATGACTCCATTCTTAACAGGACTTCTTCATATCCAATGGATATAATTAATACTGTCAGAATCAGTTACTGGTAGTATTAATTATATCCACTGGATCTGAAGAAGTCCTGTTAAAAATGGAGTTATTGATTCATATCAATACCCATAGCAGGATGGAAATAAATTCATGATCCTAAAGTGACCAGATTTTGTTTTTCTTAAAGGTATATATATATATACTAACCCTTTTGCACAAGCAAGATGTTACACAATGTCAGTTTTTAAGTGGAGTGTTACAGGTTGATTTTCATTTTCCCAAACTGATTGCTATAACAAGGTAAAAAAGCCTAACCTCACCTGCTATTCATTCATTGTTAGAGGGAGAATTGTTTGATTAATACCTTTCCCATGGGTATTTATGCTATGTGAATTGCAAACAGCCTCATACAGGGTTTGAACTTGGACGGCTATCTCCATTTCCAAGGAAAATAACTATGACACCATGGGTACCTCCTATAGATAGATAGATAGATAGATAGATATTTGGGTAATAAAAACAGAAACATTGGACCATTTTTAAACAGCTTTCATCCACAACTGGAACATCTCTCAAGTCAACTTGAAAAGGCCAAATCCTTGTCAGTCATTTTCAATAAAATATACCAACAAAAATATATATACATATATATCTATACTTGTATGAATGTAAATATATGCACATATATATGTATGGTGTATATATATGTGTGTGTGTGTGTGGAAAAAGTAGAAAAAACAAAATATTCCAAATTTGATGAATTTATTAGGAAAGTTAACGTTAAACATTTCGGTTTTATTAACCTTCTTCAAGACTTGAAGATCATGAAAAATGTTGTTCAAATAGCAATGAATGTTTGTTGAAATAATTAGAGAAAAGAAAGCGTATATAAAGAAACACGTGTAACCGTGCATTCAGCATTCTTATTTTGAAGATATTATAATGTTATAGACAAGTGGGATGATGTTTGAAATTTGTTGGATTTCTAAGAAATAAAACGAAAGAGGATAAACATATTGACAGAATATTCTAGAAAAAAGTGGAGGGAAAGGGAGAGAAAATTTATATGAACGTGTGACGAAATAAGATGATACTTAAAGAAAAAGGGTTAATCGGAAAGTCTGTGTTATCAGCTGTCTAGGAGGGTTAACGGACAAAATTGTTGCAGAAAGAACTTCGTATTTTTGTTTGGCGCGTAAATTAATTTGACCGTCATGGCCGTCGCATATTTTCACCCAATAAGGATGACTTATCCTAATCAGCCCGGACCATTTTCCTTGGCAACATAAAAATGGTGAAAGCCCGCCAAACTATCTTTTCCTCAGAACCTTTCGAGCAGGACGGGCGTACTTTCCGTCCGCTCCCTACATAACAGCAAAATCACAACACCATGAGGAAAGCCGTCTAATTTATGGAACTTTTGAGTCTACCCTCTTATACCAAGGGTTCCCAGTTGAACATGAATTAGATGCATGTAATCCGCCACCTTTATGTTGCCTCTAACTTTTGCTATGTCTACAGTGACACGCAATTCCACTCAGACATCCAGCTACCTCATTCCTAGGCAACATTCTCTGGAGACTTTTATGCCTCTCTCCTACAGCAACCAGGACCACACATTTATGGGTGAATACATCATTCCTGTCCTTAAACAGCAAACACGACTTTTGCTATGTCTATAGCGACGCCTATTCCGCTCAGACGTTCAGCATTGCCTTGACTTTAGCAACGCACATTCCGCTCAGGCATTTAGCTGCTATAATTCCTTCTCAACTCAATAACTAATTCCTTACTCCCTTCCTACGAGACTTTCAGCATAAAGGTACCCTTTATTCTGGCTGCCATTAAACCTTCTTGAAAACCTTACGGCATCTTCGTTATCCTCCATTATTTTCCTTCAAATATAGCAAGGAGATAACGTAACAGTTTTCCTCGCTAAAAAATAAAAATCCGTGCTTAAATCGTTTAGAAGAGACCTAGACAGGCCGCAAAAAGGGCTAGTTTCAGATTTTGGCATTAGTGATCACTGAAATCAGACACAATGGAATTGGGTGATTTGACTTTTGGAATAGGTGTCACCGAATTGAGAACTTTAGAAATTGTGATTATTTATCTAAAGCTTCAGGCATAGAAAAATACACCAGCGAAATATTTTACGATAAAATGATTTTGGGAAATAACGGAAAAATGTGTTTAAAAGTAATGGCTCGAGATAAGAATATATCACGAATTGTTATGGTAAAGACAGAAAGAAAATATTATACATCGTTTTCGTGTTGATAAATACGCGGTCCATAAGTACCTAAGCGATCTACTCGCCTAGCCGATAATGAAGATTATCTTAAAGTATAATTTTGTCGAAATAAGCGGAGTCGTCTGGTTAAACTACAAGAAAGGAACTAGAGGGTTTTATTTGGAAGACATTATTGAGAGGGAAGGAGGATAGATTCTTCCTAGATCCTCTTGATTGAGAATCGGTAATAAGTTAAGACTAAGAGAGGTCAGAGTAATTGAAGAGAAAATGTTAACAGCAACCTTGTGTACACGCAAAACCCGTCGAACCCCTTCTGCAGAATTGCCGACTTTTATAGAAAAAAAACAAACAAACCGCGTTTCAGCGCTCACGGCAGCAGAAACAGAAAAAGTCAGGCAGAAAGCCAGTCAAACGGAGAGAATTAGCATCGAATGCTCTCTCCACGATACCCACGTCTCACGTCTTTTCTCGAACTTATGCTCCGAAACGAATCCGAAAGAAAGTAGAGATTTTCTATCACTGAGACGAAGAAGAATTTTCATGAACTGAATTGGGTTATCTGAATTATCTCTTACAATCCGCAAGAGTTACCGATAACAAATACCACATTACACTATATTGTAGAAAGGGAACGGGCTTTTGTTTTTTCTCAACATCAAAATATTATTATTATTATTATTATTATTATTATTATTATTATTATTTCTTTATATAAATATTGTTGGAAGATCACTGTCTTCTGTTCCTTCTATTTGGACACGGATTTTTTTTAACTTGTCATTTCTTCTCGCCGACGACCGAACTTCAATCCGATCAAATTGCCTTGATCGATCTCCCTATCTGAGATCAAAATACACAACATGGCAGATAGGCAGTCAGATTGAAGGTTGTGACTTCAACCAAGGTAGTTGACCAAAGGAATTTCCCGTCAACCCAGCTTTCGAGAAGAGGCGTCCGTTTGAACGATAGTGAAGACATATAGTGTTGTTTCAGGGGACAGGGGAGAAACAAGCGTATATATTTGTCGGCGCTACCAGTAACTAACCTACGTAATTGGTGCAGCGAATGACGAGTTATATAATTAGTGATTTGTGACTAGGATGAGTTGCATAATTGGTGCCGGGCTCAAGGACAGTTACATAAACGTATTGTTCATGAGGATATGTGAGAAGATAGAATTTGGAATACATTCAAATTTAATTCATGGGGCTCAAGGCGATATGAATATGTGAGGAGAGATAATTAATTAGAATTTGATATGTGGCTATTTAGAACGACTTTACCGAAAAAAGGGAATAAATTGAAAAAGCTGGGACGTGTGTTAACGAAGGGTAAAAGTGAAATTGCAGTGGGTTCAAGATTTTCTCAAAATCTTTTGTTATGGATAACATCGTAGCTGCATTGAAATTAAAGCTGTGATTAGTTTCGATATATGTAGGAAAAGTGCGTTATTAAAATTGTCAAATCTAATATCACACTTATGCTCATGGGGGCGTTTTTTTTTTTTAAGGTTTCTGGAAGTTTTACCAGTTTATTTCTGTACCATAGCCAGGTACCCGGATATGTGAAACGTACATAGAATGTTCATAACATATACACATAGAACATAGGACTCCCGATACACGAAAAACACTTACGACTTCTTAGTTCAGGTACGAAACTTTTTATTACCTTTGAGTTTAAAGGTTCTAAGACATAAGGAGAGAGATACAAATTCTTTCTATTCTGGTTTTTTCATCAACACCCACCGCATCTCGTGCGGCACCCGCCACAAGGCCACTGCCAGCTAGCGAAATTCACCCTTCTTCTTCGGATTGCAAGACTCAACTCCCTTACTTTTTCAAAATCCCCCAAATCCTCTGCACGCACTTCCGGTGCATGACGTCATTCATATCCACTGGTCAACGTTTCTATCAGGGATTTTTATTTTGACATCTGTGAACGACATATCCTCCCCGCACGCGCGTCAACACCTGCGCCCATGTTTGCACCTAACTAACCTATGCACTGAGCCGAAAGGTTCTCAGTCTAACAACCCAAAGGCAAGATATATAAAACGAAATCCCTGGCCCATTATATTACATTTCATTTTACAGTTATTCCAAGGAATAGAATAGACGCCAGCATTAGATTTAATATTTAGCGAAGATATATATTGTTATATGTCGTTACGTTGTTATTTCCTCGCTAAATGTTGTTGGAAAATAAAGGAGAGAGAAGAACGAAGATGCCGTAAGGTTTTTATATGAAGGTTTTTAATGGCAGCATGGAATAAAGGGTTTACGTTTAAGCTGCAAATCTCGTAGGAAGGAAAGAAATAGTTATGGAGTTGATAAGGAATTTTAGCAGCTAAATTCTTGAGCGAAACGTGCAGCGTTACGGTTAAGGCATTGTTGAATATGTGAGTGAGATATGGTCGCCATAGGTGTAGCAAAAGTCGTGTTTGTTGGTTAAGGACAGGAATGTTGTCGTCGTCTATGAATGAGTGGTCCTGGTCGTTTGGGGAGAGAAGCGTGAATGTCTCCAAAAAATGTTGCCTAGGGATGAAGTGGCTGGATGTCTGAGCGGAATTTTGCGTCGCAGTCGACATAGCCAAAGTTGAAGGTGACTTAAAGTTGTTCCTGTGTGAGGCAGATTGAATTCATCTAATTCACAGTCAACTGGGAACCCTTGGTCTAGAAAGGTAGACTCAAGAGGTCCATAAATTAGATGGCTTTCCTCATGGTGTCATGATGCTGCTGCTAAAAGGAGAGCGGACAGTAAATACGTCTGTCCTTTTCGAAAAATTGTAAGGAAGAGAGTGTTTGGTGGGCTTTCCCCAATTTGGTGTTGCCCGGAAAAATGGTCCGGGATGAATAGGATAAGTCATCTTCATTGGGCGAAAACATGCATCGACCATAACGGTCAAATTAATTTACGCGCCAAACAAAAATACGAAGTTCTTTCTGCTACAAATATGTTGTCAAGATTTCATGTTCAGTAAATTATGAATAGTTTTAGTGGATAAAATTACAGTTTTAATATCAATGTAATTTGAATTATTTTCTGTTAAATTAGAAGAAGAATTACATGATAAAATAATGTGTTTATTGGGAAGTCTTATAATATTAGAAGGTGTATTGATGGAGGTTTGAGATCGTTTTCTTTTATGGATTTTAATGGTTTTAGATTTCACAAACTGTATAAGAGGTTTGGGGAAAAGAATGTTCAGAAAGGAATTTTCTATATAATCGAATTCCTCATCTAGGTGCTTGTGGGGAGCAAATACGGACAGCCCTAAGGTAAAAACCTATAATAATTCTTCTTTTAGTGTTGGTGTTATGGTGTGAATAAAGATGTATCGGGTCATTTTTACAGGTAGGTTTACAGAAGACTTTACATACTAATTTGTCATTATTTCTTATAAGTAAGATATCTAAAAAAAAAAGTTAAGGAGTTGTTGGTTTCAAGTTCATGTGTGAACTTTATGATAGGTTCAATTTTGTTCAGTCTGTCAGTGATCTTTATTAAATCAAGTTCTTGTGGGTAAATAAGTAAGATGTATCGGAAATAATTAGAATTACTTGGAATTATATATTTAAAAGGATCAGATTCAAGGAATTCAAGATAAATGAATGCGAGAACAGCACTAAGTGGAGAACCCATTGGCAAACCAAAATTAAATTAATAAAAAGTGTTGTTGTGTTGAAAATAACAACGTGACGTGCATAAAGTACACATTTTAGTTAATTTAGAGACGGGTAGGGATAATAAAATGTTTGTTTCCGAAGGTGATTCTCAAAACGATTAATACATTTAGCAACCGTTATATTAATATATAGGAATTTGATGTCAAGTGTCAATTATTTTGTGGAGGCGTGAGTCAGAATTATTGATATGTGCATCCCTGATGGGTATTAATTCCATATTTAGTTACATTATATATATATATAGGAAAAGTTCGTTATACATATATATATATATATGTGTGTGTGTGTGTCAGTGTCAGTATATGCATGTGTCTGTATGGTGTGTATATATATATATATTGAGAGAGAGAGAGAGAGAGTGAGAGAAAGAAAGAGAGAGAAAAATTGAAAAACAAAGTAATCCAAAGTGGAGAATTTATTGTGAAAGAAAGCTGACGCTATATCGTTTTGGTTTTAATAAACTATCAAGACTTAGAAAAGATGATATCGAGTCTTGTTAGATCAACGATGAATGGTTAATGAAATACCAAAACTAGGGAGGAAATTATATATACAAAGAAAGGAAAAACATATAACTGTTCAATCAATAAATCGGCGTTCGTATTTTAAAAAAATATCGCGTGACTGTGTAAGGCAATGAAGTAAAACAAATGGAATCATCAAGGGATAAAGAAGAAGAAGAAGAAGAAGAAGAAGAAGAAGAAGAAGAAGAAGAAGAAGAAGAAGAAGAAGAAGAAGAAGAAGAAGAAGAAGAAGAAGAAGAAGAAAGGAAAGAAAAGAGAGAGAGAGAACGGAAAAGGAACAAGGAAAGGAAACAAAAAGAATACAGAGATAGAAAAGAGAAAGAAAAGGTGGAAGAAAAAGGAAGTTGAAACAAATGGTCATATCACATGTAAATAACCAAATAGGGTTAAATCATAAAAATCAAACGTATGTAAATTGATATGTCTATAAATGAAAAAGTAGAAACTAATGGGTTTACTAGATGATAATAACACCTATGAACAGATCTCCCCACAAACTATTATAAAAAATGTGAATGATTTTAATAAGTCTTACAAGAAATTAGTCTCATAAGAGTACAAATCTTGGTCTTCGTTAATTAATTACCACCGCATCATCCCTAAAATTTGCGGTCTTCCCAAAACCCATAAACTTGATATTCCCTTAAGACCTATCATCTCTGGCATAGGGTCTGCCCCCGATAACATCGCAAAACATTTAGCTAAAACATAATCCCCACTGTTGGGTAATTTAAGCGAATCTCACATCAATAATTTCGGCTCACTCCTTAATAGATTAATTGACGTTATTATGAAAAGCAAATCCTAAGCTAATTTGGATATCGAATCTCTACACACTAACATAACTGTTGACAAGCGCATCAAACGTTTAGAAACTCACCTTCAAAAAACTAACTCTATATTACCCAAACTTGTCTCTAAATTAAAATCTGTACCCTTTGTACGTCATATTTTTATTTCCAATTTTTATAAACAGAAATTTGATTTACCTATGCGTCCTCCGCTTTATGCCTTTCTTGCATGCATTTATCTCCAATTCCTGCAATCTGGTCCTTTTAAATATATTATCCCCAACTGTACTCGTTACTTTAGATACATAGACATTTTACTTATTTATCCACAAGATCTTAATTTAAATAGTACCATTGACAGACTATATAATGTAGAACTTTCTATAAAGTTCACATGTGAAATCGAATCCAACAACACTCACCCTTTTTGGATGTCTTATTAAGAATAATGACAAATTAGAATTCGGAGGTTACTGTAAACCAATCTGTAAATACGACCACATACATTTCTATTTACACCATAACACTAAAAGAGGATTTATCATAGGTTTTTACCTTAGGACCCTTCCTATTTGTTCCCTAAAATATCTAAGATGATGAATTTAATTACACTGAAAATTCCTTTTTTAACCTTGTTTACCCCAAACTTTTTATACACTTTGCCAAATCTAAAGCTCTTAAAATTCACAACAGAAATCGACTTCGAAGTGCCATCAACACATAAATAAAATTTGATAAAATTAAACTCTCCTATACACATTATTTTATCTAACAATTCTTCCACTAACTTGAATAAACTTGGTATTAAAATTTTCGCTTTATCTTATATAAATATCCCTTATTTACTACACTCGAGTCCTCAACAAGATTTCATTTCAGACACGGGTGTTTACTTATTTCATTACAAAGACTGTAAATTGAAATATAAAGGCGAAACGTCGAGAAATGTTCGGAAACGTATATATGAACATAGAAGAGATATTAGATTAGGGAATCTTAATTGTGCACTTCCCTGGCATATATCTAAAACTGACCTCAATTTTGATTTTAATACAGCCATAATGTTAGCTGATATCCATAACAAAAGAGTGAGACAATTTTTTGAAATCGGTGCAATTTCGCTTTTTCGGTTTGTCACTATTCCGCCGTTTTTTTTTTCTTTTTAATATATCCAGTTCTATTTCAAACAATTCAGTTTAGCATAAGTACACAGTTTAATTGTCTAAAACATTTCTATTTCAAGCTATTCAGTTTAGTTAAAAACAGTTCTAAATCAAACAATTCATTTTAGTAAAACTATAGTTTTTGTTTACACACAGCAAATAGTCAAAACAGTTCTATTTCAAACAATTCAGTTTAGCCTACAAAATCAGTTCCTTTTCAAACAACTCAGTTTAGCATAAGTATGCAGTTTAAATGTAAAAAAACGATTCTATTTCAAGCAATTTAGTTTAGCATAAGAACACAATTTAGTTCTATTTGACCTATAGACAGGACCCTATCAGGTGCTACCACTTCAGACCAGACCTGGGAGTAATGGCAATAAAGGGCTACTCTGCATCCCACAAAGTTCCAGCATTACTGGAACCTCACCATCAGATTGTTTAGTGTCATATCAGGACACTCGTTTGTGAGGGGTCGTACTCCTCTACAGCCCCTCCAACTTGGCAAAATGTATTTGTAATAGATTTAAAAATAAGTCTTTAAAACTTTCATATCCCTGTGTTGTTGTGGCTAATGTGCTGATCTATGACATCTCAATGAGTAAGTTTGAATTCCTATTACAATATTATGTTCAACTTCAGGCTAATAATATCCACAGGAAATGTATGAATTCCCTTATCCTTCCAGCTATAGGTTACATAGTTCAACTATTGTTATTTTACAAGGATTGCTTTGGCAGATTGGTGAGATTAAAAACAAAAAAAGAATGAATCAGAAATAACAACTGTAGTTAGTTTAGAAAATTTTGAAAAATGATACAATTTTTTTTTTCAATTTTATTATTCTTTCTTTTTTTTATATATTTATCAAAATACTGTATTTGTTATAATTTGCAATCAAAATATATAGATGGAACCCTTACAGATACTATCACCCGAGGTCAGAATGAATCTGGGAGTAATGACAAATGAAAAGGTACTCCACATTCCCCAGAGCTCCAGAATTGGAGACTCACAACTAGTGTCAGACCTAGGACACCCCTTTGGAAGTGGTGGTAGGGGGATCTTCAGTACACATATTTTAAGTCACAACAAAAAAGTTGCTTTGATAGGAATTGGTTCATTGGTTTACATCTTTAACTGAATAGTTGCCAACTCATATGAGGAGAAAAACTACTACTACTACTATTACAACTACTACTACTGCTGCTGCTGCTGCTATTACTACTACTACTATTACTACTACTACTGCTACTACTACTATTACTACAACTACTATTACTACTACTACTTCTACTACTACTACTACTACTACTACTGCTACTACTACTACTACCTCCAAAATGAAGTTGATATATATCTAATGCAAATATATAGATGATAATTTTGTTATATGAATGCATTGAAAATCCAGAAGGAAAGGATTGTCAGTGGTCAGGAATCAGAATACACACACCCATATAAACACAGAAATCAGAATACACATACATACATACATACATTTTCTCTCTATTGTATGATGGCTCTCTGAAGAAACTGGTTTCTTTTTGGCTGCTGAAATAAATTTATAATAGCATAATGTAAGTTTGTTGAGTTTCTTCATTCATATATATATATATATATATAATTATGAATGGAGGAATGGATATATTAAGTTAGAAATTACCATGACAAGAAAATCCGGCACACACCTACACATGACATACAGAGCACTGAACAGCTGTTTCAACCTTATTCGGTCTCATCAGCAGTGCACACCGTGATCTCCACCACTGGAGATCGAACTAACAACCACAGTATGCAGAAGCCGGAACTCTACCACTGGGCCACTGGTTCATGCCACATATAAGCGATACCGAATTATCGAATACGTACCTATAGGGACATACCAAATACATACCTATAGGAATTAGGGAATACATACCTATAAAAAAGACACATGAGGTCAAGTGGTCGCGTAATTTACCATGACTTGTTAATTTGGTATAGACATACACATATCCACATTTTCTGTTTTGCAATCTCAAGTCTAATGTAAAGTCATCTGACAAGACAGAAACAATAATATTCTCCAGCGAAATAAATTTATAATGACAATTTAACCAAGTTTGAGACTCCTTCTTATTGCAAAAGACTTTAAAAATGGAACTTGATACCACCTTGCTTAACACTCAGCATTATAAGGTACGGTTCAAGGGTAAAGTGGAGCAATCCAGGGAATGGAGTAGCGCCCTCCCCTACACCTTGGTGTAGTAGCTATCGAAAAGGGAGCCTTCTGGTCACCCTCGACTATGGTCGCTAACTTACTATATATATATATATGTGCCCCTCTTCCGTGCATTGAGCACTCTATTGGAGAAATAGCAATAGCTATTCACAAGAATTGAGCACTCCCATAAGTCAATAACATATATATAAAAAGGTATATGTAACAAAATGTATGTCTAGTCACATTGAAGAGTTGTGATACAATGAAACAGTCAGTGGATGACAATGTATATATATATATATATCATCATCATCATGTCGCGCCGCCAGCGTGGATATCCTTGACCCTCTCTCGCCATTTCTCCCTATCATTCATCGCCTCCGGCAGGTCTTCAGGGTTACATCCTGTGTCCTCACATAGTTGCTGTATGTAGGTTCGTGCTGGTCGTCCCACTCTTGCACATCCATATGTGGGGGTCCACAGGAGTACATCGCTTATGAGCTCGTCCTTGCTTCTCTAGCAGTGTCCTGCGTGTCTGGTTCGTCGAACTTGTATAGTTTTCGTGATGGGGGGCAAGTGTCCGTATAGTTGGAGTCTCGTGGGGTGCTGTCGCCAGGACTTGTTTAATACTGCTCTCAACATTCTTGTGTAATTTCTGTCCAGTCTCCTCTCCAGCCGCTTCAGTAGCGTCCATGTGGTGCATCCATATAGCAGTATCGACACAACCGCTGCCTGGAAGAAACTGCGTTTCATTTTATCAGTTAGGTCCGACTTCCATATGATCGAGAGCCTATCGATAGCTGTCCATGCTTTCGAGCTGACTAAGAGAAGAAGCAAAAGGTACCCCGCAAAAACAATCACGGACGCCGACTACGCTGATGACTTGGCGATACTAGCGAATACGCCTAATCAAGCAGAGACACTACTGCATAGTCTGGAACGAGCCGCAGCTGGCATTGGCCTCCATGTCAATGCAAACAAAACTGAATATATGTGTTACAACCAAACGGGCAACATTGCCACACTAGACGGGGCCTCTCTGAAACTAGTCAACAAATTCACCTACCTAGGAAGTAGCATCTCATCAACCGAAAAAGACATCGACACACGACTGACGAAAGCAATATATATATATATATGCATATTTGTCATTATTTTTCTTTTAATTAATGTTGTTTTTGTTTTAAATTTCTCATTATTCTTTATTGGTGTCATCACTTCTATTATTTGATTGACAGTACGATTCTTATTTGATTCTGTTATTTCTGATATAATCCTAATTATTTTTTGGTCAAATAATATTTCAATATGAGCTGAGTTTAAATTTGCTGTTATATTATATGATTGTTTCAGTCCCTTTTTTATTTTTCATTTATTTATTTTTTTTGTTATTTTTCTTCTAAATCTTGGACAAAACTGTTTGTATTTCAATTTTTGCTAATGCTCTTGCGAAAGGTAGGAATCTATCTACTTCTCTTCCAGCTCAGAACTGCAAACTTTAAGGAATGCTCAGAACTGTATACTTAATGAAATGCACTTGACTGCATACTTTATGAAATGCTTTCAACTGAAATACTTAAAAGAATGTTCAGAACTGAATGGTTAATGAAATGTTCATAATCGCATGCTTAAAGAAATGCTCAGAACTGTACACTTAAAGAAATGTGCATGATTTTATAATAAAAGAATTGATCAGACCTGTATATTTTATTATAGAAATAAAACATTTTTCTTTAATGATGATAATTGGTTTGGTTTGTTGAGTTTATGGCATATCAACCTTTGTAGGTTATTTAACGCCAAATCCATTTTTATGTAAATAATCTGTTCTATTGAAAATAGTTAAGTTTAGCATAAGTACACAGTTTAATTGTCAAAAACATTTCCATTTCAAACTATTCAAGCAGTTATATGTAATAATTCAGTTAAGTGTAAATACAGTTTTAATGTCGAAAAACAGTTCTATTTTAAATTATTCAGTTAAGCATAAGTACGCAGTTTAAGTGTAAGTATGGTTTAATTGTCAAAAACATTTCTATTTCAAGCTATTCAGTTTACTCAATTCAGTTTAGCATAAGCATGCTGTTAGTTCTATTTAACCCATAGATAGGACCCTTATCAGGTGCTACCACTCCGGGCCAGAGTGGACCTGGGAGCAATGGCAATGAAGGGGTACTCCGCATTCCCCAAAGCTCCAGCACTGCTGGAACCTCACCATCAGATTGTTTAGTGTCATATCCAGGACACTCGTTGGGGGGGGGAGGTCTTACCCCTCTGCAGAGGTACAGTCAGTGTATTCTACAGCCCCAGCTGACTGGGACATAATGATGATGAGCTGTTTAGTATTGTGTGTATCAGAGTCAAAATTCATGAAATTATTTGATAGTTCAGTAATAACAAACAATTTTTGATAATTAGCTAATTTTTTCAAAATCAAAGTTATTAGAATTTTATTATTTTTAGTGGAAATAATATCCATACACATTAGAAATAACAAAATCCAGGCATCTTTCATTAGGGGAAAATCAATTGTTTATAAAAAATTTAATAAATAAGGATCAATATTTATTTATTTATTCATTTTATCTATTTATTTATATGAATTGGTGAATTTTTCAAAAAAATGAAAGAATATACTCATATTCTGATTATTGGATTTTTACCAACCAAAACAGGTAAAATTAATTATATTCAATGTAGAGCCCAACAGATTACTATATCACAATTGGTACAGATGAAAAAACTAGAATGAAAAAAAAGTGAAAGTGAAATATTGAAAAACCTACATAAACTACATTGTGTTTATCTGATATTGATTAGTCTCTTTAACAAAAAGTACAATGAATATAATGAAAAAGGAACGGCCTTTCCAGCCAGATGATAATGATAATGATGGTGATGATGATTAAAAAGATGATGATGATGATAATGATGATGTGTACAATAAAAGGAAAGGTCACTCTAACCAGATCATAATGATGATGAGGAAGATAATGATGGTGAGCACAAGAAAAGGGAAATGTCATTTCAACCAAATGATGATGAAAATGATGATGATGATGGAGATGATGATGATGGAGATGATGATGATGGAGATGATGAGGAAGAGGATGAAGAGAATGGTAACAATGATGATGATGATATATGATTCAATATGCATTTTCCACATCGATATTTTTTTACTTGGATCATGAAAGTAAACAACTCATGAATATATTTGAATAGATGTATTAATACATATCCACATATGTACATACATTCACTCACATTCACACTAACACTCACACACACTCACACATATACACATGTACACACACACCTGCGTGCATATATACATATATAAATACATATGTATGAATAAAAAATTTGGCTTGCTCTTACACACATACAGACACCCTTACACATACACATGTATATGCATGTATACACACACATACATAGACAGCATACATACATACATGCATTTGTACCAAGACTTTCAATACATGCATTGATAATATACATTAATTGTGTATGTATACATATATACACACATGCATACACCCAGATATACACATATATAACTGGAAATAAATAATGAAAAATAATCTGACAATGTGGACAAAAATATTGAAAAACAAAGTAATCCAAAGTGAAGAATTTAACATGAAAGAAAGTTGACGTTATAACATTTCAGTTTTAATAAAACATCATCAGGACTTAGAAAAGATGTTATGAAATATCATCAGATCACCAGTGTATTTTATTAAGCATCAATCAGTAATCTAACAACACCTCATAACATCTTCTCTCAGACCTGATGATGGTTTATTGGAACTGAAACGTTATTACATCAACTTTCTTTCATATTACATTCTTTACTTTGGATTACTTTGTTTTTCAATATTTTTCTCCACATATATGATTAAAAAAATCAAGATTTTTTAATATAAAAAAAATCTATATTACACAAGGTAAATTTTTAAGACTAATTTTTGGGAAAGTTTCAGTTGATATCTTTCAAAAGATATTCTCATTCACATTAAAAAGTATATTCATATTTGTATATCTATCTCTATAAAATAAACGATAGACAAATAGACATTTTATATACATACACACACGCACGCACACACATGTACACAACTGCAAATACACACACACATATGCACACATATACATACATATATACACACACACACTTATACCCACATATACACCCACATATATGATTCTATCTGCTGAGTCATTGAAGGAGTACATGCATAAAATCTTGAGGCAACACTATTGTTCATTGATTTTTCCAAAGCATTTGATTCCATACACACAGGGAAGTTTGAGCAAATATTTCTTGCATATGGTTTCCCCAAAGAAAATATTACTACTATAATGATTGTATTTGCCACTGCCTCCCACCAGACAGGGTTTGACACACAGTCAATGACCCAAAGGCCAATTATAGTGAGAATTTAGGGGAGGGGAAGGATGGGCACAAGCCAAGACTCAAACCCTGCCAAGCAGTTTCACAAACCCAAATCTGGGTCCGGGCACAGATGCTGGGTTATAGCTTAAACTAGACAGCAAGGTCTAGTGCTATTCATAGGGGACAAAGGTGTCAGTGTTGCAGCTCACCCACCCGAAGGTGGCCCAGCCAAAGTTGGAGGCCTTTCAGTCTCAAATCTGCCATTGATTTCGATACCCCATCTGGCACGAATGCTAGACAGCCCAGCTAAAGCCAGGTAAGTATCTACTATCTATTACTATAATGATACTTTACAAAAAAATGAAAGCAGTAGTTTGCTCACCAAATGACAACACCAAATTCCTTGGCATTGTTGCTGTGGTTTTGCAAGGAGATACAGTAGTACCATTTTTGTTTATAATCTACCTAAACTACGTACTTTGAAAGATCTAATAAAAGAAAATAGTTTTACATTAAGGAAGGCAATAAGCAGATGACGTTCCCCTGAAACTATGGCACCAGCAGACTATGCAAATGATCTAGTGCTTCTTGCAAATACACCAACCCAGGGGGTGTCCTCATGGTGTAATGGTTAAAGTGATGGACTGCGGAATCGTAGTAAGCAAATTCATACTCCAGTTGCGCTATTACGTTCACTTTCGGGCAAATACCCTTGGGAAAGGTATGAACCCCTTTATCCTCCCAGCTATGGGTTAAATAGTACCACTACTGTTCTTCTTGGAGAATGGCTTTGGCATTAAATAACCTAAAAAGGTTGATATGCCATTAAACAAAGAAACCAAACCAAGCCAAACCAACCCAAGCCAAATCCTAGATGCATAGTCTGGAGCAATCAGCAAGAGGCATTGGCCACTATTCGAATGCAGATAAAACAGAGGTCATGTGTTTTAAGCATGAAGGAGTCATCTCCAATGATAAGCCTTTGAATTTAAAAGACCAGTTCACATACCTTGACAGCAATATTTCATCTACTGAAACTGATGTCAACATACACATATTGATCGGCTATCAATCATATGGAAGTCTGATCTCTCTGATAAAATAAAACAGAATTCCCAACCTACTATATGGATGCATCACCTTGACTCCAAAAATCCATGGAGAAAAAGCTAGATGGGAACTATACTCTCCAGAGACTACATACTTTTAGACCTAATAAAAGAAAATGGTTTCACCTTAAAAAGGCAATAAGCAGATGATATCCCAAAGAAACTATAACCATATTTACCAACCCCCTCCGCTCGAGCAGGATATGACACAAGGTCAATTTTTAAGCGGAATTTAACAGGTTTGTGTTCAGAGTTTTCCTTCTCCTAGACTAGTTGCTTCACCAAGGCTGAAGAACCCAGTCTACCCTACAATTTACCCATAGGTGGAGGGAAAATAATAGGATTCATACTTTTCCCAAGGGTATTAGTGCTATGTGAAATGCAATCAGCCTCATCCAAGATTTGAACTCATGTCGCCTTGTCCATTTCCTACAATGATAACCATTACTCCATGGGCATCCAAAGAAACTATAACAGACGTAGACTCTGTAAATAATCATTGTTTGGCTGAATTTTAAAGATGGTAAAAATGGATTGATAAAGAAATTTGCTATGCATACTTAGTGAATCAGGGGAAATTTTTTTCGATGAGAAGTTGTTTATTTCTTATTAGGAAAAAGTAACTCTCTTCAAGAGGAAGTCTCTAAAAATGAGCAATAACCAATGTTGTGGCTGGTCTTACTTAATTACACAGTTTTGGTTTGGTTTTGTCTAAAGGGATATTAATCTTTATTGATTATTGAATGCCAAAACCATCCTTCTAGAAGAACAATGGTGGTACTATTTAACCCATAGCTGAGGGGATAAGGTTTGGTTTGTTTTTTTTTTTTGTTTAATGGCATATAAACCTTTATGGGTTATTTAATGCCAAAGTCATTCTTGTAGAAGAACAGTAGTTGTACAATTTAACCCATAGCTAGGAGGATAAGGAGGTTCATACCTTTCCCAATGGTATTAGTCTGAAAGTGGATGTAATTGCACAACTGGATTTTGAACTCTCTTATTATGATGTTGCAGTCCAGCACTTTAACTTAATTGTACTGAATTTGAGGATATATATATATATATATATATATATATATATATATATATATATATTAAAATAGTGTTGGTTGTCACTGTCTCACTTTGTGGGTTTGTTGCAAACCAAATGCAGTATAATTTGGAGAATGCTCAATATGATAGAGCTATTACATAATGATAAGTAAATATATATTAGTTTTTATATATATTTAATTGCATGGAAACTTGCCTGTGACTTAAGGTTTCATGGTGTTTTATAAACGACAGTCATCATATGGTTGCAGTCAAGGTTCCATGTTGAAATATATATAAAAACTAATATATAATATAT
Organism: Sepioteuthis lessoniana; assembly: GCA_963585895.1. Taxonomy (NCBI): domain Eukaryota; kingdom Metazoa; phylum Mollusca; class Cephalopoda; order Myopsida; family Loliginidae; genus Sepioteuthis; species Sepioteuthis lessoniana. The sequence continues at coordinate 320,910 of CAUZXS010005999.1, forward strand.
AAAAACCTATAGATATTTACTTATCATTTTATATATATATATATATATATGTGTGTGTGTGTGTGTGTGTGTGTGTGTGTGTGTGTGTGTGTGTGTGTGCGCACCAAAAAAATATACACACACACACAAATATATATATATATATATATGTATGTATTTCTATGCATAAAGATATTGCTATAACTTTTAAAAGGATGATGATCAAGATAATGTGTACATAAAAAGGAAATGTCTCTCGAACCGGATGATGATGACGATTTAGAAGATGCTTAGATTGATGATGATTATGATGATGATGATGTACATAAAAAAGAAAAGGTCATTTCAACTAGACCATAATAATAATGATAATAATAATGAAGATGATGACTGTGTGCTCATGAAAAAGGAAATATCATTTCAACCAAATGATGATGAGAATGGTGACAATGATGATGATATATGATGATGACTGAATGAAATGATGATGATTTAATATGCATTTTCCACACTGATATTTTAGAGAGAGAGAGAGAGAGAGAGAGAGAGAGAGAGAGAAAGAGAAAGAGAGAGAGAGAGAAGACTTGGGGAAAATTGGAGAAAAAAAGAGGGTAAAAAAAAAGAAAATCTTTAATTCTTAGACATTAAATATTAGAATTAAAGAATTTCAACATCTTTTTTTTTCTTTTCTAAAGGATGATTAATTCTTATTTTCTCAAAGTCCATTTTCTCCTTTTTATTATTGGTAATAAAACCAAATGAAAATGGTTCAAATTTGCTTGTTTAATAATTAATCCTAATCCTTGATAAATCCTAATCCCTAATAATAAAAAGAGATTTTTCTTCAACATTTCCCTCTGGGATCAAACAATAATTGTTGAGCTCAAGTTGAAATAACAGATCTTAATGTCTGATTTTCAATTCACAACATTTTGGTCCCTGTACCCTGAGGCCTTCTTTCTATCGGAATTTCTCAGATGAGATGTTCTTACTATTATACATTGATTCCTTCACACCAGTTTCCTCATCTTTGTTGTCTTTATCACAACATTTTAGTCTCTTTACCCTGAGGCGTTCTTTCTACCTGAATTTCTCAAATGAGATGTTCTTACTATTATACATTGATTCATTCCCACCAGTTTCCTCATCTTTGTTGTCTTTATCACAACATTTTGGTCCCTTTTCCCTGAGGCGTTCTTTCTATCTGAATTTCTCAGATGAGATGTTCTTACTATTATACATTGATTCATTCCCACCTGTTTCCTCATCTTTATTGTCTTTATTACAACAATTTGGTCTATGTGTCTCAGACATTCTTTTCTTAGATGAGTTTCTGCTGCTTCCAAAATCAACTTATTTTGCAGATATGCATAACTAGCATATAGTGTTACACAGTGAGTTTGATCCTTATCTAATGCTCAATGCATACTGACCTTATGACAATGTAAGTTCAGCTTTGTAAATATTTATAAAAGAAAGTTTAATACAAATAAGACATTATTTTCATTTAGCCATTGTGTGTTTTCAGTGCATAAGTTTTTATTTGACATTTGTTTAATTTCTTGTCTTGTATACGTGCGTTCTGAACAAGTTGATAAGAAAACCAAAGGTAAAATCATGTTGGTTGGTAAATTGTTTGACATTTAATAAATGTCACAAGCCATTGTTGGCTGCACATCACAATTTTATGCTTAGCACCTTGAAATTGATGAATTTGAGTAAATATTGTCATTTATTGGAACAGAATTAAATCATATTAACACAAATAGAACATAACTGGCAAGTGTGAAGACTTTCTTTTTTGTACTTGATCCAGTTGACTGATTCTATAGAATACACAGATTGCATCTTTGCAGAAGGGTAAAACTCCCTCAACTAGTAACCTGGATATGACACTAAAGAAACTGATGGTGAGGCTTCTGTAATCCTGAAGCTTTGGCGAATGCAGATTATCTCTTCATTGCCATCACTCCCAAGTCCATTCAGGCAAGGAGTCATCATCATCATCATCATGTTGTGCCGCCAGCACGTATATCCCTGACCCTCTCTCGCCACTTCTCCCTATTATCTGGAACGTCTTCAGGGTTACATCCTGTGTCCTCACATAGCTGCTGTATGTAAGTTCAAGCTGGTCGTCCTGCTTTTGCTTGGCCATACTTGGGGGTCCATAGGAGTACATCACTGATGAGTTCGTCCTTGCTTCTCCAGCAGTGTCCTGTGTGTCTGGTTCGTCTAATTTGTATAGTTTTCGTGATGGGAGGCAAGTGGCCATATAGTTGGTGTCTTGTTGGGTGTTGTCGCCAGGACTTGTTCAAGATTGCTCTCAACATTCTTGTGTAATTGCCGTCTAGTTTCTTCTCCAGCTGTTTAGTTAGCGTCCATGTAGTGCATCCATATAGCAGTATCGATACAACCACTGCCTGGAAGAAACTGCGTTTCATTTTATCGGTCAGGTCTGATTTCCATATGATCGAGAGCCTATCGACAGTGTACATGCTTTCATTAGTTGTGTGTCGATGTCTTTTTCGGTTGATGAGATGCTACTTCCTAGGTAGGTGAATTTGTCTACTAGTTTCAGAGAGGTTCTGTCTAGTATGGTAATGTTGCCCGTTTGGTTATAACACATATATTCAGTTTTGTGTGCATTGACATGGAGGCCAATGCCTGTGGCAGCTTGTTCCAAACTATGCAGTAGTGTCTCGGCTTGGTTAGGCATATTCGCCAGTAACGCTATGTCATCGGCGTAGTCGGCGTCGGTAATTGTTTTTGCGGGGTACCTTCTGCTTCTTTTCTTTGTCAGCTCGAAGCCATTTTCTCTGATTTTGTTGATCGAAGTTCTAAGCACGTAGTCTAGACAGATGATAAAGAGGTATGGGCTAGCGTGTCTCCTTGCAGTACTCCTGCAACAATGTCGAAGTATTCTGTGTCTCCATCTGGTGAATGTTCTTTCACTTTGATGTTTCTGTAGAGAATCATTATTGCTGCTACGGTTTCTTTTGGTAGGCTGTATGCTAGTAGGATTTGTTCTATCTTCCCTCTGTGTATGGAATCGAAGGCCTTGGTAAAGTCAACTTATTATTTCTAGTGGAACATTAAACAATCAAAATGGCTTTTATTACCTTTTATTTACAGTATCACCCATAAATAAGTACACCTCTAACAATTTTTGATAAAAAGTTTATTTTCTTCTAAACCAAAGATAGCAGGATTTTATTATTTCTAATGGAACATTATTCTATCAAAATGGATATTATTAGCTATTATTTGTAGTATCACCCATAAATAAGTACACCCCTAAGATTTTTTGATAAAAACTGATGCCAGGATTTTATTTTTACTAGCAGAACAGTCTACAATCAAAATATATCCAATAAAATAAAATGGGATTCCTCTCAAGCTATGACTGTATCAATACAACTGGATCCTAAGTGCATAGAGAAAAAGCAAGATGGGAGCTACACAAAAACACACTAACAGTGACCGACCAGCAAAATCTTACATATATCAGCTTTGTAAGGACATTGGATGTAGTCCTAGAGAACCTGCCAGGAGCGACAGATGATAGGGACAGATGGCAAGAGAGAGTCAGGGAACTCTGTGCTATCAGTGCAACTTGATGATGATGATGATGATGATGACATTTTTACCAGTAGATTCTCCTGCCTTATTCAAGTGTAATATTCACCTCCATGAGGAAAATAAGTCTTTTGTTTTGACTTCTTTCCTTGGTATTACAAAGGAAAAAACTTTTCTGAGGTCTTTTTTTTCTTGGGAATTATTCTCAGATCTTTTCATAGAAAGAAATGTAGTGTCCTTTGTTATTGCTGAAACTACTGGTTAATTTTTTAATAGTCTTACTTCTATATTTGTCTGACATCTTTATGTAAGCTGCTTCCTTAATTTTTCTAATTTTCCTCTGGTATTCCTTGTCTATGATTTTTACTTCATATCTGAGAATATAGTGTTAATAATTTTTACCTGTGTTGCAGAACTCTGAAAATTATGAATGATAAATGAAACAAACACAACTGAAAAACTTATTCAAATTTATTGATAGAATTATGGACAACAATAGAGATAGAAAAAATATGAGTGAACAGAATAAAATTTCTTTATTAAAGTTCTCCATCTCAGTTAGAGAAAACTTGTATTTGTGAATAAAAAGGGGGGAAAAAGTCCTCTAGTCTATGATGAAAGTGTACATCTGTGTGTTATATAAAATCTTACCTTCTTGTATCCATTGAGACCTGGAACCTAATATGTTATCCAGGCATGAGTCTCTTGGAGAGAAGCTGGCAGAAAAGAGGATTTGATTTTTGCGATCTTCTCTTTACATTTTGGCCATGTCATCTTCTGGTCATTAGCAGAACTATTTTGGTCCCCTAGAGCCCAATAGTTGAAATCAATGGGAGGCAAGGATGAAATCCCTACATCAGTACTAGTGACAATATCTCTTTGTCTGCTACTACCCAAATTACCAATGAGTTGTCATATACTAAGGTTAGCTCACTTTGGTACAAAGCCAAAAATACAAGGCACCCATTTAGGTTCAAACTCATTAGTAATCATCTACAGTAAGTAGCAGTTGTGTGTGTATTTACCCAACCCCTTTGCCATGGACAGGAAGTGATACGAGGTTGATTTTAAAGTTGGTTTAAATTCAGTTTTCATTCTTCCAGGCAGATTGCTTGAGAACACAGTCTGCCCTACTATTTAACCATTGCTGAGGAGACCAAAACAAATGATTTCATGACTTTCCAAAGGGGATAAGCACAAAATAAAACACAAACAGTTTCTTCCAGTGGTATGGGTCATCCAGTGTGGATCAAACTAACTAGTTAGGATCTGCTAGCCTTGCTCATTGTGGCTGCATGTATGCATTTACCCAACCCCTCTGCATGGTCGGGATTCAACAAAAGATGAATTTTTTAGCTAAGTTTAATAGGTGTGAATTCAAAGTAAGATACAGCTGGGGCATTCAGGGTCAGCAGCAATGATACTTTGGTCCCTCCAAAATCGTATCTGACCCCAGAGTTATCATCTGATGAAAGGCTTTGTTGGGCACAGAGTCATTTTTAACAGCAGTATGCACATTTAGAAAGATTTTCTTATATATATATATATATATATATATATATATGACAATATATACGCTCCCCCATGGGGGTTGAGCACTCTGGCGAAGGAATTGTCGGCCGCCCCTAGCGTAATGCAAAGCTCTTCGTAAGAATTGAGCACTCTGGTAGCCGATAGGGTATTAAAAATGTAAACAAAGGCTGCTGCTGCTGTTGCTAAAAGTAAAATACCTTAAAATTCCCTTAGCCAACGTAGTCCGCTTGTAGCTGTGTGGTCTGAAACCTTAATCTATCGTAAAGTTAGACGGGTTTCGATCCCGGCTTCGAGCGTCCTGCGGGTCTAGCCACACTGAAGAGTTCTGATAGAACGAAACAGTCTGTCTGTGGATGACAATATATATATATATATATATATATATATATAATTGTTTGCCAATGGTTTATGGGATCTAGGTTCAATTCCAGGTTGAGTCATACCAAAGACTCAAAAAATGGTTCTTGATATCTCTTTACATAACACTCAGATATGGATCAAGGGTAAGTGGAGCAAACCAGAAGAAAGAGTAGCATCTTCCCCTACATCTCAATGTAGCTATTGAAAGAAAGCCTTCAGGTTGCTCCTTATTATGGTTGGCCAACTTACTTATATGTAGATATCGATATATTCATGCAAAAAATTCTCTCTTTGTTCTGATGTCACCATCTCCTAAAATTACTTTTTTATTTTCAAACCCCTTGCATATTCTCCACCCTAACCCTGGGAGAAATGGTTTTACAGAGAAGAACATTCAGTAACTGTCAACTTCTTTCAACTGTCAATTTAAATTGATCTTCGTAATAATTAGTATTATTTTATTTCTAATACTTTATTACATCTCATTATTGTTATTTTTTATCCCAACACACTGGGTTGATATACTCTTCATTATTATTAATAATATTTTATTACTGTTATTTTTGTCCCATCTTATTACTGTTGTTTTTATCACAATACTCTGGGTTGATATACTCTTCATTATTATTAATAATATTTTATTACTGTTATTTTTTTCCCATCTTATTATGGTTGTTTTTATCACAATACTCTGGGTTGATACAATTTTCCTTATTTATTTTATTACTAGTCTAACTCCATTTTATACTAATAATGAATCACATAAGCCAATTGATAAAGAGGTGAACCAAAATGAAGACCTTTTTTCACTATTTTAATTATTCAATTTCAAGTTTTATTAAATGCTGATAATTTATTTCTTATCTTGTGCTGTTGACTTTAGCAGCATATGGCATTTCTCAGTCTTTTGAGATTATAATTCTTTGCTTGGATCTTTACACAGGCCTGGTTAAGCTTGTATGGAAGATTAGTCTTTGCCCATAATGCAGATCCTTCCTCTTCTTGACTCTAATCTTTGTTCAAAAGAAGGGCAAGATGCTATACAACTTGGCATTAGTATCCCTGCTGGAATTGACCAAACAGGCTTGAACATAAACTTATAGTGGAAGTGCACATGGTGTAATGGTTATCATTGTAGGAAATGGACATGCCAACTCGAGTTCAAATCCTCAACGAGACTGATTGCATTTCACATAGCACTAATACCCTTGGGAAAGGTATGAATCCAGCTATGGGTAAATAGTAGGACAGACTAGGTTCTTCAGCCTTGGTGAGGCAACTAGTCTAGGAGAAGGAAAACTCTGAATTCAAACCTGTTAAACACCTTGTGTCATATCCTGCCCGAGCGGAGGGGTTGGTAAATATGATAAACTTATTGTAGCCCAAGTCAGTTAGGGCCATAGAATACACTGACTGCATCTCTGCAAAGGGGTAAGAGTCCTCCAATGAGTGTCCTAGATATAACACTAAACAATCTGAAGGTGAGGTTCCAGTAATACTGGACCTTTGGGGAATATGGAGTACCCTTTTATTGCCATTGCTCCCAGGTCCACTCAGGCCCATGGTGGTAGCACCTGATAGGATCCTATCTATGGGTCAAATAGAACTGTTGAATATTTAAACTGTATGCAAACAAATAACTTATAATAAACTGAATTGTTAGAAATAGAACTGTTTGAGCATTTAACTGAGTGTAAACAAGATGTTTAATTGAATTGTTAGGGATAGATAGCAATAATAGGAACCATTTAACTTTGTTGACTAATGCTATATTAAACTGTTAGAAATAGAACTGTTTGATCATTTAACTATGTGTATCTACAAAATGTGTTTACAAGTCATATATATTTAATATATATGTAAAAACAGGATTTGGCATTAAATTACCTACAATAGTTGATATGCCTTAAAACCAAACCAAACCAAACAAACTTATGGCCTTGTGTCAGACTAAATTAGACTAAGTAAATATTAATGTGTCCTGCTATAACCAATGAATATTAAGTCAGTTTTACAGATGCTTATTGCTGTAGTGAGACCTGGGTGCTCAAAACTTGTGTCAGACAACAGTTCATTAAAACCTCTGGTTTCTGCAGATGTATTTTTAATGTATGTATATGCAAATATATACTTTGTGTGGATTTATACATTCACATACATGCATCAAACAACACTTATAGCAAGGGGAATGGTGTACATACAGGATATGTATATGTGATGTGTGTATGATGTGTGAATGTGATTTGTCTGCATTTGTGTCATGTCATATATATGATACTTATGAGTGATATGTGTGTGGGACATGCATGTGTAATGTGTATATAATATGTGTGATATGTAATGTGTATGTTATGTGTGTTCATGTAATTTATGTGTGTTTATGAGTGGGATATATGTGTATTTCCTGTGAATGGTATACTAACCCCAGCTTAGTAAATAAATATCATAGTACCATCAAGTTTGGTTATAGACTATTACTACTGTGATTTCATTTGCTCAACTTTTGTGGCCTTGTATCATATAAATGTCAGCTTATTATACAACTATCAAGGTATTGTTTGGTTAACAATAATAACTCATAGGCTGTTACTATTAAGATTTCATTTGTCACAAACAATCAACTATTGTGGTCTTGTCAGACTAACCTCAGCTTTGTGTCTTTGTGTTGTCTTTCTATCATTGTCAAAAAAAGTTCTCTAGCAATAGCAAAGTTATTCTAAAGAAAGATGGTAGGATTTATCATCAAGTCAGATTTGAGATTAAATCATTTTGTGGCAGAGGAGTGATGACACACATGAATTGTGATTCATGCTTGATTCTCACATTATTCCCCTTTTATGGCACCTCAGGCACCATATGATAAACTTAACTCTCCTAGGCAGGTAATACCAAACAATCTACTTTATATCACCCACCCAATGCAATTTGGTAATATAGGCTGGAACAAATGCCTCACATCGACTCTTGGTCGACATGGTGTCTTCAACATGATATATTTTAGTCTCTATCACAACATTAAAAACATCTTGCCTGATACAGAGGTTAGTATGACATTTACTGTGATAAGACATGGTGTCTTCAACATGATATATTTTAGTCTCTATCACAACATTAAAAACATCTTGCCTGATACAGAGGTTAGTATGACATTTACTGTGATAAGACATGGTGTCTTCAACATGATATATTTTAGTCTCTATCACAACATTAAAAACATCTTGCCTGATACAGAGGTTAGTAAGACATTTACTGTGATAAGCAAAAGAAATGAGATGTCAGCTAAAAAAAATCTACGTATTTGTATAATTTTTTATTAAGTATTTGACAATTTGCTTTTATGAGTTGTATTTTTGTTCATTTAAGACTATAGTGGAAGTTTATGTATTTACATTAACATTTTACAAAGAGGAATATTTATCCTTTCTTTTGCTTAATACTCTATTCTTTTTATTACTAATATGTTGGTATCAATATTAAAGGATTTCTGCTATAAATTAAGAACAGAAAAATTCCTGTAAAAATATTTCTAGGATTATATTTACCTCCTAATTTAAGTTGGTTGTTTATATCTTTAGGGTTAGATTGAAAGATGTTTATTTATGATTAAATCTATTTATATTTCATGTATAATCATATCTATGTATGAATTGGTTTCATTGGTTGATAGGTGCAGATATGTAGATACAAATTAAAGTTTTTTAAAATAGATGTAATTCAATTAAGACAGGTGCATAATATATATTTTTAATGTATTATTACACACACATCATATACATATATACACACACAAACACACACACACACATACATAACATATATCATGCACTCATCTCTCACATTATTCACACACACACCATACACATCACACACACATTTATAAATCATACACACACACACACACACACATACATAACATATATTATGCACACATAAGTCTGATATATCTCCCATATACAGATTGCACAAAGCATACCACACACACACACACACACACGGAAGTTACACAGACACATAAATCATGCCGATATGTAGATACAAATTAAACAGACCAAGTTCAGTTATAGCAAATACTTTGATATAGGTGCATAATATATATATTTTAATGTATTATTATGTATAAATACATTATAGAGATTTAGCTTGGGTAGGTGTATTTGCCAGAAGTGCTATGTCATCTGCATTGTCTGTGTTCTGAATGGTTTGTGCAGGGTATTGTCTGCTTTTTGCCTTTTTTAGTATAAAGCCATTTTACTTCACTAGATCTATCGATATTCGAAATATGTTGTCTAGGCAGATTATGAACTGATGTAGGGCTAATGTATCCCCTGACAGAACACCAGTAACAATGTCAAAGAAGTCTGCATCTTTATCTGGTGAACAAACTTTTACTTTTGTCTTTTTATAGAGCATCATTATGGCTGCAGCAGTTTCTAAGACTTGAAGTATTTGCTTAGTCTTCCCTCTGAATTGAGAGTCAAATGCCGTGGAGAAATCTATAAATAAGAGTGTCACCTCAAGGTGTTTTGCACAAACTCCTTCAAAAATTTAATGGATTCTCAGATGTTGTGGATCAGTTTCTTTGAAAACCATTTTACTTCTTCCAAAGAATTTTCTCAATTTCTGGTTCAAATGTGGTTGAGTAGTAGAACATTGTAAATCTTAGCCACTCTGAAAGTAAGAGTTACACCTCATTAGTTCTTGGCAATTCCAAAGTCACCATCAAAAGGAAAGGGAGAATTGTGTGTGTTTGTATTACTACTGTGTAGCGCCATAATTACTACTGTGTAGCGCCATAATCTCCAACAGCAAAGACGTCCTTACACAGTAGTAATTTGCTAAAACAAAAGTTACATCACTTTTGTAACAGATTCTCCCCTGATGATGGCCCAAAGTCGGGCAGAAAGTACTAGGGATACATACAACTATGGACAATACCTAAATCAATTCCCCCCGAATACGATAAAAGTAATACGGGAATTCGAACGGATCCAAAAGAAAATATGTAGGCATAAAATGTCTATTATGTTTAATGAAATTTGCATTAACAAAGAAATGCTGCCTAAATATACATATATATATATATATATATATATAGATATATATCAGGAAAAGAAAACTATTCAAGAGTGAACATTTAAATTTTCCTGGTAAAGAGCTCAATGTAACTGACATTACAGAGCAATAATTTCTTTAAGAAAAAACAACAAACCAGTCACATTAGGATTATAAATTTATTTCCATCCTGTTACGCATTTTTGAAAAATTCAAAAACATGAAAAAAATTTAACAGGACTTCTTCAGATCCTATGGATAAAATAAATCCTTTAGATTTATTTTAAAAAATAAAATCTAAAGGATTTATTTTATCCATAGGATCTGAAGAAGTCCTGTTAAATTTTTTTCATGCTTTTGAATTTTTCAAAAATGCGTAACAGGATGGAAATAAATTTATAATCCTAATTTGACCGGTTTGTTGTTTTCTTCTTAATGAAATATATATATATATATATATAATGTTACATATAATCAATAAAGATATTGAACTTGTTAAAATCAATAGTTCTTATAAGTTGATGAGTTTCATCTTCAATTTACTGTTGCTGTAATGCGTATGTTATATCATTTTATCTGATATATATATATATATATATATATGTGTGTGTGTGTGTGTGTGTGTGTTTGTATGCGTGTGTGTGTTTGTATGCGTGTGTGTTTGTGTGTGTGTATGTATGTGTGTATGGGTGTGTGTGTAAGTTTATATATGTACATATTTCAGTTAGTATATTGTAAACACAGAATCAAAGGTGCTTAGCAATTGTCAGTTTTCTCGTCTATGTGTTTATCAGGCTAAGTGTCTCTTTGGGTTGTGGTTGGTGTCTTTTATATGTTGCTACAAAGGATGTTGAGGTTAGTTCAACCTAGGAAGGGGTTTCTTATCTATGCAGCTATATCATATTACCCTTGTGATTTGTTAATTATCTATTCTTCTATGTTTGAATCATTAGTTTTAATCATATTACTATTACTGCTACTCTTTTTTATTCCAATTATTTGTCAGCTGACATTTGTCCATTTTCCTTGTTTTATCAATCCATCATTTATCTGCTAGTCAACCTTCATCTGTTTATTACTTCCATTTCCTGTCTTATTTGTATATTTTGATATTGTCATGTTTGTTTGGGTATTTTTTTAATTTTACCATTTGTTTATTTAATTTTTATTTATTTATTCATTTTTTTTCACTTATTTAGAATTTATTTTACTACTTGTTTATTCATTTTTTTATTTATTTATATAGTTTTTCACTTTTAAAAAATTTATTTTATCACTTGTTTATTTATTTATATAGCTTTTCACTTTTTAAAAATGTATTTTTCCACTTGTTTATTTATTTTTTTTATTCATTTAGTTTATTTACTTTTTTTTTTCCCTTTTAAAAAATTTGTTTATCACTTCTTTATTTATTCATTTATTTATATAGTTTTTCACTTTTTAAAAATTTATTTTATCTCGTGTTTATATATTTATTCTATTTATTTATTTTCTTTCGCTTTTAAAAAATTCATTTATTTGTTTATTTTCATATTCTATTTAATTAGGTTTTTTTTCACTTTTTAAAAATTCATTTTACTTCTTGTTTATTTTTTATTTTATTCATTTAGTTGTTTTGACTTTTTAAAATTCTATTTCACCACTTTTTCATTTATCTATTTATCTTATTTGATTTTCTTATTTATTTTTTGTTTATTTGATTTATTTATTTTTTTCACTTCTTAAAATTTATTTTACCATTCATTTATTTGTTTATTAACTTTTTCACTTTTTGTCTTTTATCTATTTTACCAGTTGGTTATTCATTCGTTTATTTTTATTAACTTTATTTATTCATTCAATTTTCGAACTTTTTGAATTTTATTTATTTTACAACCTATTTATTCATCTGTTAATTTATCTTATTTATTTATTTATTCTTTTTTCCACTTTTTGTTTTTATTCATTTATTTCTACTATCCAGGGAAAGGAGTAGTGCCCTCCCCTACACCTCGGTGTAGTAGCTATTGAAAAGGGAGCCTTCTGGTTGCCCTCGACTATGGTCGCCAACTTTACTTTTATTTCTAATATATTTATATATGTATATATATAAATTTTATTTTTTCATTCAATTTTTATTTATTCATTTAATTTTTGAACTTTTTGAATTTTATTTATTTTACAACTTATTTATTCATCTCTTAATTTATCTTATTAATTTATTTATTCTTTTTTCCACTTTTTGTTTTTTATTTATTTATTTCTACTATATTTATACATGTATATATGCATGTATGCGAATGTACACACACACATATATATATATATATATATTAAAATGAATAGGTCCACAAATGAATCTGAATTTGGTATTTAGGTTATTTTATTTTGTATACTTGTGCTCTATGCATGTTTCAGACTTCGTGTCTTCTTCAGGAAATTGAAAATGGCTAGAGTGGTCTTTGGTTTCATGAGGGGTGATATTAGCGATGTTAAGTCAATGATTGATGTTTAAAAATGCATTTTTAAACATCCATCGTTGACTTAACATCACTAATATCACCCCTCATGGTCCTGATGATGGTTCAGTAGAACCAAAACGCTATAGTGTTGACTTCTTAATAAATCTCTCCTTCCACTTGGATTACCTTGTTATCAATTTTTATATATATTTCAATCATACATCTTAGATGCATCAGGGAGGTCTTCAGTGATGCGCTGTCTTCATTGCTGATTTCAGGTTATTTCTGCATCATATCAGCTCCGACAGTAACCCTGCCTTGACTCTAAAAGAGCCAAGCCACCTCCGTGATCGCGACGTGCTACGCTCGTGCCTCTACCAAAGCAAAGAAAAAATAAATAAAAAGCTGGACTTTGGCCGTTCTTATAGACATCTGTCTTTTAGTAAACAGCCAATGAAAACAGGGCATTCCACACTCCTCTGCTATATAGTACCATCTTTACCTCATCCGGTTTCTCCCTGCTACTTCCGGAATCGGTACCGAGGTAAGATGTTATTTTAATACTCGTCCGTGTCCATGATTTACACTTCACTAGACTTACACGAATTTCCCGCCAAATCTGTCTTATACTAATACTACTAAACTAACATGAATTAATCCCCCGCTCAAAACTATTCAGTCAGTCTTTAACTTTACCTTATACCCCTATTCGCAAAAAAGAATTAAAAAATAATTATAATAATCCCATTTATTTGGCTCACGAGATTAATTGCTACAGATTAACTCATGCTTTTTGCCAAAATTTTTCTCCCCGTTTATCATTAACCTATGCTCATATTACCAATCTAATGCATATTCCTAAAATATATATATATATAGAGAGAGAGAGAGAGAAAGAGAGAGAGAGAGAGAGAAATTAATAACAAGGCTATCCAAGTGGAAGTAGAGATTTATTGAGAAGTTGACACTTTAGCGTTTCGGTTCTACTGAACCATCATCAATAGAACGGAAACGCTATAGCGTCAACTTCTCAATAAATCTCTCCTTCCACTTGGATTGCCTTGTTATCAATTTTTCTCTACATATTGTTGGATAACAATCCATTATTTACTTCCATATATATATATATATATATATATATATATATATATCATGTTGAATCATAAATAATTTGTTTCAATAAGATATAATTTATTCATGAATAATTCAACAATAAATTAATTTCAATCAATTCACCATTATTTTGAATTACCACTTGACATTTATAAGGTAGCTTATTGATTCCTCTCAAAATTCAGCTGCTTTTGAGCGCCAGAAGTTTTCTTCAAACATTTTCACCTAATCTTCTTGGAAAATTATCAGAGTATTTTATAGAGAAATTACTTTGTGTAAAGTCTGGTAAATATGGTGGATGGGGTAGAACAGACCAGCCTAAATCTAATATTTTTTCTTGCATTATTCTTGCTAAAAGCAGCTTTGCATTATCACAAAGAAGCAAAATGTTTCTGCTATTGATAAGTGTCTTGGAAGATTTTCATGCACATTTTACAGCTGTTCATAATATAAGTCTACATTGAGTGTATTCAGTTTAAAAACTCAAAATGAATCAAACCACAGTTATCCCAACATATACATAGCATAACTTCAGTGAAGGGGGCCAATGTACAAATAAAACCGTCAAGAGGAAGGCCCCAAAATGGTGCACTTTCTTTCCTGATGACCCCAAAACAAGCATGGAGTTAAAACTCTTCGGTGGAAATAAGAATGGCTAAAGGAGTGTTTTCTATCAACTCACTTTTTGGTGAGTTTCTGTTACTTGGTAAGTAACTTCCTTCTTCAGCATAACTTTTCTTCCATAAAGTTTAGCCTTTCGTATAGACAACGGAGATCCATCTTTTACAAATCCACTGCTTTTGCATTGAACATTGTCATAAAAACCCCATTTTTTGACACCTCTAATGATATTTTTGAGAAACATGTCCTTTTTCTGACTTGAAAGAAAATGCTGCTATGGATATAAGGAGCATGAGAAAAGAGCAGCTTGATCGCTTTTCTTATCTTTTTCAAATGGTGGCAGATGGTGGATTGGGATGTCTTGAGATAAAATGCTAATTCTCTAGTATTTTTGCACAGATTGCATTTCACCAATTCACTTAAAGCATCTTGATTGAGGTTTGATGAGTATATTAGTTTGGGTTCATCTCTTTATGTTGTATCATATTGTCAGAATGAAATTTTAAAAAACAGTTATGGACTTGGCTGTCAGTAATGACACTGAAAAATTTTCTTAGCTATTTCTGTAGCCTTTTAGGGCTAGTTTAATGTGAAGACCCTCTTAGGAAGTAAGTTTTCTGGGTGGACAGTGGCAAAAAATTGTCTTCGCCCTATTTAAAAGGTATCAGGCAATAAACCAGACCCTTCGTCTTTAAGGAGAGGAACAAGATGTTTCCTGGGGTGGGGGCTCTTTGTGATTGAATTGTTTATAAACCTGACTCTACATCTTTTAACTAGGTTGATTAAAATCATGTTATAAAAGTGCTAGGTATGATAACTAAAAGAAACTTTATGTCAATGTTTTCTTTTGAAAGATATAATCAGTTCAGTAATCAAACATGAATACCATAAGATAGTGAGTGGCATAGTACCAAATATGCTGAACTGTGACATCATGGTAAGTGATTTCAAACTCCAATCATATTATTATATTCACTTTTGGACTAATACACTTGGGAAAGGTATAGAACCCCCTTATACTCCAATCTATGGGTTATATACCGGACATTGGCATAATGGTTAGGCCAGGAGGCCTGGGTTCAATCTCCAGGTCGAGTCATACCAAAGACTTTAAAACTGGTACTTGATGCCTCCTTGCTTAACACTCAGCATTATAAGGTATGGATCAAAGGTAGATTGGAGAAATCCAGGGAAAGGAGTAGCGCCCCTCCCTACACCTTGGTGTAGTAGCTATCGAAAAGGGAGCCTTCGGGTCACCCTCGACAATGTTCGCCAACTTTTACTTACTGTTCATCAACTAGAATGACTTTGGCATTAAGTAACAAATGAAGGTTGATATGCCATTAAACAAAGAAACCAAATCAAACCTTATGCCCCCTAGACATGGGTTAAGTAAAATTTCAACTTCTTCTTCAACTTCAAGGATTATGCTGGCATTAAATAACCCATGAAGGTTGATATGCCATTAAACAAAGAAACCAAACCAAACCTTACCCTGCCCAGTTATGGGTTAAATAGTACCACTAGTGTTCTTCTACGAGGACAGCTTTGGCATTGAATAACTCACAAAAGTTGATATGCCATTAAACAAAGAAGTCAAACCAAACCTTATACCCCCACCCCAGCTAGAGGTTAAATAGTATCACTACTGTTCTTCTACGAGGATGGCTTTGGCATTGAATAACTCACAAAAGTTGATATGCCATTAAACAAAGAAGTCAAACCAAACCTTATACCCCCACCCCAGCTAGAGGTTAAATAGTATCACTACTGTTCTTCTACGAGGATGGCTTTGGCATTGAATAACTCACAAAAGTTGATATGCCATTAAACAAAGAAGTCAAACCAAACCTTATACCCCCACCCCAGCTAGAGGTTAAATAGTATCACTACTGTTCTTCTACGAGGATGGCTTTGGCATTGAATAACTCACAAAAGTTGATATGCCATTAAACAAAGAAGTCAAACCAAACTTTATTCCCCTAGCTATGGTTTGAATAGTATCACTACAATTCTTCTACAAGGATGGCTTTGGCATTAAATAACCCACAAAGGTTGATATGCCATGAAACATAAAAGCAAAAAAAAACACTGGATAGAATACCTACCTCAAAAGATATAATTCACAATCAAAACAAAAAATAAAAACAAATGTTTATGCCAGGAAAAAGAAAAAATTTATTCCAGTAAAAATTACAAAAATAATGTTTGCCATTAAACAGTGGCAGAAATAAATGCAATTTTTTTAAAATCATTTTGAAAATATACAAAAATTTCCAGCACCATCTTTTTGCACCATGTTTGATAGACAAATCTTCAAAGTATATTTGAAATTTACTTAGCTTTTTATTGTTTATATAATATTCAGCTATAGAACATTATTTAGCAGCTCTAGAAAATTTTCAGAAAGGAAAATAGATCCCTTAAGGGAGATTAAATTATTTATCTCTCTTTTTCTTCAACAAAGAAGAAAGTGATGTTTGTGAAAGATAGTCATTTGTACAATTCCTTTCTACAGTCTTTTGAATATTTCAACAAGTAGGAAAATGAAAAGTAATATTGGTCAGTATTTAAAGACTTGTCTTTCTCTTTTAGGTTAACACAGAAAATAAAGTGATTTCATGAAAGATAGTCAGTTGAAGCATTCCTTTTTACAGTCCATAAAAATATTCATTCAGAAAGTAGAAAAATGGTTTTTACTTGAACTTATAGAAAAGTAATATTGGTCAGTATTTAAAGACTTGTCTTTCTCTTTTAGGTTAACACAGAAAATAAAGTGATTTCATGAAAGATAGTCAGTTGAAGCATTCCTTTTTACAGTCCATAAAAATATTCATTCAGAAAGTAGAAAAATGGTTTTTACTTGAACTTATAGAAAAGTAACATTGGTCAGTATTTATAGACTTTCTCTTCTTGTTTGACACAGAAAAAAAACATTTTCAAGCAAGATGACTGTTGTATCAGTCCAATAAATATTATAAGTCTCACACTGTGGGTGTTACATCCAAAGTTGGTCTTACTACTGACTGAGATCTTTCAGTACCGGCGTGCTTAAGAAACTTGACATCTTTTATACCTTCGAGATAACGGAAGTCACGTGGTACAAGCCACTATACAACAATGACAATGAAAAATGGAATTATCATGAAAATGAAGAAAAGGATTACTAGATCCAAGGCAACTGTAAACATCTAAACCTGAATAGAATCTACAGGAAGGAGAAAAAGTTTTATGTAGAATTTAATTCAAAAGAAAATCTTTATTGAAAATTACTAAAACTTAAACACTTCAGCAAGCAACTAGCTTAAGATCAGAAATTTGTTGTTATAAATTCTTTGTTAAAAATTGTTAAAACCTGAATAAAGTGAAATTTGACAACTCCTTAATGAACAATAAGTTCATTTCAGTGATATATTTGAATAGAAAATAGCTTTTTCCAAGTCAATGATTTTCTTACAAAATGATGCCTATCTTCAAGTCATATAGATGATAAAGCAAATCATCACAAAACTGCAATATAAAATACTTTTTTTACAAGTGTCATATTCTGATTATTATTGTTTCTCTCTATGTAATGGTCATTGATTTAATCAAGTTCAAGATATTAAAAAAATCTTTGAAGAAAGAAACATTCTGCCAATTAAAACCAGAATCTTTTTTTTTAGAATAGGAGATACAATTTAGTTTTAAAAAATGACAATATAAAAAAAAATCATGGAAAATACTTTGAATACTGAATAATGATGCTATGAATTTATATAAAAGAAAACATTGTCGGATATAAATGCTGGAAATTTTTATATCAATTTAATATTATTATAAAGATATACAAAAAGTACACATTCATTTTTGAGATTTCTTCCAGAAATAGATTGTGTATTTTTATTCAATCAGTCAATATTAAATATACACTATGATTTTGGTATAATACCTTCACATCATTTAAAAATTATAAATCGGGAGAAAGTCACAAAATTTAAGTGATTTGTTTGTTTTTTTCATATAAGTACACGAATACCTGCTAATCCTAATAATGAGAAATAGATTTTTTAAATTTATTATGAGTTTCATTTAATGAAAAAAAAAAATTTTCAATTACAAATATTCTTTAAAATTACTTTTCTATTTTTCAAATAGCTACTAGTATATCTATATTTCAGAGGCTATAAAAATATTGATCCAAACAATAAGAATATTCATTCTTCTATATAATCCTCAGCTTTTCAGATAGCTACCTGTTTATTATAATTAAAAATTTATCACATATAAAATGATATAATTATAATCAGAACCTTAAAGACAAAAAAAATCAGTATTTTATAAAAATTTATAATACTTTTCAGTTAATAAGTCAAGTAACAAAGGTCAGCCATAAGATTTTATATGACTTTTTTACAAAGAAATGTAGAATCAACATTTGCTGTATTCTTCATTTATATAATACATGATATGTAATATATATGGTTGACAAATGTCCATAATAATAATCAGGGATATGTGTTTATTAATCAATCTTCAAATGATTAGGCCAATCCAAAACTTTGAATTTCAAGGGATTTGTAAGTAAACATTTTTGTAAAAAAAGTAGGTATTATATAGCAAGAAATACACAAATACTCTTCACTTATAAAAAAAAACAAATACCACAAAGAATGAAAAAAGGATTTTTGATTTAAATAAGAATATCTGTAAAGTTTTTTCACAAGTAATTTAAAATCCATAAAATATAGCATTGATATAAAAACAATAATATTATTTATTTTTATACTCCAATATTATTTGATCTTGTTTTTTATGCCTTTTTTATATTATTGAATTATGAAAAAGTAGTTCAAGTTAAAAGCACAGTAAGAGTAACCCAAAGCCAAAACCTATTTCTCTGATGCCAGTATCATTGGGGAATGGGAAAAGTTTGAGTAAATCAGCCAAAGCCTGGCCTGTTCACCAGAACTTTTCAGAAAAATTAAACCAAAAAAAATTTGGCTTTGAGTTACCTTCATAGCACTTTTAACTTAAAGAATAAGATAAAGATTTTAATTTTCCCTTTTTCAATACAGAAATTGAATATAGTGTGTAACAGAGATTCAAAAGTGACAAAGAATAATCAAAACTTTTAAGTTATAAAAGAAATAAATCAACAGAAAATTAAAGATTTCCAATTTCAAGAGAAAATAATGTAGAACTTCTTTTTAATTGAATTGATTTATAAATATTAAAACTAAAAATGTTTTCTTTTTTTGTAATTGAATTGATTTATAGATATTAAAACTGTCAATTTTTTTTAATTGAATTCATTTATAAATATCCAAACTATATTTTTTTTTAAATTTAAATGATTTATAAATATTAAAGCGATCAATTTTTTGTTTCATTGTTTTTTAATGGAATTTTTTGAATACCAGTGCCTCTGAGAATACTTGGAAGATATTTTTTCTTTAAATTTTTGCTCTCAGCCATTCAAAGACATTTTCATAAACAATCATCATAATAGCAGCACCTGAAATTGAAAGAAAATTTACAAGTATAAAAAGTAAGAAAACAAATTAACACAATTGAGAAAGTTAGAAAATAGATAGAAGATGAGAACAAGAAATTAAGATATGAATAAAAGAAAAAAATGAAATAAATAGAGGAGAAAAGGGAAGGAATAAATAGAGGAAGAAATATTAAGATATAAATTGAAGAAGAAAAAGTAAGAAAAACTAGAAAAATAAAAGTAAGTTAAAAATTCAAGAAGAAAAATTAGAAATAGACAAAAGAAGAAAAGTAAGAATTAAAGAAAAAAAGAAAAAGAAAAATAAATAGAAGAAAAAAAGTAATAAATTGATAAAAGTAAAAAGTAAAAAAATAAACAAAAGAAGAAAAGTAAGAAATAAAGAAAGGAAAAAATTAAAAAATAAATAGAAGAAAAGTGAAAAAAATAAATGAAACCACGAAATTCCGACAAGTGAAGTAAATGGGACCCATGTGACTGCTAATAACTCTACTAATAATAATGTGTTCTTTTTGTTTCAGATTTGAAAATAATATATTATAACAACTATTAATCCTCAATCACAATGCCTTGGACAAGAGAGGAAAAATATCTCACATCACTACTTATTTGGAGACAAAAATCATTCAAAACTGTTTCAAAATAGATGCAACCCATTTATATAAGGTGTCTCAATATATATGGGACCCATGTGACTGCTATTAACTCTATTAATAACAATGCTGTGTTCTTTTTAGTTTCAGATTTGAAAATAGTATATTATAATATCTATTAATCCTTGATCACAATGTCTTGGACAAGGGTGGAAAAAATATTTTGGTCAGTAAACAACCTCAACAAGAAGGCAGAAAATCCCATATCTGGCAGGAAGTTGACAGCAAGATATTCTGACAATGTGGATGCAGTGAGAGATTATGTAGGAAGGAGTCTGAAAAAGTCCTGCCAAAGATGTTCCCAAGAAATTGCTCTTTCACATGCACTGTAGGATAAAGTCAATCAATTTCTGACTTTGTCATCTGGTTTGACTTTTCTGAAGTGATATCATTAATTTTTAAGACTCAGATGAAAGATGACTTGATGCAATATGAATTATCATATTGATGGGTTGCATCTATTTTGAGACACCCTGTACAAAAAGATACTGAAAAATTATTGCACCCATAAAAAAGTAATGACTTATAACCATAAAATATACATGCCCATCCTGCAGTTCAACACATATAAATCAAAAACATCAAAAAAAAACAAAAAAAAACTAACAGGACTTCTTCAGGTCTTATGGATAAAATAATTCAGAATAGTGTCTATTCTGAATTATTTTATCCATAAGATCTGAAGAGGTCCTGTTAGGTTTTTTTTTTGGTGTTTTTTATTTATATCAAAACCCATAACAGGATTGAAATAAATTTATAATCCTAATGTGACCGGTTTTTGTTTTTTCTTAAAGAAATTATTGCTCTGTAATGTCAGTTACATTGAGCTCTTTACCAGGAAAATTTAAATGTTCACTGTTGAATGTTTTTTTTGTCCTGATGGAATTACTCCCAACTCCGGTTTAACTGGACCAAATAATACTATATATATATATATATATATATATATATATATATATATATATCAAGAAAAGATGAGTTGGGAATGATTTAAATTGAGAATTTGTAAGAAGCTCCTTATAATTCTTCAGGAATGTTCAAGGCATGATTATTCATATATAAATATCATACAGACCAAATTCATAAAATCTCAACAGACCATCATTTGGCTATTATAAATTTATGTTGTATAGCCGTAATACAAATATAAGCAGAGACATAATCAAACATAATATACGAACTTCAATGAATGAACGAACGAACAAATGAATACACTTCTTTATAAAAGTATAAATTTCTCAAACTTTATTCTCGAAAGGGTGATCTTTGTTGTGTGTGAGAGATGAGGTGGAGACAGGGACAGACTGCTATATTGATCCAAGTTCTTCCTCGTCTATAGCAGTACTTCTTCCTCATCTTGGCTTGGGGTTGCTCAACTGTGGGTCACTGAGGGCCCAAAGCCCTCTGTCTGCCACTTGCTCT
Organism: Sepioteuthis lessoniana; assembly: GCA_963585895.1. Classification (NCBI taxonomy): domain Eukaryota; kingdom Metazoa; phylum Mollusca; class Cephalopoda; order Myopsida; family Loliginidae; genus Sepioteuthis; species Sepioteuthis lessoniana. The sequence continues at coordinate 343,154 of CAUZXS010005999.1, forward strand.
CACTTCGGCATCTTGCCTCCAACTGTCTCGAACCGTCTGGGCACCTGGTTATATTATTGTCTAACGCCCACCTTCTTCCACTGTTCTTCCACTTATTTACACCAGTGTATCTCTTGATTGATGGCTCGGTCGAGGGTCAATATATAACATTTATTTCAGATGGCCACTTGATAAGAGCAACAAACCTGTTCAGATAGCCATCACGTAGTGGATAGAAAAAATTATAAAAGTATTTTTTCAATGGATTCTTACTGGTTTAAAAAAAAAAGAGAAAATATTTCAACAATTCAAGATGGGGAGAACAAAAAGACCTGGGCTAGTGCCAAATCTGGGTGTGATGTCCACGTCTGATGTGATGTATCCTTATTTATCTATAAGAAATATTTTAACAAGATTCACAGGACACTCAGCACATGGAATCAATTCACTAAGTTGATCTATTTTATCTTAAGAAAAAATCTACTTATTTATTTATTAAAAAAAACATACCAATAAATGCTATTGCTAATATCAAACTTATCTTTAATTTTTAAAAATTTTAAAGAGTTTTATCTGATTTCTATTTAAAATTGAAATTTAGTCATCACTATTTTTATATATTTTTTATTTTGAATACTGCCATTATATATATAAACTTAAAAGAATTATTGGAAAAGATCTTCAGTTTGAGTTTTCTCATCTATAGGGTGATCACTAGGTAACTTGTCAAGTATGTAGGAAGATCTGTATAAGAAGAGATGGAATAACATTAGGAAACATGTGGATTATCAAATGGTCACAAATTGCAATAAATGTCACATCTATGAAAAAGAACACAAATCAGTGGAAGATATTAAAAGGCATACCAAAATAATAAAATATATGGAAACTAAATAATCCGATAAAATGAATTTTCATGTGTGCCAAATTTTTTCTCAAGACTTTAAATCTTTTGCTAGCTTAACAAGGTATCAGACTATATATATATATATATATATATATAGACAGAGAGACAATAAGGATGTATCATTCAGGAATTATAAGAAAATTTTTAAATACCTGGACCAAGTCGCAAAACTTTAGGTAAAAGCCCTTTGTAAAGAGCCAAATATCTGAAAATAAAATCAAGATTATATTGAAAAAAGAACATTCAGATAAAAACATCATTTTTAGCAATCAATATGATTATTAAACCACTGCGTGTATGTGTGATTATATATATATATATATATATATATATTATGTAGATATGATTATTAGATACATTAAAATCTATATCATATTTATATATGGTTATTTATATTACTTTTTATTATATATTATTCATATATGATTTTTGCACCACTGTATATACATGAGTGTGTGTGTGTGTGTGTGTGTGTGAATATATATATATTTATAAGATAGTAGAGAAGAAAAGTTGCATGAAAAGAGTGCTTGATGCTTTAATAGCAGAGCAGGTATAAACCTAAAAATATTAGAATTATGGACACAATAAGTCTGTAATCTAAATTTTATGTCTTTTCCACTCATATATGTCTGTACCAGTATATTCATATCTATCTGTTTCATTCAATTCTTACCTTTCTCACATTTGGAGTGTCTATATATATAAGTGTGTGTGTGTGTGTGTGTGTGTGCAATCTGTTCAAAAAGAATCAATACTAGAGCTTTATTTATCAAGACAATAATGAAAAATACATGAAGTATCAATTCTCTTTAAAGTAGTCACATTGGCATTGAACACATTGTTTTCAGTGAGTTTTTCATTGATTGAAACAATTCTAAAACTCCACTTTTGGAATTATGTGAAACTGTCATCATATTTCTTTTTAAGTCCTCTATATTCTCAAATCCCAAGAGATAAATGTTCACTTTAGCTAACAAGACGAAGACCCACAGAGCTATATCTGGTGAGTAAAGTAAAGTGTTACACTTGCATGATCCAGGGTTTCACAAAAAAATTTATTAAAAATATGTTGTGATTTAGTACTGACTCATTAGATATTAGTCACTGGGGGCCAGATCAGGAGAATAGGGTGGGTGTGGAAGCAATTTGAAGTGCAATTCACATAGTTTTGCCATCATTGCAATCCACTTGTGACATGGTGTATTGTCTTGGGGAAAGAGCATTTTTTTCTTCTTCATTTGTGGCCGTTTTTTGGTAATTTCTTCCTTCAAATGCACCATTAATGCTATATGATATTTGCTCTTGATGCTTCTTCCTTTCTCAAGGTAATCAATGAATAAAATACGTTGTACATCCCAAAATATGGAGGCCAAAATCTTGCCTTGTTTGTGTCTTTGGTCACTTTGAACAGCTTTCACCTGCTGCTGTCCACTCAGCTGACTGTCGATTTGACTCTGGAGGGAAGTGGTGGATCCATTTCATCCATTGTCATATATTATGCAAAAACTCGTTTTTGTTGCATTGAAATAGTTGCAAACAATGCTCTGAATCATTGACGCATTGTTGTTTTTGATCAACTGTGAGAAAATGCGGCACCCATTTTGAACACAGCTTTTTCATTGACAAATGTTCATGCAAAATGGTGAATACACTGCCTTCTGATATCTTCAACTCCTCTGCTATCTCACACAACTTCAATTTATGATCAGCCAAAAAAAGTTTGTTGAGCTTTTTGGTGTTTTCCAGGACAACTGCCAAATTTGGACTACCAGAGCGTTCAGCATCATTTTTGTCTGTATGACTGCATTTAAAGTCAGCATACCACCTCTTAACCATTGTTTCCAATGGAGCAGAGTCTAAATAACACTTATCAAGCCATTGCTTTGCTTGAACAGTATTTTTTTCCCCATCAGAAAGCAATGCTTTATCAACACACAAAATTCAGATTTTTCAATTGTTTTGAAAATTTGCAACAGTAGCTTTACTTAAATAACTGTAATTTATAAACTAATAATCCGATTGGGTTCAAATTTTGGCACATGCCATTTGAAGGTTAGTACTTTACAAAATTCATATGGATTTTTTATTAGTGTCACAATCTATATGTCAGGTCTGGATCTTATTGAGTGATGTGTTTTATAGAGTACACAGATATGAGTAAATAGAAAAAATAAATAGATTACCCTTTCTAGATTGTTACATATAGAAACTGCCCCTTCTAGATAGATAGATAGATAGATAGATTGCCCCTCCTACATAACTACATATAGAGATTTCCCTTTCAAGATAGATTGATAGATAAATAGATAGATGGATAGATTGCCCCTTCTAAATAGTTGCATATATATAGATACCTTTTCTAGATAGATAGATAAACAGATTGCCCCTCCTACATAATTACATACAGAGATTGCCCTTTCAAGATTGATAGATGGATAGATTACCCCTTCTAAATAGTTGCATATATATAGATACCCTTTCTAGATAGATAGATAAACAGATTGCCCCTCCTACATAATTACATATAGAGACTTCCCTTTCACGATAGATAGATTGATAGATAGGTAGATAGATAGATTGCCCCTCCTAAATAGGGGTTGGTAAATACATACATCATACCAATACAAAAGAATGACACCTGACCTTACCTATAAAAGAGTTCTA
>CAUZXS010005999.1:351706-379206 GCA_963585895.1 Sepioteuthis lessoniana
GTCTTATCACAGTAAATGTCATACTAACCTCTGTATCAGGCAAGATGTTTTTAATGTTGTGATAGAGACTAAAATATATCATGTTGAAGACACCATGTCTTATCACAGTAAATGTCATACTAACCTCTGTATCAGGCAAGATGTTTTTAATGTTGTGATAGAGACTAAAATATATCATGTTGAAGACACCATGTCTTATCACAGTAAATGTCATACTAACCTCTGTATCAGGCAAGATGTTTTTAATGTTGTGATAGAGACTAAAATATATCATGTTGAAGACACCATGTCTTATCACAGTAAATGTCATACTAACCTCTGTATCAGGCAAGATGTTTTTAATGTTGTGATAGAGACTAAAATATATCATGTTGAAGACACCATGTCGACCAAGAGTCGATGTGAGGCCTTTGTTCAAGCCTTTGTTACCAAAACCATCTTTCTTTAGAATCTCTCTTGCTGTTTCTATAGTACTCTTTTGCTAATGACAAAAAGAAAAGAAAACATTACAATGGGTCTTTATCTAAAAACAAAAACAAAAAGAATCAGTTTTTTTTTTTGGAGAGAAGTCAATTAGGATATTTAAATGAATACAAAAATTTTCAATAAGCATAAAGTTACTGATTTACTATTTCAAATCTTAATAATAACATACATTTAAAAGTAATTGATAACAAAAATAAAAGTAACATGATGCTGGGTATTCCTAATGATAATAACTATTTATAAGTAATTATACTTTCAAGTAATTAATGTTAATACTAATGATTCATACACAATTATATGATTTTAAGTATTCCAATCAAATAAAAATAATTTGCAGACATCATTTCAAGTATTCCTATCTAATACTAATAATTCATGCATAATTGTATGGTTTCTAGTAACTATTCCTAGTTAACAATAATTTTTTGTTTACACAGCTATATGGTTTCAAGTATTTCTATCTAATACTAATAATTTACATACAATTATATGGTTTCAGGTATTTCAAGCAATTACATGATTTCATCATCATCATCATCATCATGTGATGTTGGTAGCACAGATATCCCTGACCCTCTCTCGCCACTTTTCCCTATCGTTCATTGCCTCAGGCAGGTCTTCTGGACAACATCCCGTATCCTCACAGAGTTGCTGAATGTATGTTCATGCTGGTCGTCCTGCTTTTGCACAGCCATGTGTGGGGGGTCCATAAGAGTACATCACTTATGAGCTTGTCCCTGCTTTTCCAACAGTGTCCTGCATGTCTGGTTCGTCTAACTTGAATAGTTTTCGTGATACGAGGCAGGTGGCCGTATGTTGGTGTCTTGTGGGGTGTGGCCGCCAGGACTTGTTCAAGATTGCTTACAGCATTCTTGTGTAATTGCCATCAAGCTTCTTCTCCAGCCGTTTTGTTAGAGTCCATGTAGTGCACCCATATAGCAGTATCGATGCGACCGCTGCCTGGAAGAAACTGTGTTTCATTTTATCAGTTAGGTCTGATTTCCATATGATCGATAGCCTATTGATAGGTGTCCATGCTTTCGTTAACCTCGTGTCGATGTCCTTTTCGGTTGATGTGACGCTGCTTCCTAGGTAAGTGAATTTGTCTACTAGTTTAAGAGGGGTTCCGTCTAGAGTAGAGATGTCAATAATAATAATAATAATGATTAGCAAACAATTATAGCTTTAAATAACTATTCCATTGGCCTACAATGTTTTCAAGGTTGAATATATAATAGCTTATTTTAAGGCAGTTTTTTATACTGAATCCAAAAATCATACTCATTTTTTCTAATTAGCCCAAATTTTTATATACAAGTTCTTACTAGAAATGTATAGAACAGTATTATAACTATTTATTTTCTTGTTGAATTAAACAAATAATGCTAACTTTAGGGCTGATATATTTACAGGGAGCTCACATAGAAAAGTGGAAGATACACAAAAGCTATTCACGGATGAAAGGTTGGTAGCCACCACATCCTGTTTCAAGCACCAGCTGTAGTCAGCAAGAAAGTTTACATCTCACCAGCCTTGGTAGAACTCTTCTGTATTGCAAATGTCTTGGTGAAAGCGCTCACCCTGTTCTTCACTCAAATTGACACAGTTCTTCGGAAATGGTCCAAGTTTGACCACAGAAAGTGCAGTTTGATTAACATTCATGCTCCAAGTTGACAGAAACTCTTCAGAAGATCTTCAATTCCCTTCTCCTGTTCTGCACTCCAGTAGTTACCCAGGAAGTTTGTAAGTGACTTCAGTGATTGCCTGAAAGACAGTTCAGCTTTGTTTAGCACTTCATCAAAAATTGGGCCTTTCATGAGTTCCCTTATTTGAAGGCCATCAAATATACCAGCCTTGAGTTTCAGTAGGAACTTCTGGAGGAAAGCAAACCTGCTGCCTTCCCTGTCTATTGCCTTCATAAAGTTCTTTATTACTCCTAACTTGATATCTAAGGGTGGAAGCAGTATTTTGTTCGGTTCAATGAGAGGGTGGGACTGAACATTATGCAAGCCACGTTTTAACACTTGTTTTAATGGCCACTCTCGTCTGAGATAAATGATGGTCAGCAGCCTGGCTATCCCAGAGACACAGAAAAGAAAGATACTTTGTGTACCCACCTTGGAGCCTTAGGACTAGTCCAACCACCTTAAGATCTCCACAAAAAAACATTTGTACTCTTGGTAGTTAACAGCAGACAGAAAATGATCCATGTTATTGTAAGCTTCTTTTATTTGTACTGAATGCCCAATAGGGATAGATGAAAAACTATTCCCACTATGTAGAAGAATTGCTTTGAGACTTTTGCTGGACAAGTCAATAAAAAGTCTCTGTTCCATTTGATCAATCCAGCAATGTTGTTACAATAAACCAATGATGTCTTATTCTGGAATGTGAAAAACGGTTTTAGTTCTCTTTCTGGGTCTTGATACCAGTAGAATGTTGTTCCTGGTGCCAACAGATGTTTTTCTGGCTGGTCGTTCTCTTGTGGCTTGTATGCATCATCACCAGCTACATCAGTCATGTCACTCTGCTCAGAATCTGTTATGGTACCTACCTTACAAATTATAATGAACTCTTCCTATTACTATGAATACCATGAGAATATTCATCTTGGTGTTAAGTTAACTCCAGCCTAACATTTTGGCAGTCAGACTGACGTTCAACACTCTTTTACCTATGCTGTATTTATACTTTTGTTCAATATACTCGTTTCACATAATCCCGAGTTTGTGTCTTTCTTCCGGACCTTTTGCTGGTCCACAACAGAATCAGAACTATATTCCATGTTACCATCTAGCTCAGTAACAGGAAAGTCTAAGCCATGAGAAATTAATCTTATGGCAGAAGGAACATCAGAGTATTGGAAAAGGTCCTTGTTCTTGTAATTTATTCCTTTTAGATTTATCATACAGAAATAGCAGTTTGTAATGTGATCTTTTTTTCCTTCCAGACCATTGGAATAGCAAATGGCATACACTTCTTTTTACCATTCCTCCAATCCCTCAGGTTCTCCACACATGTTTTACAGCAAATATGAGAAGCAAATGACTTATCCTGATCCACCAATAATTGTGATATGCCTTCTTCACAAAGTCAGTGATTTTTGCTTGATGGTTAGGAAGAACCACATTACCACAGATATAACAGAACCTGTCAGGATTATTCATACACTTGCAACCCATTCTTACAAATGTCAAGCACTCAGCACATCTTTGACACTTGACACAATACATTAAAATCATTTTAAGTTGAGGAATAAGTCCTGTCCCCTCTAGGTATATGAGAGTTAGCAAGTAAGGATGGTACACGGTACTTAGGTACACATACAACATTATATGCTATACTAAACATTGGGTACCTACGATCAACTGTGACAAGTAGAGTTCACAGGCTTTTCAATAAGTGTTACCATTGAGTGCAGCTTGTTGTGAAGTATTCAAGTACATCTTAAAAACTAGACCTGATTAAACACAATGAATGGTATTTTTGAATTCAGTATAAAATGGTGATCATACATCACTTGATAAACCTTTGACCTTTTGTAAAAGATTTTTAATGCAGGCCAGTGGTCTGAATACAAATATTTTGCACAATTACATGGTTTCAAGTTTTCCTATCTAAAATTAATAATTTTCAAGCAGATCTATTTGACCTATAGATGGAACCTTACCAGGTTTTTTCTCTCTTGAGTAATGTTATAACCCTCAGAGTGCTAGAAAAGGAGCCTGATCATAGGATTCAATTTAGTGTCATACTCAAAACACCCTGCTTTTTTGGGTAGCATCTTACCCCTATGCTGAGAAAGCAGTTTGAGTAGGCTCCAATGACAAAGTAGTCTGTGTAAGGATAAAGAAATAGTTATCTAATATGCTTAGTTTTATCCAGCCAAAAGCAACTCATGAAAGTCAGGTGTATTTGCAAAAAGAACTATATCATCTGCACAGTCTACATTTGAATTTGAAAAAAAAAATTTGTTTCAGATTTCATTAAAAATTTATTGAATCAAAATGCATTTTGAATTCATAAGTTGTTTACCTTTCGTATGTCATCTCTTTCAGCTTGAAGTTTAACTTTGACAACCTCAAATGGGTTAATGATTACTGCTTCAGTGAGTCCAGAGAAAAGACCAGCCAGAGTTAGTACCTTTGGAAGAAAGTATTCATACAATTTGTAAAAAGAATTACATTGAATGAATGATTTACTATGTAAATTAGTATACATAAAAACAAAAAATGTGTAAATAAAAATACAGCAAGTTAATTTTTTGGTTATAGTTTTCTTTTATTAATAGGAAGATAAATTGTATTAAATTCTGATATAAAAAATTAAGATTTGGATAATGTTTAAACAATTAAAATTATATTGAACATTTCCTCTAAGCAATTGTATGTGCTTTCAATCAATAAGGCTTTTGTTACTCTTGGAAAATTGTCAAGTTGGGTAAAAATGTTTTTATTTAGAGAGGGTCCTATTTACAATGTAAATATAATGTTAAACTGAACTCTGACATTTCATATTTGAATGAATTGCAGCGTTGAAATTTTTCAAATAATTCCTGTTAATCACATTATCATAATTTTTAAGATCAATGTATGTTCAGATAAATTTTTTAACAATAATTTAACCATGAAATAAACCAAAATTCAATTAATGCCAATATTCTGCAGTATAAATATCTAATTTTTCTCACTTTTTCTCTTTCTCCCCCCCCACACACACTCTAAAATACTAGTATTTTTGATTTTAAAGAAAATTTACTTTTAAAATATTATTAGGAGTGTATAATTTATGGGTGATACAGTAAATAATTGTTAATAATATCCATTTTGATTGTATAATGTTCCACTAGAAATAAGAAAATCTTAGGGGTGTACTTATTTATGGGTGATAGTGTAAATAATAGCTAATAATATCCATTTTGATTGTATAATGTTCCACTAGAAATAAGAAAATCTTAGGGGTGTACTTATTTATGGGTGATAGTGTAAATAATAGCTAATAATATCCATTTTGATTGTATAATGTTCCACTAGAAATAAGAAAATCTTAGGGGTGTACTTATTTATGGGTGATAGTGTAAATAATAGCTAATAATATCCATTTTGATTGTATAATGTTCCACTAGAAATAAGAAAATCTTAGGGGTGTACTTATTTATGGGTGATAGTGTAAATAATAGCTAATAATATCCATTTTGATTGTATAATGTTCCACTAGAAATAAGAAAATCTTAGGGGTGTACTTATTTATGGGTGATAGTGTAAATAATAGCTAATAATATCCATTTTGATTGTATAATGTTCCACTAGAAATAAGAAAATCTTAGGGGTGTACTTATTTATGGGTGATAGTGTAAATAATAGCTAATAATATCCATTTTGATTGTATAATGTTCCACTAGAAATAAGAAAATCTTAGGGGTGTACTTATTTATGGGTGATAGTGTAAATAATAGCTAATAATATCCATTTTGATTGTATAATGTTCCACTAGAAATAAGAAAATCTTAGGGGTGTACTTATTTATGGGTGATAGTGTAAATAATAGCTAATAATATCCATTTTGATTGTATAATGTTCCACTAGAAATAAGAAAATCTTAGGGGTGTACTTATTTATGGGTGATAGTGTAAATAATAGCTAATAATATCCATTTTGATTGTATAATGTTCCACTAGAAATAAGAAAATCTTAGGGGTGTACTTATTTATGGGTGATAGTGTAAATAATAGCTAATAATATCCATTTTGATTGTATAATGTTCCACTAGAAATAAGAAAATCTTAGGGGTGTACTTATTTATGGGTGATAGTGTAAATAATAGCTAATAATATCCATTTTGATTGTATAATGTTCCACTAGAAATAATAAAATCCTGCTATCTTCGGTTTAAAAGAAAATGAACTTTTTATCAAAAATTGTTAGGGGTATATTTATTTAAGGTTGATACAATAAATAATAGGTAATAATATCCATTTTGATTGTATAATGTTCCATTAGAAATAATAAAATCCTTCTACCTTTGGCCTAATAAGTAGTGTGTTTGCCAATGATTCAGAAGACTGGGGTTTGATCCCAGGTTGAGTAATATTGAAGACTCAAAAAATGTAGTTTATGCCACCTTGTTTAACACTCAACATTATAAGGTATGGATCAAGGGTAAGTGGAACAATCCAGGGACTAGATTAGCACCCTCCTCTACACCTTAGTGTAGTATCTATTGAAAAGGGAGCCTTCAGATCACCCTCAATGACAGTTGCCAACTTTATTTTACTTATCTTTGGTTTAGAAGAGAATTAACTTTTTATAAAAAATTTATTGTGGTATACTAATTCATGGCTGATACTGTATGTCAATTCAGTTTCTGGAAAATCAATAAATTCTCAAATATTACAATAATCCAATAACTCTGAATATGCTTTTATCTTAACATAGTTTGGTCAATGAATCAATCTTTCTTCAGTTTCTGTTTCATAACTAAAAAAAAAAAATCCATAATTGTTTGCTAAGTAAAAATATTTTCATTTGCACACACAGGTCATCAAAAATTATTGTGAACAGTGTTGGGATAGTTTTATTATTTTTTAATTATATATCAAAAAATATATATATATATTAAAAAGAAAAAATATATTAAAAAGAAAAAATATACTTACAACAGGTTGTGAAACATATTGTCCCATAGAAAAGATGTTTTTATATCGTTCAAAAGTGAAGAATTTTGTGGCACGTTTTGGCGTTTCAGCTAAAATTGGAGGCAAAATACCTTTGTAAAACCCCAAAATTCTGAAAAACATAGCCAAACATTTGTCAATTCTTTTGTTTTCATTTAGGAATTTTTATTTTAAATATTATCATTGTAATTCTTGGAAACATCTTTTTTTTGGATCAGAAAGTTAAATGGTTCCAAGTATTTTAAACAATTTGATTTTGCATAAGTATAGTTTTTTTGTTTACCCACAGTTAAATGTAAAAACAGTTCTATTTCAAACAATTCAGTTTAGCATAAGTACACAGTTTAGTTCTATTTGACCCATAGGTGCTACCACTTTGGGCCAGAGTGAACCTGGGAGTGATGGCTATGAAGGGGTACTCCACATTCCCCAAAGCTCCAGCATTACTGAGGCCTCACCATCATATTTTTTAATATACACTTGTTAAATGCAGTCAGAGTATTCTGTAGCCCCAACTGATTGGGCTACTAATTTTGAAGAGATATATTCGGCATAATCTTCTTTCTTTGTTTAATGGCATATCAGCCTTCATGGGGTATTCAATGCCAAAGCCATCCTTGTAGAAAAACAGTAGTGGTACAATTTAACTCACAGCTAGTGAGGGGATACAGTTTAGTTTGGTTTCTTTGTTTGATAGCATATCAACCTTTGTGGGTTATTTAATGCCAAAGCCATCCTTGTAAAAGATCCATAGTGGTACTATTTAACCCATAGCTGTTGGGGGGATAAGGTTTGGTTTGGTTTCATTGTTTAATGACATCAACCTTCATGGGTTATTTAATGCTAAAGTCATCCTTGTAGAAGAATGGTAGTGGAACTATTTAACCCACACCTGGGGGGAGATTAGGTTTGGTCTGGTTTCTTTGTTTAATGGCATATCAACCTTTGGGGGTTATTTAATGCTAAAGCCATACAGCAGTGATACTATTTAACCCACAGTTAGCGAGATAAGAGGGTTGATACCTTTCCCAATGGTATTAGTCCAAAAGTGAATGTAATAGCATGACTGGAGTTTGAACTTGCTTACTTTGCAGCCACAGTTCAGCACTTTAGCCATTATGCCACAGAGACTCCCTCCTCAGCATATTGTAAGCCCTTTTAACATGGAAATCTGAACCAAAGTAAGGAATAATTAACATCAGTGAAAATATATCACATTTCCATTATTATGCAATCTTGACAAGGGAGATATCCAAAAAGTTAAGTTTCAAACATGTGGCTCCAAGTTTAACTGGTTTTATGACTGTCCTTACGTTGACAGAAGCAGGGATGAACATGGCAGTGAAAATGAGAAGGATCTTTCTGTGGCTCACATTGTTCTTATGAGTCAGCAAAAATATGAGAACAGCAGCAACACTCTTTTGGGTGAGACACTTGGCTCCGCTGTTCTAGATAGTGGTGCATCCAGCACCGTTTCTGGAACAAAATGGTATAAATGTTTTCTTGAAACATTAACAGATGCACAAAAGAAAAAAATAGAAAAAAAAGGAGTGAGAACCTTTAAATTTGGTGATGGAAATAAACTGAACTCACTCTACAAGGTGATTCTACCATGTGTTATCGCTGATATTGAAGTCAGTATTATCACTGATGTTGTGGACTCTGACATCCCACTTCTCTTGAGCAAAGGCGCCATGAAAAGAACTGGGACTTGCCTCAACTTTGAGAATGACAGTGTTACGATGTTAAAAAAGAAAATTCCATTGAGATGCACATCGTCTGGACATTACTCCATTCCTATTACCAAACCTCTACTGGACAAACGTAAGTTCAAACACATACTTTTTATTGAAGAAATCTCCTCTAAAAATACGGGAGAAAAAATTAAAATTGCAACAGTTACATAGACAATTTAGTCATCCTAGTATTAAGAAATTATGTGACTTAGTTAAAAATGCAGGAGTGACAGATCCTGAATTTATAAAAATTTTGCAAACACTCCCAAGTTCCTGTGAAGTATGCATTCGTTACAAAAAGACTGAACCTAAACCTATTGTTGGATTTACATTAGGATCATATTTTAATGAAAATATTGCCATGGATATCAAAGAAATAAGTGGTAACAAAGTACTGCAATTGGTTGACCATGCGACTAGATACAGTGTCGGAATCAGGATTTCTAGTAAAGAGAGCTCTGACATTATCAGCACTATATTTAAGCACTGGATAACATATTTTGGAACTCCAATAGCTATCTTGACTGATAATAGCAGGGAATTCAACAACCAGTCATTTCGGGACATGGCACAGAATTTAAATATTGTTGTGCATACTACTGCTGCTGAAAGCCCATGGAATAATGGGTTAAATGAATGACATAATGGGATATTGGGAGAAATGGTGAAGAAGTCTCTAGAGGACACACATTGTAGCTTTGAAATAGCACTAGCATGGGCTATAAGTGCCAAAAATACACTGCACAGCATTCACAGATTTAGTCCCAACGAACTTGTTTTTGGTAGGAATCCCAACCTACCCTCCTTTCTGATTGACAAACTCCCTGCATTAGAAGGTGTCTCCACCAGTGAGGTTGTTGCCAGTAACCTCAATGCTATGCATGCTGCTAGAAAGCAGTTTATAATGTGTGAGTCTTCGGAAAAATTAACACGTGCACTTCGACATCAAGTGAGAACAAGTATAACTCAGTCATACAAAAATGGTGATGTTGATTTTTATAAGAGAAATCTCTGTGATAGATGGCTTGGTTCAGGAACTGTTATAGGGTGGGAGCACAAACAGGTTCTTGTTAAACATGGGGGCACATATGTAAGAGTGCACCCTTGTCGTCTAGTGCCTCATCCAGTAGTATATCAAAATTCCTCTGAAAGTGAATCCATGGTTGAACCCACTACTTCACAGGTTAGGCCTAAAGAAACTTCAAACATTTCAATTTTCAGAGAGAATAATGTAGAAGAACAATTAGGGACCCTAAATGATCATGTTGAACAACATCAAACTGTGAGAAATGGGCTACCCAAACAAAACTCCCATAAAAAAAATTGAGCTTCCCAAACCAGGACAAACAATTGAGTGTAAACTTCCCAATAATTTGGAATGGAAAAATTTGAATGTCATAAGTAGGGCAGGCAAAGCCACAGGCAAGAACAAGCATTTAATGGATGTGGCTATGGAACAGGGTGAACCATTTTGGCTAGATTTTGAGCATGGAGTAAGAGAATGGAAAGCATGTGAAATTAGACCAACAAGTGATGATGGACATACCTTTGGTGATGAAGAAAACATAATGATTTCCTCTTTTGATTGTGACTTGGAATCAGCAAGAGAGAATGAACTCCAAAGCTGGATCAAAAATAAAGTCTACACTCAAGTATCTGACCAAGGCCAACCCAGAATATCTACAAGATGGGTTTACACTCATAAAAATGTAAACAACAAACAAGTTTGCAAGGCTAGACTTGTGGCTAGAGACTTTCAAGTCAATGGACATTAAAACAGCATTCTTACAGGGCAAAGAGTTAGACCGATTGGTCTATTTGGAACCTCCTAAAGAAGCCCATGTTCCTCCTGGATATATTTGGAAGCTCTCTAAGTGTGTATATGGTTTATCTGATGCTTCAAGGTCCTGGTACCTGACTCTTAGGGAGGAATTATTGAAGTCTGGAGCAGTAGTCTCAAAATATGATCTAGCCATATTGACATGGTATTTTGGAGACAAACTGCATGGTATAATTGTAACTCATGTTGATGATTTTTGCTTTGCTGGGTTGGAGATTTTTCAGGCCAAGGTCATCAAAAGACTTTGTCACTTGTTTAAGATTAAATCCGAAGAAATTTCAGAGTTCCAATACATAGGATTGGGCATAAAGGAGAACAAGGATAACATTAAAATCGGACAGAATGAATATGTAAAAAAATTAAAATTCATCCCAGTTGAATGAAGCAGAAATTTGAGAGAGGCAATATCTACAACTGAAGTAACCGAAACCAGACAATTGATTGGCCAACTTAATTGGCTAGCCACCCAAACTAGACCTGATCTTAGTTACGATGTTAGTGAATTAAGTTCAATGCTTAAACAAGAGAATGTAGAATATCTAAAACAGGCTAACAGAGTGGTAAAAAAAGCCAAAAAAGAAAAATCTCATATAGATATTCCAGATTTAGGAAATATTAAACACCTAAAAATTGTTGCATACAGCGATGCCTCCTTCGGCAATTTAACTGATGGAGGTTCACAAGGAGGTTATATAATCTTTCTGGTTGGAAGCAATGACAAGTATATACCTATTGCTTGGCAATCCAAGCTTGTTAGAAGAGTTATCAAAAGTACTCTAGCTGCGGAGACTCTAGCCATGGTTGACATAGCAGAGGCCTGTATTTTTTATTGAAAATTGCTGTAAGAAATATTGCAAGTGAAAGACAATATTGACAATATAAAAATCTTTTGCAAAACAGACAATTCCTGTCTCTATGATTCTGCACATTCCTCAACCCAAATTCTGGATAAGAGGCTTCACATAGAGATGGCTGTTTTGAGAGAGATGCTCGAAAGAAAAGAAATTGCAGAGATCTCTTGGGTACCAACTAACACACAAATTGCCGACTCCTTGACAAAGAAAGGAGTGCCTTCATTTAAGATCCTGGGGTTCATATCTGAGCCAAAAGAATCCTCTGTTTAATGTTGTTACACTCTCCTATTTTCTTTTGCAGAACTTATGCCCTACAGAAATGAAAAGAAAAAGGGGGAAGAACTGTTAAATCATGCAAGTTACCTCCCCTGATACTCTCGAGAAGAAAGAATGTTTTGCTGGGACCGGAAGAGAAGGGATGGCCATACTTGTTTATGTGATAGGGGAACGAGGTCGAATAAAAAGGGCGTCTCTCCGTATACTGAGTGTTGTAGTCTCAATTCTTTATATTTAACACTTAAGTTTATTTCTATAAAAGAAAATGTGTATATGCTACCAGTACTACTATGCTACTTATCAATTTAATTGTCAGCAAGGTTGATGCCTGAGTACATGAATACTCTCCTTTATGTTATTTGAGATGACACTTTCTGATATTTAAACTTCTCATAGGCACTCACTAACTTTCCATGATTAGGTTCCATGGTTTCCACACATGCCTTTAGTTCTTGATGCATGTTGACCTGCTATACGAGGCTTGTTCTGCAAATTCATGTGCATTTTTGAGAAATCCCAATACCAAACTGACACATTACTTTTTCTGCAAAATTATTTTTTGCTATACACAATAACAAATTGATAGGGTAAATTTTTATCAAGTTTTTGTCCTTATGCACAAATCTTACAGTTACTTTCTTACACTTTGCACTTCCATGTCCAACATTTTCAGATGGCATTCATATTTGTTACCATATTAGGGCTAAAGAGACAGTCTGTATTTAACCAACCCCTCCATTTTGAGCAGGATGTGACACAAGGTCAAATTTTAAACAGAGTTTGAATTCAGAGTTTTCCTTCTCCTAAACTGGTTTTCACATTAAGGCTAAAGAGTACACTCTGTATTTACTCACAAACAGGAAGTGACTCAAGGTCATTTTTTTACAGCTAAGTATAACAGGTCTGAACTTAAAGTTTTCCTTGTCTTAGACTGATTGTCATACCAAGGTTAAAGAGTCCAGTCTCTATTTACTCATTGTAGGTGGGAGAATAGTTGGATTCATGCCTTTCCCAAGGGTATTAGTTGTATGTGAAATACAAATAGCCGTGTCCTGGTTTTGACCTTGGATTTTCAATAACCATTCCACAATGAGACTTCCATTGTTTTATGTTGGCATCCATCTTTTGTATGAAATTACAATATTAAGACTGTTCTGGCTGTTACAAGAAGTACTACATACCCCTTATTGCTTTGTTTCACAATGTTTTAATTCTGTTTTATTCATGCCCGTCTATATTTCACTTTACAAACATATCTCTATTCTTATATCTGGGCAGGCTTATTTTGTCTACTTTGGATAGGGTGTAGAACAGGCTGCATGGGATTTTGAAAGAGGATCACTTCTTGACACTTCAGCCTCTTTCCCATCACTGGAATATAGCCAATTAGTTCCTTTTCTATCATTACATTTATAGAAGACATTTAGATAAGCTGCATTCATTGCTTACACTTACTTTGAAAGTTTCCACTTAAGAACTGTTTTTGCTGTCTCTAGCAAGTAGCATTCATTTTTTTTATGAATCTTTTCCACACTAGACACATGTTCCATTCCAACAACTTCTTTACTAGAAAATCTACTCTTTGGATAAAATTCCCTGATCAATATTTTCTTCCCAACTACAACCTTGGACTTTTTAAAGTTCAGGTTAATCGTATTTACCCAACCCCTCCGTTCAGACAGGATATGACACAAGGTCAATTTTTAAGCGGAGTTTAACAAGTTTGAATTCAGAGTTTTCCTTCTCCTAGACTAGTTGCCTCACCAAGGCTGAAGAACCTACACTGCCCTGCTATTTACTCATAGCTGGAGGGAGAAAAATTGGATTCATACCTTTCCCAAGGGTATTAGTGCTATGTGAAATGCAATCAGTCAAGTCCACGATTTGAACTCGTGTCCATATCCTGCGATGATAACCATTACACCACGGCACCTCCTAAAAAAGTTCAGGTTAATGCTCTGTCAAAGTTTGAATTTCTGCTTTAATATTCTTTTGTTACATCCCTACCTTTCAGTTTTCCTTTTGTAACCCCTTGTCTAGAGTAACTAACTGACATTGTTTAGAGTGACTTTGAGTATTAATAAAAACAACTTCAGTAAAGACCAAATTAAAAAGAAAATATAATACTTACATTTCTAAGAATCATATTTGTTTAAAAAGGTTTTTACTTTTGTAAAATTGATATTCTACGTGTATACAGTCATCACCATTATTACAATTCCTCATTGTTACAGCAGGATGGGTTTCCAAGATCTTCTACAGTAAGATCAGGAACCCTTCATTATCCTGTATTTCTCTTTATAATAGTAGTTTTGAAGGATATTTGATTGTTTCGAAATCAAATATTGATTAGCTATATGAATGTTTCTTACAGTTACTTTCTTACTTTCTCCAAGTAGAAAATGCTCTAAGACTGTTAGCAATAAACATGGAAATAGGAACAAAATCAAAGAGATTTAATTAATTCTTTATCACATATTAATTAGCTAGATACAGGGCTGACCTTAGTGAGGTGTGGGGTCAATTTAGGAACATATATATTGCAATGTTTTATTGCATGTACTTGATAAGCTGAGGGTAAATTACATTCAAGTGCAAAACACTATTAGGCCCAGGGTTCAATTGGTGTAAGGTTGGCCCTGGCTACAGAGTTGTTTTTCATAGTTACTTTCATTCTTTCTATATGTAGATAATGTTGTGAAGACGATGGCAATAAACATGGAAATATTAACAAAAAAACAAGGAGACTTGATTGTTAATCAAATATTCATTAGCTATCAGGATGTTTTTCCTCATTGCTTTCATCCTTTTTATATGTAGATAATGTTGTGAGGATGATGGCAATAAACATGGAAATATTAACAAAAAATCAAGGAGACTTGATTGTTAATCAAATATTCATTAACAACAAGGATGTTTTTCATCATTGCTTTCATCCTTTTTATATGTAGATAATGTTGTGAGGACAATGGCAATAAACATGGAAATATTAACAAAAAATCAAGGAGACTTGATTGTTAATCAAATATTCATTAACAACAAGGATGTTTTTCCTCATTGCTTTCATCCATTTTATATGTAGATAATGTTGTGAGGATGATGGCAATAAACATGGAAATATTAACAAAAAATCAAGGAGACTTGATTGTTAATCAAATATTCATTAACAACAAGGATATTTTTCCTCATTGCTTTCATCCATTTTATATGTAGATAATGTTGTCAGGATGATGGCAATAAACATGGAAATATTAACAAAAAAACAAGGAGACTTGATTGTTAATCAAATATTCATTAACAATAAGGATGTTTTTCCTCATTGCTTTCATCCTTTTTATATGTAGATAATGTTGTGAGGATGATGGCAATAAACATGGAAATATTAACAAAAATCAAGGAGACTTGATTGTTAATCAAATATTCATTAGCTACAAGGATGTTTTTCAAAATTGTATTCACCCTCTTTCCTATTTCAAATTTATCAAATGGACAAGTTTACCAGTGATTAAGTCGGAACCATTATTACATTTCAGTTATAAATTTTTAAAAATATGACCAAGCCTCACACATACATATAGATACAAACATGTATAACACTTTTCATCAACCCTATTCCTTCCTGGAGTGCTAGCCAATTAAAAGGAATTTTTGAAAGACATATCTGGGTCAGTTACACTCATTGACCTTCCCTTCATGTTATCTGAAACTTCCTGAAATCAAACCCCAGACTCTCTCTCTCTCTCTCTCTCATTCATAAAAGGGGGCCAAAGTAACAATGTTCTTTATCAGTTTATTTCTACTAGTGAAATGCATAAAATTACTTGAATGATGGGTAAAAGTTTTTAGGATTTTTTAATACTGATTAATTAGAGTTATTAATTATTTCCCCTTTGGGAGACAGTCCAGTCGGCTGGGGGGAGGGGAATGTAGAATAAGGTGGACTGCATGCTTGCAGAGGGTAAGAACCTCCCCCAATTAGTGTCCTGAATCTGACCCTAAAACATCTGATAATGAGGCTCCAGTCCTGGAGTTTGAGGAATGTGGAGTACCCCTTCATTGCCATTTCTCTCAGGTCCACTCTGACTCAGAGTGATAGGACCTGCTATAGTCCATCTATAGGTCAAATACACCTATCTAATCATTTACTATAGGGGAAACCATCTAACTAGGCAAATAGAACTATTAGAGTTAGATAGCAATCATCAACATCATCATCATGTTGTGCCGCTAGCACGGATATCCCTGACTCTCTCTCGCCACTTCTCCCTATCATTCATTGCTTCTGGCAGGTCTTTAGGGCTATGTACCGTATCCTCACATAGCTGCTGTATGTATGTTCGAGCTGGTCGTCCTGCTTTTGCTTGGCCATATGTGGGGGTCCATAGGAGTACATCACTGATGAGTTCGTCCTTGCTTCTCCAGCAGTATCCTGCGTGTCTGGTTCGTCTAACTTGTATAGTTTTCGTGACGGTAGGCAGGTGGCCATATAATTGACGCCTTGTGGGGTGTTGCCGCCAGGACTTGTTCAATATTGCTTGCAACAAACATTCTTGTGTAATTGCCGTCTAGCTTCTTCTTCAACCGTTTAGTTAGCGTCCAAGTAGTGCATCCATATAGCAGTATTGATACGACTGCTGCCTGGAAGAAACTGCATTTCATTTTATCGGTCAGGTCTGATTTCCATTTGATCGAGAGCCTATCGATACCTGTCCATGCTTTCGTTAGCCATGTGTCGATGTCTTTTTCAGTTGATGAGACACTGCTTCCTAGGTAGGTGAATTTGTCAACTAGTTTCAGAGAGGTTCCGTCTAGTGTGGAAATGTCGCCTGTTTGGTTATAACACATATATTCAGTTTTGTGTGCATTGACATGAACGCCAATGCCTGTGACAGCTCATTCCAAACATTGCAGTAGTGTTTCGGCTTGGTTGGGTGTATTCGCCAGTAATGCTATGTCATCAGCATAGTCGGCGTCGGTAATTGTTTTTGCGGGGTACTTTCTGCTTCTTTTCTTTGTCAGCTCAAAGCCATTTTCTCTGATTTTGACGATCAAAGTTCTAAGCATGTAGTCTAGACAGATGATAAAGAGGTATGGGGCTAGCATGTCTCCTTGTAGTACTCCTGCTACAATGTTGAAATATTCTGTGTCTCTATCCGGTGAACGTACTTTCACTTTGGTGTTTCTGTAGAGAATTGTTATTGCTGCTACGGTTTCCTTGGGTAGGCCATATGCTAATAGGATTTGTTCTATCTTCCCTCTGTGTATGGAATCGAAAGCCTTGGTAAAGTCGACAAATAGTAATGTCGCCTGTAGGTTTTTTGCCTGTATGCCTTCAAGGATTCTATGGATAGTCATAGCAATACTTGAAACTGTTATATTTTGACCCTCGCCCCGGACTAAAAATGCTATTCCAAGGTGATACACCGGAAGGAAGTGACACATTCCAACGGCCAGTAATCGAAAGAGATCGCGTGGGCAGATTAAGGCTTATGATATGGGAAAAGGTGAAGGTCCCATTCTGCCATTACAGTCATGCACCGGAAGAGAGTAACCTCTGAACTGCATGACAGTTATTTCCGCTTGATGACGATTAAACATTCGATTTCAAAGATCCAGTAGGCGATCGTGTGGGCGTTGAGTTATTATTTAACTCAGTTGAGTTTGGGTCCCAGAGCAGTTGTCAGTAGAATTCCAGACAGTAGAGACCAGATGTGGTAAGGAAGGCCACACCCGACCGAGGGGGTTCTCGGAACCCCCCGATGCAGTTCCAGCAGACTTCCAGAGAGTTAGACACCAGATGTGGTAGGGAAGGCCACACCCGACCGAGGGGGACCTCGGAAACCCCCGATGGAGTTGTCAGTAGAATTCCAGACAGTAGAGACCAGATGTGGTAAGGAAGGCCACACCCGACTGAGGGGGTTCTCGGAAACCCCCGATGCAGTTACCAGCAGACTCCCAGAGGGTTAGAGATGAGATGTGGTAGGGAAGACCACACCAGACCGAGGGGGCCCTCGGAAAGCCCCGATGGAGTAGACGCCAACATCAGGAGAACAATAAAGACACAACGTGACGGTCATAACAGTGGGGTCAAAATATGAAGTTTACGTTCGGTCTCCAGCATCCTCTCACATGCTAACCTTTCGAACCCTTGCAATAAAGTGAGAGGTGAATATTTTTCTAAAGAAGTCTTCTTGCGTCCCTTCTTCATGCATCTTTCTGGGTGCGTCTTTATTATTGAGTCGTTATGATACGGCAAATGAGTATATAACATAACTTTAATTTGGTGCCGTGACCAGGATATGGGACCAGAGTATGGTCCTTTTTTAGGGTTTTGAAATTTCTTCAAGGAATTATGGAGGGCCCGTTGTGTTGAGAAGATAAAAAATGCATCCGTATGGTACCTTGATGCACACATGTCAAGATGGCCAACCACGCAAATATAGTAAGACAAATTTAGATAATAATTAGCCGGACAAGTGTTACATAGAGAGAAGGTCGCCTTCTAAGTAAGATTTTGTTTGCTGTAGTTCAAGTGATTCTTTTTTTTTATGTTTTCAGCCATTATTGTCCATTGTAAATTATCATGTAAAATATGTGTGAGGTTGATGGAGACGAACGTGAAGAAAATTCCACACATGGAATTTTGAAAAATAATTTACGGATGAATGTTATATTTTGACCTTCGCCCCGGCCTAAAAATGCTATTCCAAGGTGATACACCGGAAGGAAGTGACACATTCCAACGGCCAGTAATTGGAAACCCCCGATGCAGTTGCCAGCAGACTTCCAGAGAGTTAGAGACGAGATGTGGTAGGGAAGACCACACCAGACCGAGGGGGCCTCGGAAAGCCCTGATGGAGTAGACCCCAACACCTCTGGTTGAACATCAGGAGAACAATAAAGACACAACGTGACGGTCATAACAGTGGGGTCAAAATATGAAGTTTACGTTCAGCCTCCAGCATCCTCTCACATGCTACCCTTTCGAACCCTTGCAATAAAGTGAGAGGTAAAATATTTGAAAAGAAGTCTTCTTGTGTCTTCCTTCCTGCGTCCTTTATTCGTGCGTCTGTTGTTTATCATGCGTTTTCCTTCCTGCGTCTTTATCGTTGTGTCGCTGTAGATGACTATATAACAAAACCATTTAACTAGGGCAAATAGAACTATTAGAGTTAGCAATACTTGAAACCATTTAACTGTGTGCAAAAAAAATGAGCCCTGGCTTGTGTAAACATTGTTACCAACAAACTATTTGTTTACAAATCATATATATCTAATATATATATATATAAATATGATTTGGCATTTGATAACCTATAAGAGTTGATATGCTATTAAACATAACTAACCAACCATCCACCATATTTTGGGAGAGGCAGTAGGCTCTTAAAGTTTTAAAACAAAATTTTAAATGTACACAAACATGCATGGCCTCTTAAATTCAAATTTAAAATTATATAAAAAAAACTGAGTGGATGGTAATTTTATTTCTATCTCAGTTTTTTCATATTTATCTATTAAACAATATATGGGGAAAGAGAGAAGTGTGAACAGACTGGAATAGATAGATACAGATAGATACAGAAAGAAAGAATATGTAGTGGAATAGATAGAAAGAAAATATAAACAGGCTGGGATAGATAGATAGATAGATAGATAGATAGGAATACACTGATAGATAGATAGATAGATAGATATAGAAAGAGGCAATAATTAGAATGATAGTCTTTTAACCTACTGAATTAGCTTCATGTGAGTCTTCTATATCAGTAGCCTTTAACCAAACTAAAAGTTTATTAAATAATTGACTGCTCCATTTTTCTCTATCCCATAATTTAATATTTAGTTCAATGTTTCTAAACCTTTTTTTTACAAATGCCCACCCAAAACAATTGCATGTCTTCTACTAGAACCAAATTATAATATTATGTAAGTTACTACGTCATTTGTAAAACCCAACAAGAATTAAGAATGGTGATATTTGAACTTATTCACCTTTTTGCTTTAGAGAAATAGGTTTCTACATAAAAACTAATCTACATGAGAATGGATATTATCAAAGAAGTTCAGATAACCCCTGTAAAGCCACTTATACCCTTTTCTTTGAGTGATCAGCATCATGTTTGTTTTTATTGTTTCATACATAAATAGTATCAACACACCCTTTTTTGATGAATATAATAATTTTCACTATTATTATCTTTCATTTTCCTAATTCAGTTGCTTTTATCACAACTCTCACTTTTTTATATCAAGCTCTATCAATCATTATTATTAATCATTTTCACTAGTATTATCCTTCATCTTCCTAATTCCACTTGCTTTTTATCACAACTCTCACTTCTTTATATCAAGCTCTATCAATCATTATTATTAATCATTTTCACTATTATTATCCTTCATCTTCCTAATTCCAGTTGCTTTTTATCACTACTCTCACTTCTTTATATCAAGCTCTATCAATCATTATTATTAATCATTTTCACTAGTATTATCCTTCATCTTCCTAATTCTACTTGCTTTTTATCACAACTCTCACTTCTTTATATCAAGCTCTATCAATCATTTTCCCTAGTATTATCCTTCATCTTCCTAATTCCACTTGCTTTTTATCACAACTCTAACTTTTTTATATCAAGCTCTATCAATCATTATCATTAATCATTTTCACTAGTATTATCCTTCATCTTCCTAATTCTACTTGCTTTTTATCACAACTCTCACTTCTTTATATCAAGCTCTATCAATTATTATTATTAATCCTTTTCACTAGTATTATCTTTCATCATCCTAATTCCAATTGCTTTTTATCACAACTCTCACTTCTTTATATCAAGCTCTATCAATCATTTTTATTAATCATTTTCACTAGTATTATCTTTAATCTTCCTAATTCCACTTGCTTATCACAACTTTCACTTTTTTATATCAAGCTCTATCAATCATAATTATTAATCCTTTTCCCATCATATTAACCTTCATCTTCTTAATTCCAGTTGCTTTTCATCACAACTCACACTTTTTTAGTGATGAAGCTCTATCAATCATAATCATTAATCATTTTCACTAGTATTATCCTTCATTTTCCTAATTCCAGTTGCCTTTTATCACAATTTGCACTTTTTTAGATCAAGCTCTATCAATCATAGCACTGGCCTGCATTAAAAATCTTTTACAAAAGGTCAAAGGTTTATCAAGTGATGTATGATCACCATTTTATACTGAATTCAAAAATACCATTCATTGTGTTTAGTCAGGTCTAGTTTTTAAGATGTACTTGAATACTTCACAACAAGCTGCACTCAATGGTAACACTTTTTGAAAAGCCTGTGAACTCTACTTGTCACAGTTGATCGTAGGTACCCAATGTTTAGTATAGCATATAATGTTGTATGTGTACCTAAGTACCGTGTACCATCCTTACTTGCTAACTCTCATATACCTAGAGGGGACAGGACTTATTCCTCAACTTAAAATGATTTTAATGTATTGTGTCAAGTGTCAAAGATGTGCTGAGTGCTTGACATTTGTAAGAATGGGTTGCAAGTGTATGAATAATCCTGACAGGTTCTGTTATATCTGTGGTAATGTGGTTCTTCCTAACCATCAAGCAAAAATCACTGACTTTGTGAAGAAGGCATATCACAATTATTGGTGGATCAGGATAAGTCATTTGCTTCTCATATTTGCTGTAAAACATGTGTGGAGAACCTGAGGGATTGGAGGAATGGTAAAAAGAAGTGTATGCCATTTGCTATTCCAATGGTCTGGAAGGAAAAAAAGATCACATTACAAACTGCTATTTCTGTATGATAAATCTAAAAGGAATAAATTACAAGAACAAGGACCTTTTCCAATACTCTGATGTTCCTTCTGCCATAAGATTAATTTCTCATGGCTTAGACTTTCCTGTTACTGAGCTAGATGGTAACATGGAATATAGTTCTGATTCTGTTGTGGACCAGCAAAAGGTCCGGAAGAAAAACACAAACTCGGGATTACGTGAAACGAGTATATTGAATGAAAGTATAAATACAGCATAGGTAAAAGAGTGTTGAACGTCAGTCTGACTGCCAAAATGTTAGGCTGGAGTTAACTTAACACCAAGATGAATATTCTCATGGTATTCATAGTAATAGGAAGAGTTCATTATAATTTGTAAGGTAGGTACCATAACAGATTCTGAGCAGAGTGACATGACTGATGTAGCTGGTGATGATGCATACAAGCCACAAGAGGACGACCAGCCAGTATCCTTGGGCCAAGCAGAACTCAATGACCAGACATGAGACCTAAATCCTTACAAAGGAATCTGCTCAGCTGCTGGCTTCATGTCTCAAAGAAAAACATCCGTTGGCACCAGGAACAACGTTCTACTGGTATCAAGACCAAGAAAGAGAACTAAAACCGTTTTTCACATTCCAGAATAATACATCATTGGTTTATTGTAACAACATTGCTGGATTGATCAAATGGAACAGAGACTTTTTATTGACTTGTCCAGCAAAAGTCTCAAAGCAATTCTTCTACATAGTGGGAATAGTTTTTCATCTATCCCTATTGGGCATTCAGTACAAATAAAAGAAACTTACAACAACATGGATCATTTTCTGTCTGCTGTTAACTACCAAGAGTACAAATGTTTTTTTGTGGAGATCTTAAGGTGGTTGGACTAGTCCTAAGGCTCCAAGGTGGGTACACAAAGTATCTTTCTTTTCTGTGTCTCTGGGATAGCCAGGCTGCTGACCAACATTTATCTCAGACAAGAGTGACCATTAAAACAAGGGTTAAAACGCGGCTTGCATAATGTTCAGTCTCACCCTCTCGTTGAACCGAACAAAATACTGCTTCCACCCTTACATATCAAGTTAGGAGTAATAAAGAACTTTACGAAGGCAATAGACAGGGAAGGCAGCAGGTTTGCTTTCCTCCAGAAGTTCCCACAGATATGCATGGAGAAACTCAAGACTGGTATATATAATAGAACTCATGAAGGACCCAATATTTGACAAAGCAACTATCCACCTGGCAGTAACTGAACTCAGTAGTTACAAACTTCCAGGGAAACTACAGGAGAGTGGAATACAAGAAAAAAATTGAAGATCTACTGAAGTTTCAGCCAGTTTGAGGCATGAATGTCAGTCAAACTGCCCTTTCTGTGGTCACACTATTTTCCAAAGAACTGTGGAGATTTGAGTGAAGAGCAGAGTGAATGCTTTCACCAAGACATTTGCAATACGGAAGAGTTCTACCAAGGCTGGTGGGGTGTAAACTTTCTTGCTGACAACTGCTGGTGCTTGAAACAGGATGCAGTGGCTGCCAAGAACAGTAGGAAATCCCTGAAAAGACCTGTCTTCGACAAATAGCTTATTTTGTGTATTTTTCAGTTTTCTATGCCACAATGTGAGCTTTCTGTGAATATATCAGCCCTAAATTTAGCATTATTTGTTTAATTCAACAAGAAAATCAATAAAGTTATAATACTGTTCTATACATTTCAAGAAAGAGCCAGATCTTATTAGAAAAAAATGAGTATGATTTTTAGATTCAGTTACTTATTTATTATCACAACTCACATTTTTTTAGTGATGAAGCTTGGTCAATCATTATTAATTATCATTTTTACTTGTAATATCCTTTATCTTCTTTTTTCCCCCAGTAACTTTTTTTATGGAAACCTACTTAGGTCATCGCTTCTAGAACAATGAAAAACAGTATGCATTGGCTACAGGAAAAAAAAAAGCTCCCAGTGAGACCCAAACTCACAATTTCATCAGCTTAAGTGTACCAGCT
This sequence comes from Sepioteuthis lessoniana, assembly GCA_963585895.1. Classification (NCBI taxonomy): domain Eukaryota; kingdom Metazoa; phylum Mollusca; class Cephalopoda; order Myopsida; family Loliginidae; genus Sepioteuthis; species Sepioteuthis lessoniana. The sequence continues at coordinate 375,365 of CAUZXS010005999.1, forward strand.
GCTTTACAAGTTCAGCTACAAGAGTATATATGGTATTTGTCACGTGATGGCTCACGGAGACGAGGAGGTGGGAATGATACTCTCCCCCCGTTGAACTAAAATTATCTAGCAGTCAAAAAGTGACCGTTAGGAGAGAATGTGGGTCACGCAGATGTTCGCACCTAAGTGACCTTGGGTCGCCGGACATCGGAAGGGGAAAGAGAAAATGAAGCCAAATGATTGGCGGGGACCCCAAACGGAAGTGGGGTTCCCTACCCCTCAGCGGAAGTAAATACAAAAAAGGCAGTTTTTGAGCAACGCTCGTGGCAGACGGACGATAGCCATTTTACTCCGGGCTAAAGACAAAAGACTGAGACACGAAGGACTCCAAAATCCTTCAAGCCAGTGCTAAAAACAGAACAAAGTCTATTAGCCCGTGAAAGAAGAAAAATTCTCCAGTGGAACCCCGTCAAAAAGATAAGATAAGTAACTTTGGGACATTTTTCCTTTACACCCAAATTTTGTTTACCACTCTCTCTCTCTCAATTTGAAAAAGGATAAAAGCCAGGAAAAGACATTTATATTCGTGGACTATCCTATTATATATTTTTGACACTTTGAACATATATATATATATATATAACCGTAGTAAAGAACCTATGTATTTTCATTTTACCATGTGGTCTATGTTATTATTTCATGCTTTCCTTTCAGCTTCTATTCGCCTTACATTATCTTGCTTAGAACTGTCCTATTAATTCCTAAAGTATCACACGGGAAACCGGAGTTGCTGACTACTACAACAACATTAATATTATTACAACTAAGACCTATAGGCCCGTATTCTTCTATTATCTAAGGGAAAGAAGTTTAGCGGCCTGGTGGGTGTGTGATAGTGTGAAATTTTGGACCCCTTTGCCAGCGGTGGCCAGTCTGGCCCTAAATTATTCCCTCACGTAATATGCCAGTTCTTATCTGCCTGAGAAAAGAACTCTGAACAGGACTTATTTCTGTAGGGGATCAAGTACCAACCTGCCCCGTCTTCACACGTGCGAAAATAAAGTCCCGTTTAGGGATTTTAGACAATTTGCCGTCACAGTATTATAGAAGTCTAAATAACACCTCCCTCTGTCACCAGGATTTAGAATATGCCAAGTATATCTTCTGTAAATGGATTAAACCCTCACAAAAAAGGTGTCTTTGGTATGACACTAAACTGTACCTGGTTGTGAGACTCCAATTCTAAAGCTCTGCCATTAATCCTAGGTTCACTCTGACCCAGAGTAGTAGTACCTGTTAGGCTCCTATCTAGGGATCAAATAGATCTCTTTAAAAAATCATTATCTTTAGTAGGAATGCTTAAAACCATATAATTGTGTGTAAAATTATTATCATTATTATTATTAAATAGGAATAGATATTTGATATTTATATAATTGTATATAAATTATAAGTATTAGCAAGGAACACTTGATACCATACACCTGTTGGTTGGTTGGATGGGTTTTATGGCATATCAACTATTGTTGTTTATTCAATGCCAAATCCTGTTTATACATATATATTGAATATATATAATTTGTAAACATTTTGTTGATAACATTTTTAAACGAGCCTAAGCTCATTCTTTGCACACAGTTAAATAATTTCAAGTATTTCTATCTAATACAAATAATTTTATCTACTATCAATGATTTGTTTGCACACAGTTAAATGGTTCCAAGTATTTCTATGTATAACTATCAATTCAATTAAACATCGGTCATTTGTTTATACACAGTTAAATGATCAAACTGTTCTATTTCAAACAATCCAATTTAGCATAAGTCAACAAAGTTAAATGGTTTCAAGTATTGCTATGTATCACTAACAATTCAATTAAATATCAGTCATTTGTTTACACATAGTTTAATGATCAAACAGTTCTATTGCTAACAATTCAGTTTAGCATAAGTCATTTGTTTGCACACACTTTAAATATCAAACAGTTCTATTTGACCCATAGATAAGATCCTATCAAGTGCTACCACTCCAAGCCAGAGTGAACCTGGGAGGGATGGCAATGAAGAGGGTACTCCATATTCACCAAAGCTCCAGCATTACTGAAGCCTCACCGTCAGATTGTCTAGTGTCATATCAAGACACTCATTGGGAGGGAGTGTCTTACCCCTCTGCAGAGATGCAGTCAGTTATATGCAAACTGGGCTGCATATAACTGAGTGAAAACTATTTGTATTGAATTGGAATACTTGAAACCATACAACTGTGTACACACAAATGATTATTACAAACATTTAAAAAAGTGTAATAAAAAAAAAAGATTGCAATGGAATACTGAAAATATAAATAGTTATAATAAGAATACATTTTCAGCAATAAATAACCCATAAGGAGTTGAGATGCCATTAGAAAAACCATATCAAATGATTACATACAAGTAAAAGTGAAAAAAGGCCATGAAACATTGATTACAATCAAATATTTGGAATAAATCAAATTTTAGCATTAAATCACCCATAAGGAGTTGGTGTGCTGTTAAACAAATAAATTAAACAAATCCAAATGTCATCAACAAAGCCACTCAATATTTTCACCTCTGATTAGTTGGCATCATGTTTGTTGTTTTTATTATTTTACACATTAGTTGTGGTCAGAATAAAAATAAATTGATAAGAATGAAAGACATTTGTTTTACATGTAGATTTATTAAACCACATATTTACTGTTTTATTTCACAGTCCGCTATCATCTTTCAGAAAAAGAAAAAAATCTGGTCTAAGTGACTTTTTCAGTCTTCCGTTTTTGCTTCTTTGTTTAATGGCATATCAACCTTTGTAGGTTATTTAATACCAAAACAATCTTCATAGAAGAACAGTTGTGGTACAATTTGACCTATAGTTAGGAGGATAAGGTTTGGTTTGGTTTCATTGTTTTTAATGGCATAGCAATGTTAATGGGTTATTTAACACCAAAGCCATCCTTGTAGAAGAATATTAAAGGAATAGCTGGAGGGATAAGGTTTAGTTTAGTTTCTTTGTTTAATGGCATATCAACCTTCATGGGTTATCTAATGCCAAAGCCATCCTTGCAGAACAACAGTTGTGGTACTATTTAACCAATTGCTGGAGGAGGATAAGATTTGGTTTGGTTTCATTGTTTAATGGCATATCAACTTTCATGGGTTATTAAATTCCAAAGCAATCCTTGTATAAAAACAGTCATGGTACTATTTAACCCATAGCTAGTGGGGGGATAAGGTTTGGTTTGATTTTATTGTTTAATGGCATATCAACCTTTGTGGGGTATTTAATGCCAAAGGCATTTTTATAGAAGAACAGTAGAGGTACTATTTGGGTTTTTAGTCTTAGGAACAATTGAAATGTTTCTCCAGATAATTCTATTATGTTTATTTAGCTCAACTCCCGGCTATAGACGGTTTCACTGTAGGTGGCTTTGTTGTTGTTGTTGTTGGTGGTGGTAGTGGTAATGGTAGTGTTTTTTGTTGGGTTTTTTTCTCCTGTGTATGGGTGGTCAGTGCCAAAAATATCTTAGCTCATTCTTCATCCCTCTTTTGGGGTTACCTCTGGCATCCAGCAATGAATTTCACCATACCTCTCTTAGACAACGGTTGCAGTTGTTGCTTGGGGGAACCAACACCTGAAGCTAAGCTCATTAATTAATTTTACTCAGGTAGTGCCAGGTAAGATAATTCTATAAAGACTGCAATAAATCTTTGTCAGAAAGTATATATATATATATATAATGTGTGTGTGTGTGATTTTATTTAATTTCTTTGATAATGAGAGACTTGGTTGTTGTTTGAAAGTATTTTCAAATTTGAAAGTCCTTGAGAAGTAAAATCA